>CM021738.1:4318096-4380856 GCA_011075105.1 Heteronetta atricapilla | reverse complement strand
TTTTTTTTTTCATTTTTTGATTTGTTAATGGCAAAAAAAACCCTTTTTGCCCTTAAAAACTACATGAACAAAATAAAAAAAAAAAAAAAAAAAAAAAAAAAAAAAGAAAGAAAGAAACCAGCAACAGAAAATCCCTGGCACTAGCACTTCATTACTTTTCTATAATATCCATAGCTTAATTTATCCTGAAATGATTATAGCTTGATGATCAGCTAATTAGGAGCACTCATCATAATTTTCATTGGCTGTTTGCAAAATATTACACCTGGGTAATTTAATGCAAGTTACTTCATGAATGCCTGCTTAAAATAACACACACAAACAATATAAGCACTGGAGACATCTCATTTCAGGACAGCGTTAGAAGCAACATTTTGTAACAGTCCATGAAACTGCTTATAGAAACAAACTAAAATCACAGAAAGTGTATAATGGAGAGTCCCAGTCTGCAAAAACGTGTTATCTTTGTTTCTGTATAAATTGTTCTCTCTCTCAATAGCTTTTTGCTCCACATTTTTCCCTGTTGGAATGGATGACAGTTGAAATATTTCCTTTTGTTTTGTATGCATAAAATTACATGATTACTCATTTTTACAAACTTCGTTTATGGTTTGTGTTCTCCATATGTGACTGCTGACCAAAAAGGACTTACACGTACTTAATAAATGAATGCAAAGTAATAGGTATCCTGAAATCATTATAAAGGCTTTGCTATTAGTTTCAGTGAAGATCCTGTCCAGTCATTATGGCATTCTTTTTAGCCATAAAATGGTGAAAAAATAGATGGCCCTTTGCTACTGCTCAGGGAGTGACTCATGTCTGTGTTGGTATTTATTTTTTAGAGCTTGCCACATTCATTAGGGCACAACATTTGTTTCCTTCCTTTCCTTCCAACTCAGTTCTGAAATTGATTTTGTTTCTTCTGCTCCATCTTCTCTGATGTCCTGAAGCCCTTCTCGTATTCATAATTGACGGTGTCTCCATTCTAGAAGAGGAAACAAAACAAAACAAAAAAGTCAGTAATTTTGCCTTAATATTAAAGACAGTCATTGCTCGTATTCCTCTTCCGTTAGTCCCTGCAAACACCTGCATTCCCATTGTAAATGCTATGGATGCTCAAGGGGTGGCCTCTGGATGTAAAGCTCCCCATTACGCTGGTGACAATTGGACATGGACAGAAATACAAAGGAGGGGAAAATGGAATAAAGTAAGGGAAGGCTGAGGGAAGGAAGAGAAAGGAGGGATGAAAGAGGAGACAGAAAAAATAGTGGGCAGAACCTCATAAAGAAGAGAGGACCAAGATGGTGAAAGAAATTGCAGAGAGGTAAGAGAACTGAAAAGAAAAGCAGAAGGACAAGAAAAATGGCTCATCTGTAAAACAAAAAGCATGGAAACATCTTAAAGGGCTGGTGTTAATCTTCTAAGATGCCATAATGTTAACCAAGAGTTAACAGGACAATTATACAACTGGATGTAGGTTGAAGGCAAGGCTTCCATTTCCTGCCAGGACTTTTATTTGATCACCGGGCAGGCAGGTGAATTTTGTACATTTACTAAAATAATCCCCCAAAATGTTTTTGAAATTGCTCATTTCGGGTCTCCCACCCCAACAGCTTAACTATTTCTGTTAGCAACAGTTGTTCTACTATGGCTTTAGAGAGTGGTGTTGTTGGACCTTGGTTTTCTTTCCTGTATGCTCATGTAAACTTGGAACAATATCATCGAACTCATTGCAGTTCCACATGTGTGAAATTTGTTGAAGTGATCCTGTTTGTGGCTCTGGGAAATGGTTTGTACTATGGCAATAGCTCAGGTCATTATTATAAATAGAGCAACTTTGCAGCAAGTAGCAAAATTCAAAAGGTACTACATTTTTTGCTTAAGAAGGTACCCTTACTTACAATTTGACATGTTGATTAAAGGGAATGAAAGATAATGTTAGACTCTTAAATCCTTTCTAAAGACAACAGAGTTAAAATAAGGAAAAAATGTAAAATACCTTAAGGAAAGCAGAAGGTAAAATCTCTTGCAATGGATAAGGCAATCTGAAATGTGACGTATTTGCTACCCTGAAGCTGTACTAAGAGGATGTAATAAGGCAAAAAGAACACTGTCTATGCTTTTGATCTGTGGAGTATTTTCAGTTTATATGGCAGACATTGTCATTTCGGCAGTCATTAAAAAGAAGTTCCATGGAAAAACAAGTGAGGTTCACCATAAAGTATTGTAGTTATTGCAGTTGCTATTATGTTTACTGTTTATAGTGAAAAGGATTACATACTTGTAAAGAACATGTTTTTTTATGCGTCTTAATTATGTAGAATAGTTAGAGCAATTAGAAAATATTAGAAAGAGGATGAATAATAATTATTTTTTCTAAGATTTTGCAAAATCAAAATATGCGTTCTATGAACAAACCAAAAATCTTACATGAATTTAAGCTTATTTGCAGTTATTTTATACAGTCACTGACACATGGTCCATACTGCAAATATAAGAAGCAAGTTTAATTATTTTTTAATTAAAGAAAAATGAAAATAAAAGCATGTTGAGACACAACTTTTAAAAAATTAACAGTCACTTTTTATTTGCAGTATTTATACAAATATGCCTGCAAATAAAAGATAAATTCTTTGCAGCAGGGACCTTTTTTTGTGCCATAGAGCCCCTAAGCATGCTGGATACACTAAGGTATTAAGCACAATAAAATCAGAACATTTGCTGCATGTAAAACAATGTGATCCAATATAAGGGCATGCTGAATATGCATCTTTTCCACACTCAGTTTATTTTTATGTAAACTTGGTTTGTATATATCAAATTTATTTCATGAATAAAAAATATTCATGAAATTTTGGGTTTGAAAAAAAGGACAATTTGCTCTTCAGTCACTCCAGGAGATAAGGAAGATAGTGTATGGAAAACTGAGCTGGTAAACACAGATTTAAAGGATTTGTGAAAGTTCTAACTGGCAATGTATTTTGGTCCTTGATGTTTTATGGCTCTGTCAATCTCATCTATAACTTTGGCTATCTTATCTATTTCAAAATAGCTGGCTAAAGCATAAAAATAATGGTAGAGATACCCTCAAAAGATTATGTTAATCATAGATCTGGACCAAAACTTAAAATGAGGATGGGAAAGTTTGTTAGGAATAAATTATCTCACGGTTCTCCATCTCACAGCAGCCATGGGATATGCTGCTGGGAAGAATATTCCCCAGAGCACGCTGCCCTGGAGAGGCCCTAACCATGCCAGGCAAGAGATGTGCTGATTTACTGCTCTCTTCGGGCTACCCTGTAGGAACGGGCATAGATTTATTTTGTATGAATGTCTGACACTATAGTGTAGAAAACAGACACCATTCTCCTTCAAAGCCAGTAAGAAACAATATTTTTGCAAGCAAATTTGAAAGGCTTATTCTGTTATTACTGTTCACTGACCCTTCTGTGCAAAGGCCTCCATACTTGCACTCCATTCTGGCATTGTCTGAATGCATCCTAGTGAAGTCAGACAGGTTCAGTGGAACTAAAAGTAATGTACTGCTTGCTATAGCTGAACAGCATTTTTATTGCATGAGAAAGTATTGGCCAGCATATTTCAAAATGGCCATATGGTTCTTCACATTTAAATAGCAAAAGAAAAAAAAAATCTGATGTAAAATATTTTTATTTGACCAATATAAACTTAGTCTTGGAAAAGACACAAAGACACTTGATTCAAAACCTCAAAAATTATTTAGTGTCTGAGTGTTTATCTGTTATAATCAGACTACCTTCCAAAAATTATGCTTCATTGCTGATGCTTTAATGTTTCTACAGGAGCTGACTCCACAAACTAATAGAACTCAGTGTCCAGATATTATTCCAATGTTCACATTACTTTCCTGTTTATAATAAACAGTTCTTTCCCTAATGCAGTGTTTATTCTCTTCAAGTATTTGTAGGTGTTGTCTTGGTCTTGCTTAGTTGCTGCTTAGTTAATCTCCTGTGAATACATATTATTCTTCTAAATATTCTAACTATTCCTCAGAAGTCAAACACAATGGTTCCCTTTTCTGCTGTGTTTGGCAGTGTCTCCTGGTGCCTGGCAGTGAATGGAATATTCTCAGTATAACTGTAAGAATAATATAAATACATTAAAAGCATTACGATGTTATTAAAAATACACTGAAAGACAATGAGAGATGAAAGATAACCTTTGGGCTAGTTCCACTGACGTTTTAAGCCGCTTGTTGTAGTGCCTAGTGTTCGGGTGACTGTTAACTTGGCCAGGCTCCAAGGCAGAGAGGTACCCCTCGCACGGGCAGGCAGCTCAGGGAGGGATGCCTCCAGCCATCGCTCCAATGAGGGAGTAGCCAATGTATGAAAGTAGGGAGGACTAAAGAAACTGGAATGATCTTGTTTCTACTCAAAAAAAAAGAGAATTAGTGCCTCAAGCCCGCAATTGACAATTATGAAGCTTTTTCTGGAACTGGTGAACAAATTAAGTTGTGATGTTCGTGGACAAGGCAGGTAACAATTGTTCTGCTCTTTTAGTCATTAATCCTAGTGGTCAGAGCACACAGTGGTCCTCCCTGCAAATCAGAGGGTGTTTCCCACCTGACCACACAGGTATAGGCAGAAGCTCTGTTTCTAAAACCTTACAAAATCTAACACTTGGATTCAAGCGCAACTCAAGCTTGAGTATAGAAATATTGTAAGAATAGACTTCTTTACTTGTCTGGACTTAAAAATAGATGTTCTTTATTTGCTTTTACTTGCTTTTCTTTACTTTATGTTTCCAACTAATAGTGAACTGTAGATATGATGTTATTCTCCTTAGAAAATGATTGTTATAATCATAGAAATAGGGATAGAGCTATTCTTATGAAACTGTCTCCTTAGGATAAAGGGGAAATAAAAGATGGGCTGACTCAGAACTTGTCATCAGTTTTAGTGTGTTCCATTTTTATCTCAAAGAGGACCTCTTGTTAAATTGTAGGGTCAAATACAATAACCGGAAAACTGTGACTGCAATTTGAAAGCTAAAAGGAGAAGCTGGAAGTCTGAAAGAGAAAGAAAAAGACAGAGGCCTTAAATTGAGGGGAAAAAAATGCTAAAAATTCGTAGACATAATTCAAACTGTGTGTCAAAAAATATCTTATTCAAGTGTGCATGTGTGTATCTGTGTTATTTACACAATTAGTGCTATTACTACTGAACTGTTGTTATAATGGCTGAGTTAATAAGTGGAAGGTTAATGTTACATACATTGAACATGGTGTACAAACATGTGTGCCTATCTGAGACACAAAGTACAAGCTGTTCAGAATAGTAAATGTCCTTTACACATGTCCTTTATTCATAGTCTGTCTGGAGGCTTCTTGCATTGGGCTTAGTTTAGTCAAATTAACAGAAAATAAGATAAAAAAGTTAAACAACCAGAACAAAACAAAAGTAGCACGGGGGGGGGGGGGGTGACCATGATCAGTAATGGAAACATTACCGTTATGCAAGGAAATTATAACAGAGTTACATAGTACCATGCGCTGCAGCTCGGACAGTAAACGCTGATTTGCCAGTTGGGCTGTCTGCATGGGGGGTCCAGGTGCCCACTGGCAGACACTCCAGCTGCATCATGATGCCTGGCTCCAAAATATTTTTTTCCAGAAAATTGCTTTTGTGCAAAGATGACAGAAATATTCAGATATGGAGTTGTACTTGGAGAATTGCTTGCTCACGGTTAGGTGTTTCTAAAATGATTTTCTTACTGCTAATCTAAGACATAGCTTTTAAAAAGGAAGCCAAGAGTCTGTAACTTTATTTAAAATATTTTAAAATTGCTTTCTGTAGCTGCCTTCACTTTAGTTTTGATTCATTCACTAAATGCTATGATATATTTCAATGTAATTTTTTTCAGATACAATATTTTTAACGCAAAAAAAAAATAAATCAATTTTTGTGGTCAGGGCAGAATGCACATGAGTAAGAATGCCAATTTCTTTCATGTTTTATCTTTGCTTCCTTGATCATTTCCGTAATCTCTATCAATTTACCTGTCTGTGCCTCCACTTGCAGTATTGACCTTGATGTGTTGTAATAGATGTCTCATATGGCCTTTGCTCTTTCCTGTTCTCTCCCTTAATTTCCATGGTTATCCACATTGGTGGTTTTCTTCTTTTATAGCCTATTTATTTCCCAGTGATATGTTCTTTCCTTGGACTCCCATCTAATTAGAGTTGCACTGTCAACTTGAAAATCACATTTCCATCTGAAAATGTTGTGTCTTCTCTTGTTACAAGAAGATCTTGAGATGACTCTAGCTAAAAGGCAGAGCAGTTTTTTGTTGTTGTTGTTTTCTCATTCTGCTTAACTTGTGTAACATCCCAGAATTACCTGTGTGTCTGGTATTTCTGTTACCTAAGAAGGTCCTGCCACTATCTGTTTGGGAAGGAGGAGAGGAATGACCCCTTTGTCCTCCCTTCATTTCCCCTGTGGCCTTTCAGGAACACGTGATTCAGGAGCTAGTCAGGACTCAATGAAAGAAGCTGTATTACAAGGGAAATTAAACTCAAGACCTCTTGCTGCCCCAGTTGTTAGGACCAGGATGTGTGTGGGCAATTTTGAGAAGTTTCTATTAGAGCTGTCATGGCTTCTGAAAATGTATCTACCTTTGTTCTTTATTTTTTTCCTGCTCTGCAGTTCCTTACTAATCACAGAACAAGTGCAGCCCTTTCAATAAAACAAGTGTTTAATACAGAAAAGTTCTTTTTGATTCTGAGTATCCTCCATTAAAAGAGAAATTACTCCTGATACACTGAAGCTGTGTATTGTGGAATAGTGCTTGTTTGTTGGTTTGTGTTTAAATTCAACTTTTGAAATCTTATCTAAAATGATTTTATAGTCATCTTTTATTGAGTTCAGCAGATAATATTATGTGTGAGATACTTCAAACTTGTTTGAAAAAAGACACTGAAAACTGTAGCAATAGTACTGTCTCTGTCTTATTATGAATATGGAGATTTTTATGTGTGACTACAAGACAGAGAGAGAAAATATAGAACAGATCTAGGAAATGTGGAGGTGATTTATATTTGGTAGTAAGTTATGGCATTTATAAATTAGGAGGCTGGAAAGATGGATCACAATAACATCACAGTTGACAAAAGCATATAAGTGATCTACCCAAGTTCACAATGCTGTCTCTTTTCTCTTTTCCCTTTTCCATTTTCTCTTCTTTTTTTTTTTTTTTCCCAGCAATTTTTTACAGTATTGCTGGTGGTGAATACAGATTTAATTGTGGTAACACTTAACATCACTTTGCAAGGTAAGACAGGGAAGAAGTACAGACTTAGGGGGTCATCTTTGCATATGTATGAAAGGAAGAGTAAATCTTCCTTAATGAACTTCTAGGTTTTCTTTAGATTATTTTTTTTAAACATTTGTGACTGTCCTGCCAAGAGGCTCAGACATGCCATGCCTTTTCTTTTCTTTTCTTTTTTTTTTTTTTTTTTTTTTTTTTTTTTTACTTAAAGCTAGTGAATTTTTTGAATTTTACATAACAGGGTTGAAGGGGTTTCTGAAATCCTAGTACACTGGGAAACCCGTAGTGCACAGACATCTTATACAATGGGTTATGGCACAAAAGGGGAAATTCCACACTGGTATTATGAATTACATTGCTTACATTATCAGTCGTCATTTAGTCAAGTTTGGCCACATTTATTAATATTTTCTGATTAACTGCAGCTACAGTTTTTGGCAAAAGACCCTTTACCAAAGTAACTTGCAACCTTTCCCCCAATATATAGATGGTTCTATGCCTTACGGTAAAAGAATAAATACTGTCTGGCCACATGTCAGTGCTTTCTAGGTGTATTAAACTCTGTATTGAAAAATATGATAACAAATGGACATAAATTTACTAAGATCTGGAAAGTAACGTCTTCCTCATCATGGGGATGAATTCCTTATTAAAGGTACTTCATCAGGGTTAGATGTATGTTTACCAGAGAGGATTATCAGTGCTTCTCCTCATGCGTTGTCACAGCCCTTGGGCATTAGATCAGGCTGTTATTGCCTAGTATTATTTTGGTTCCTATTCTGGAAGAACTGTGTCATTATTTTTCTTTATTAAAAAAAAAATAAAAAAATGTTTAAACCTGAACATTAAACCTGAAATCTAGCATCCAGATCAAACTAATAATTTGGTTGAGTTGGGAACCACCTGTATTTCCCTTTTGCTTAGAGTTCTAGTTTCAGTTCTGCTCTTGAGGAATCTGTATTAGTGCAATGAGCGAGAGCCTCCCAGGCTAGGAAGCATTTCTGCTGCTGTAGTTAACACTTCTGTAGCATCACCTGTGACAATATGCTGCTGCTGCCCTGAAGGGATGCCAGTTTCAGGTGAGTAACTTTCTTACACAAAGAAATGGCCTTTCAGTGAAGAATATGTGATCATTTCCACTGAGGAATACTAACTATAGTTTTATTTTGCAAATTCAATAATATGTGTTACTAGACATACTGCTCAGGGCATAGAATAATCCCTCTAATGTCTTCCACAACGTACAGTATCTAGTAATAAATGTTTATGAGACAACACTAATTGAACACAAGTTTCACTGCAATGAAGAGGGTTATGGACGCTATGTAGAAGAGAAAAGATTTTAGTTTTTTCATCCTTAAGATGAATGGAAAGACCAGGTACCCTTATGACTAGGAAACTGAGAAATTTTATAGTACTTTATAGAAGAATTTAGAAGTACTTTATAGAAGAATTTATACAAACATGATATTGTAATATATTAATTTTTTCCACATGAAATATTTCAGCTGTTCCTCTCTGATTAAAGTTAAATAAAAGGTATTCAGTTAGCTTAGATTAGCTATTGGGAAAAGTAGACTTGGATTTTTAACTCCTAGAAATCGCAATGGTAGCTGAAGAGCTTATTTTAAATGTCAAAATTAGGAAATACATCTTTCTACATTGTAAAAGTTCCTAAAATTTTGTTCTAAAGATCAAAAGAAAGTAATTTTATTCCTGTGCTTTCAGTGAGAGCACACTGTTGTTCTCCACAATCCTGATGGTACTTGACTTTCTGCAACTTCTTGGAAAGGATTTAAAAAAGCAAATGTTTTGCTACCTGTCTGAAACTGTCTCTGAGACAGATCTTTGGTATAACTCCAGAAACACTACTTCCTGCTGCTAATGGGGAAGGATATTTTGAGGATGCTAAGGATACCTATTATTTAAGATTCCAATGAAACGCCATTGAACACGGGTGTTAAAATCTGGTTTTCTTTGGATCACTGGTAAGATGTATGTACAAGAATTCAGGCATGTGATAGCTATGAAATAAAACAATTGGGTATATAATGAATAAGTTATTTGTGCCTTTAATGGAGAGACTGTCTGAACAAACAGCATACCATTTTCTTAATAAAGCTCACAATCAAAGTGTTTTAGTGGATATTCACCTGCTTTTAGATGTCCAGGGAGCAGCTAAAAGCACTTGTTTCATCTTCATTTGCCAAAGAGCTCATGCCCTTTCTGTCCAAGTTCTTCACAATAGTTATCCGTGCCTTGTTGTTTCCAAGTTAAATTGCACTGAGCATCTTTTAAAGTTCATTTTCACTTTTCAGTTCAGCAGCATTGTAGGCACGGAGCATATAATCATGTGTTGGATTTTATGTACTGTTTCCATTTTCAATATAGGTTCCTTGTTCCAGTCTTTTCTTGGACCTTTCAGATCTGCCTCTCTTGTCACACTCTGCCCTTTTAACTGAGGCATGTGAGATAACCCTCTGTATGTATTTTGGCAGTTGGAAGCAAGATAGTTTCACTGGCAGGGTATAATTCTGTATTTTCTTCCATGAAGATTCTTGTCCTGCAGAACACATAGCTCAGCCTATTAAAAGTATTTTGAAGTTACTTTCAGAGTGCACTTGAAGGGATAGGTATGAAGGCAGTACTGTGATTTTGTCCTTCAGACCAATTAACTTTGAATCAGTGGAAATCACTAGCATTTAGTTTCTCCCTACTAGGGGAACTTCAGAATTAAGAAAACTTGCATAAGGGTCAATTTTGTCCATATGAATATAAAACAACTTTGGTGAACTCATTGATTTTTCTTATTGAAAAAAAAAAAAAGGTCATTTTCTGACTATGCATTTTAGCATTTTTAATATGAACCACCAGGCATGTATTCAGTGGAAAACAGATGCACATGCACATACTCAGTGGCATGCATTCAGTCTTTCCATTTCTCACACTAATGTAGGAAGAAATAATGTGCTAGCTATGTCTAGAATGCCCGTTACCTTAACGTGTGGGATATAACAAAGTAAAGTCTTCTTTCTCTTCCATTTTACAAGAAAATTAGTTTTGACTATTGCTTTATATGAATCTGCATGATGAAAACTTAGGTTAAAAAGACTTCACAGCTTTTCCACCCCAAGTTATGACAGGAACAATTCCTTGTAAATCTCATTATGATAATCAAATCCTATTACCTTATGCTGGAAAAAAAAAAAAAAAAAAAAAAAAAAGAAAAGAAAAAGAAGAAGCATTTACACACAAGTCAACTTTAGTGATTGGCATTTTTATGATACCTAGGTGCTCTTCATGCTTCTTTTATGAGAATTGAATTAGCTGACCTGGAAGTTCAGAGTAAATGTTTAAGCTTTACTAGTCCTTGAAAAGTGGAAAGATGGAGAAGATGTTGCTATACTTGTTAGTGAAACTACTCAGAAATTGAATTACAGATGCTTTCAGGGTCACATCCCATCTTTATGTAATTTGCAGAAGCAAGTTATCTCACTGACCCTCAAGCCTTTTACACAACTACTTCCTTGCTTAATAAAAACAACTAGATCCTCTACTTTGACAACCCAAAACTGGGAGTCAATTTTTAAAGCCCAAATCCAACAAGCTATGAAATATCACTTGCTCAGTATTGCACTCTCCCTTCCTTCTGCAGCTGAAGGCACTCAGTACCACACTGGATGATGCTCTGTAGCTTGTACGCAATGTATGCAGTGACTTCATGTTTTTGTTCTATTTTAAAGTCATTAACTGTCTCTGAAATCTTCAAAATGCAAAAATCACTTTTAAAGGGTTTATTTATTTCCCAGTTTCTTTGTTACCCTTTCCTTACTCCCTGGCTTTGAAGAGTTTTTAGCTAACATTCTGGAAGAGATAGATAACATGGATGCTACAGCCTGCATTTGAACTCTGTTACTAGGCTGTAGTTGTTGTCTATGCTACAGGTTCATACTGATACAGCTGTGCCACCAATGCACATAGTGGATGTAATGTGTGCTGATAAAAGCATTTTCCTGTTGATGTAGATACACTATTTCCTTGAAAGGCAAGGAAATGGGTAAAATGAAGTAAATGGGTAAAAACATTCTTTTTCAGGACATTTCCTTACCAACACACAGAAACTTACAAGTGGTCTTCTGTCTGTTTGGCTGTAGCTTTACAGAGTTGTGCTCATTGGTTTGTTACTTCATTCAACAAATTGTTTAAGAAAACTGTTTAGCTGAACTTCTAGGTCTTTAATGTTACTGAGAGTGTTGTTAAGAAAATGGGAAGACATAAAGGGCAATATTAATAAGGTGTGCATAGAAAATGTCAAACAAGTATTACACTGGTTACAATAAGGCTTTTAATAGAATAATCCCTTAATAAATTTAGAATAATTATATATCAGAAAGTTAAATAGTGTTAGTGATGTCTGGGTTACCTGGGCCCTTCATTTCCAACACTTGCAAGATAGAAGTAATCTATCTTGTTTTCCAGGGGAGTGGTGGAGTCACTGTCCCTGAGAAAGGAAAGATTGGACATGGTGCTTAGGGACATGGTTTAGTGGGTGTTGGTGGTGGTATGTTTGGACCAGATGATCTTGGAGGTCTTTTCCAACTGCTATGATTCTATGATAATCTTTTAATCTTCTGTGTGAGTCTGAAGACTCTCATTTTAATTGTACTACATTTTCACCTACATTTTCTTAATTTTCTGAATCTCCTTGCTAATCTGTGTTTATTAGGTAGCAAAGATGTCCCTTCAACCTTATGTACAGCAAATGCTTTTGAATATAAAGAACATGATTTCCCAAGGTATGCAATTACTTCATTACTAAAAGTGAGAGAATCATTTTAAACCCTATATTGGCTGAATGACAGTCAGATGAGTGAAAGAAAACATAGGATGTTCCAGAAAATAGGACAGGATGGTAAAATGGAAGTATATGTTGCTTGAATGCAAGTCTTTTATCTCTGGGGGTTGTTTTTCATTCAAGCCTGTAAATTTAATGATATTTGATGAAATTTATTTATTTGCTTCTGGCAAATTATGTTTTTTTTTTTTTTTTTTAATTTATATTTTATTCTTCTTTCATAGTAACAGGGCTACGCATCTTGCACCACAGAATGGCATGCATCACTGTTTTTGACCAAGGAGAAAATGATGAATCTTTATTGTATTCAACAAGCTATGCAATTTCTAGTCCAGTGCTGGTGAGATTGACATGCTACAGCATCATAAACTATCCCAATGTTGATAATGCTTAAGTAAAAATAAGAGCAAGTTTGTCATCTTGGCAAAATCACAATTTGGAATATTGCTTTAATTGTGAATTAAATTTAAAATTTACTGTAGCAGTAAAACTGCTAAATCAGTGGAAAGATTAAACTAGATTAAACTTTTCACTATGTAATGTGAGGAAGAAAACGGTAGCAGAACTAAGTAATATGAGTTTGTACAAATTGTAAAAATGAGGATTCTTTTCTTAAATTTAAAAATTTCAAAACCAAAGTGTTCTATACAGATCTATTTACAAAATGTTCATAGAAACACATCAAGTGGACATTTTTGAAATAAGAGGCAAATAAGATCAAACTTTTCCCTGTTTTTTTTTTTTTTAAATTATTATTATTATTGTGGAAGCTTCTGTACAACTTTTGATTTGCTGATAATTGAAAAATCACACTTGGTATGTGGAATTGAAACTTTGTTTCATTATCTTCAGTACTGAAGTTCAGCGTAGCAATTTTATGCTTTTGGTGTGGTTCTGACTGTAATACGTTCCTATCAGTCTCTTGATCCTCTGCTGTTTTCTAAAATACTAGTTATTCTGAAATTTACTAACTTGCATTTGTAGGATTCTTTTAGCTACATATATTTTTAAAAAGGTAGTTTACATCTTCACAATACATATCTAGAAAATTTCTGTCATCATTGAAAATGTGGGGGAAATGAAAAGCTGTCTTGTAGGTGAGGAGCAAACTGCAGGGACCTTTCTAGATCTGTGTCGTGCTTTCAGCTGGGATAGAATTAGTTTCCTTTTTAGAGGCTGGTATGTGCTGTATTTTGGATTTAGGAGAAAAATAATGCTGATAACACACTGACGTTTTAGTTGTTGCAGAGTAGTGCTTACAGAGATTAAATAATATAGATGGTGAGATATGCTAATATATATATATGATATAATAACAAATAATAATATCCCATCTTTTTTCTGTCCTATTAAACTGTCATTATCTCAACTCACAAGTTCTACCTTTTTCTTTTTCTTTTTCTTTTTCTTTTCTTTTTCTTTTTTCCAATTCTCTCCCCCATCGCACTTGAGGGGGAGGCGTGAGCGAACAGCTGTGTGGTGCTTAGCTGCCTGTCGAGTTAAACCACACTGCTCTGACTGCAGTTTCTAGTGCCATCACCAGTCTCCTGTCATTCTGAATGTAGGCCTAGATTTTTATTTAGGCGATTAGATATATGAATAACTCTGGGGGATCTGGGTCTCAGAACCTACATTCCTCATTTGCCTTATCTGTAAATGGGTGGCATTGCTCATTGGGGTCTTTTTTCAATAAGTACAAGTCTCCATCATGGAGGGAAAAAAACAGTTGCAAATTGATTTACCTGTATCCTATAGGGGCATAGGAAACAGGATCTTCCTCCCCTCTCAAACTCTATGATAAAGTGTGAGTTTAACTGCTTTGAAACTCAGGGACTGTTTTTCATAGCAATTGCAAGGACTTACGCTGATGCAAATCCATTTGGCCGGATTCCATTCGTATATTGACCTGAATGAAAGTATGCTGCAGTCAAGTAACTTACCTCAGGATACAGAATTAGATCATAGAATCAGATCACAGAATTAGATCATAGTCACATCCCTGGTCTGCTATTACTGTTTTTCTCTCTCTCTTTTGATTTGAAAAAGAGAGGAAATTGGCCTGCTTTCCCACTGTGTTGCATCTTACACTGTGAAGTGGACCTGTGCAAAAGTAATGCACAAACTTCCAACAAACAATCATTTTTTACTTGGAAAATGTATTCTTGTGGGCATCTCAAGACTTAACACTTAACTGGCAAAGTAACATTTTCTTCTCATTGGCAGTAGAAATTCTGTGGTGCAGCCCTTCAGCCTAGAATTAAAATCTCCTGTGCAGGAAGGAAATGAGACAAGATTTTCTTCCCTCAGTTTCACCTGATGACGCCCTGGTATGTCAGAGCACATCAGGACTGTCGGCACACTCTCAGGGTCCCCAGGGTCTTTTTACATTACCTCCCACAAAGACTCAGGTCCATCCAGAGTGGTGCTGCATTTCATCCTAGGTGATGCAGTGTTTTGCCTTCTTTGCTCTGTGGCTAATTTTATAGCAAGGATTATAAAAAAAAAAAAAAAAAAAAAAAAAAAAGATTATTTTGTTTGTTTGTTTGTTTGTTTTGAGGTAGCCATATTGCCTATGGCTACCTCAAAAGATCATCTGCTTTATTCGTGAGACTTTGTGCCCAAAGTAGGATCCTAAACCAGAATTAAAATGGTGGAATATCAGGTAGGAAAACAGTTATTCCTGTATTATTCTGAGGTAATAACAAAATATAAAAGAGAAAAAAAAAAAAAAAAAAGCCAGTGTTTTTCATTTGAAGGTACTTGCATATGGTATCTTTTAAACAGAATGCGTATTTCTGTTCAGCAGGGTTGCCAGGTCAAATATTTCTGTTTGCATACTTAACCGTAGCAGTTCTGCTCAACTCTTATGCATACGTTGTCCTTTAGAGAAAGAAATGTATCTGGAGGCAGTCTTTTTTAACAGCAGAAATCTCCTTGATCTGTCATTGCAGGTGGGGCTGAAGGGAAGCTCAGCTTTTTAAGTGTAGTGAGAAAGCCTTTATGTTCTTCACAAGATTTAGACAGTGCTTGCACCATTCCTTTATATGTTTCAAAAAGGTATTAAACAAGAAATAAATGGAGAACTTTAATGCTAACCTTCCAATCATTTTTCACAAGACAAAAAAAAAAAAAAAAAAAAAAGAAAAAGGCAGGTAAAATTAATATGATGTTTTCTTTGTTGGTGAGACTTCATTAAAAATAGTGATATAATATAGATCATACTTTTTCACTGAAAGATTGTGAAAGATGGAAGTGTGTGTGAGATAGCTCTCTATTAATAGACAATTTAAGCTGACTCCAGGAAACACTCAGATTCTGAATTCTATTGATATCTGCTTTTGCTGTCCGTTTTGCAGGCATTTTTGTTGCTACCAATGGCCATTTAAGTGGAGAAATGCAACTCCCAGCATGAAAGGATTATTTTGCTAATCTCCCTTAAAGCTTCCCCCCAGGTATTCTATCAATATGAGGTTGTTGGTAGGAGACAACTTAAACTTAATATAAATCCTGGTTTTTTTGGAGCTGTGATTTGAAGTTGCATGGCATTCCACAGTCATATAGAAGGGTATTTACTAGAACTGTGTGTATTCATTCTTTCATTCTGCTGTTCTCTAAATCTAAGGCCCAGTAGGAATATTTTTTCCTGTAGCTGCCCTGGCAAATATGCCTTTTATTACAGGAGAATCACACTGCTTTCAAATCCAATTAGACTCATGCTATCCTGCTGTGACATACATTAAAAATTAGTAAATGAATCTTACAGAATGACCTGCTGCTTCTGCCATAGTGTTCCTTCATTTTATTAAAGGTTTCTTCAACCTGAATTTTACTTTTTTTTTTGCTTTCCTACAGTAGGTTCTTTTAAGAAAGGAGAAAATAAGGAAACACAGAAAACGTATTCAGAGGCAGTGCTGCAAATGGTACAGTAAGTTCCATCAGAGATAACTGAGATGACCCAGCACTTTAAAACAGAAAAAAAAATAATAATAATAATAAAAAGAAATTGTTTCCAGGGCCCAGGACTAACTTTCAAGAGAACCCACAAGCAAATAATTTTCTTTGTGTAGGTTTTAAAACAAAAACATCCACCTTTTAGCTACCCTACAAGTTCTTTAGAAATATGTCCCATGAAGCAGATGAAGCTCCTATCCCAAAGGTACATTGCAAAGTGATTTCACCAAGAAACCCAAGATTTACTATGATTCTCAGTAAATTAGACGCCAGCAAAATCATAGAACATTGCAGCTAGTGTTGGACCTGGTTGGTTCTTGCTGATTGACTGAGTCCTCATTTTGTTACATGTGAGAACTTTTGGTCTAGCACATAGGAATACGAACTAACACTCTAAATATTTTATTCAGTGCAAAATGAAGTATCCCAGGCTTTAATTCAGCTTCATCAAAAGAGTCCTTGTTGCAAATAAAATAGCCACAATTCAGGAAAGTAAGAGAGGCATAATAATTAAAGCACAAATAATCAGAGCATTTGACTCAATTAAAATTTATTATTAAAGTATGCTCTTTAAAATCTTTCATACATTAAAAGGTGCTTTACCTTGATGAGGTATTCTAGCTTGAGGCACTGGGTTTTTAGGACTGTGAACCTTGCAAAGACTATCCTGGCAAATGGAATGGGCCATGTGTATGGCACCATAGAGACCTGTAATGCTCTAGCAAGTCCTATCTATCAACTGATCTTCAGAGCGTTCCAGTGGATAGCCACAAGAGGGAAAGTCCGCGCCCAGCAGTGCTACCTATGTAGGTCCATCCTTCATGAACCAGAGGGTGCCTTTACAGTTGCCTTAGGGAAAGACCAGACCATCTGGAAAATAAGAGAGCACTGGAGATAATGTGCGCAGTGATTCCCTGAGGGCTGGCATAAGTTATGATCCCTGTGACTGCACAGTAGCATGCCTGGGACTGGTCCATTCATATGCCAGCTCTGGGATGAGGGGTCCTACCACAAACTTGGCCTCTGCTCTCCAGTGTGCCAAGCATAAACGCAGTGTATCTGAGGCGTGTACCTAGCTGCTTTGTTCTTCAGATCTAGGCCTGCAAAATGAAATCACAGCAGTTCTGAAAAGGCCCAAAGGCTGGGTTAGCTTTAACACTTGGATAACAACCTTCCTATTTGAAACAAAGCTTTCCATAGTGGTTTGGTTTTGTTTATCTCTTACGTTATCTTCAGTTATGGGTTTTAATTGCTTAATTCATTTTAACTTGCTTTGTTATGAGATTTTTGTATCCTGTTTACTCGCACGCTTGATTTGTCCCCACAGCTGCAATCTGAAAACCTTTCCTAGCCATGGTAGTCTTGCAGAAGCAGGCTGCATACACCATTGTGCATGAGCATTTAGTCATGATCGCTTCAGTGAATGATCAGGTATCAAAATGTACTGGAACTCTTTCTATCATTTTTCTTACGAATTTTGTCAGAACATGGAGTCTAAACTGAATATATAGGGTTGGGATCATGTTAGTTTTTCTCTTCTGCCTTGTCACCTTGTAATGCTGTGGTTTGTACTGCAATTTTGCCAATTATTCACCCAGTCTATTCAATTTCCAAGACAATGTGCAGGGAAATAACTATCATCTTTTCCCTCTGCGATGCCTATGCTTTCTTGTCAGTGACTCACTCAGCCCCTGTTCTTTTTCTGAATATGTAGTTTTAATAGAAATGCTAAAGGTAGTAAGTCTACTTTAATGACTAAGTGCATTGAAAAGCATAGAGCAGATGCATTAAAAAGGATTTAGAGCTTGTCCTCAAAAAGCATATGAAACCCCACCAGAAAGATGGCAAATCTTTAAGACTAAGACTACAAATGTGGTGTCACATAGGAGGAACCCCTGTTATATCCCAAGGGGCTGGTTTGCATCCCTTTTGCAGAGGTACAACAATATCAGAGAATTTGCCTGCTTCTGCGTTCTCTCAGGTAAGCAGGTGGGGGGATAAGAAGAGACAGGAAAGGACTGGAGTCTTCTGTTCCTCAAGGGTCTTTTTGCTGGTTTGAATGAGTAATAATTTACTGTTCTGTTTTGTTCAGAGATGGCTACACAGTCCAAATCTAACCTTCTGTCAGAAATGATGGCAATTAGTTGCTTTTATAGGTCATTGATTCATCAATGGCACTTTTTCCAGCTGAACTAATGGTACTCCATGTAGCAGTTCTTGTTTATGCTTTATTTACATCAGCTCCGCTCTAGAGCCAATAGGAGCAATCATTAGCAAGGGATTCTTGCACTCTTTCAGGCTGGAAAAGCCTGTGTAAAAGCTGGAGGCTGCTACAAAAGAGTGAGAACAAGCAGGGTGTAAGCACCCAAGCTCCTGGCTTGCTTTGCAATAGGCAATCCCCTGGCAGCAGGGTTCTCTGTGTAAAACACTCCTCCTTGAGTTATCACCACAAGGAGGAGTAATCTGACCCATATGTATTAGACTTATAAAATAAATAAATAAACCTCTGGAGTCACCTACTCCAATCTCTGCAAACATGATCCTCGGGGATGAACATTTGCATTGAAATCAGTGACCCTCTGCCATATTACTTCCCTGTTCACTCATTTTATACTATTTAATCTACATTTTCCCCTTCAGTAATTTTGAGCTATTACTCTACTTCTACCTGCTTTACATATGCTGCCAACAGTCCTCCCACAGCAGCCTCCAACTTCTTTTTATTAATTCCTCTTAAGTACTCAAAGCCTGTTATCCTGTCATCTTTTCTCTAGACAGGGCAAATTCAGCAGTTGGTTTTCTTTCCTAACCTTTCTTAACATGATAGTTACTGTCTTCTGAACGTTGAGGATTTACTTTTTGTTGTTTGCTGGCTGCCCTAGCTGAGTCTCTTTTTTAAGCTACCACTATTTACCACTAGGAAATGTTCTCAGCGGTGCTGATGTAGCCGTACTAGTGAGGACTATGTAAAATATTTCAATTCCATGTATAATACATTTTTTCATGTAGCCAAAAGGACAGTAATTAGTGGGATATCAGAAAACACTAAATTTTATGGCAGTCAAAGGAAAAGTCACTGGGTACTGTGGAAATGGGTGAAAAATGACATAAGAGAGTTTAAGGAGAATGAAGTAGTACCTTAATAATCTTGCTAATAATACCAACTTGTAGAATTTTTTCTTTTCAAGAAAAAGTGTGTTTTTTTTTTTGTTGTTGTTTGTTTGTTTGTTTGTTTTGTTTTTTAAAGGAAGAAAAAGAACTTAGAAATAATATTTAAAATCCTTCTGTCCTTGTGTTCTCCACAAAATATTCTGGGCCAAGCTCCTTCACTGATGAGCTGCCAGTCTTGAGTCAACCAAAGCCACAGTGCTTCCCATGGTCTGCAGGGTATTGTCTGGTTCATGCATCACCTTCTAAAGCACAATATTTACTGAGTGTAGGTGAAATACCTTAGCATGAGGCAAGGTCCAGTTTGAAAGAACCTGCACTGATTTTGATTCAGAGTTAGGAGCATCTGTTTATAGTGACACTATGAAAAGGAACATGAAGCGTAGATTTTTAAATCTTCTTTTTAAATTGAAGGGATGAAGGGTTGCCTTATGCATAAATTGTTTGTTTGTTTTATTTTTAATTTGCAAACAATTGTGTATAATGTGCACTTAAGATTATTTGAAACAAATGTACAATACCCCATCTTCTTTCTCTCTCAGCACAGTGCCAAAAACTAATGGGATTCTCCCCCATTGTATAAATCGCTTAAAAATATAAACCTTTAATTAAAGGTATCTGTATGCGAAAGATTTTCCTCAGAATATTATTCAATGTTGCCACCTTCAGGGCAAAGTTTGTCAAAGCATTTAGGGAGATTTGACCAACCCTTACAAATCTGTATTTTTACAGGTTTAAAAACCAAGGTAGTGCTTTCTCTTCTGCGTGTTGGGAGGGCGAAGGCAGGCAGGGGCAGCAATGTGAATTTGTGGAAATTAAATTTCTTGAGCTTAAGGAAAGAAAAGTCAGGGAGAAAAATACTACAGTTAATTAATCCTATTAAATGTATGGTGTCCTTTAATAAATCATCTCAGAGAATTAGAACGATGCTTGTTGGTCTGCTGCAGTTTACTTGTTGCCTTGTCTTTTGCAGATCTTTCCCCAGACTTTCACCTTGTCTTTCCAGTTCTACCCTGGCAGGATAAAGGTGAACTGTAAAGTGAATAGATTTGGCTTGGTTGAAATTCAGATCGAAGTTAAACCTGAACTTATAGGAGATATTCACTTAATTACAGAGAGAGAGTAAATTCTGCCAGAAAAGAAGCAAACTCCTGTTACAGTAATTAAACTTTGATCTCAGTCTGTAGCAAAATTACTACAGCTATTTGGTCGTACCAAACATTTGAGTCACTCTTTATGGGTTCAGTGATAAAATTGATAAATATAACTAACACTTGTAGGTAGGCATTCACATTAAGTAACATTCACTGTGTCCACGTTCTTGCCTCTGCTGGTTTCTTCCATTCCAGTGCTAAGCAGGGAGACCAGTCCATCGCGCTGAGTTATTGATTAACTGATGACACGATCCCATTTCCTGTGTATCCAAACCCAAATCCTTTTGAAATACAGCATTACACAGACAGTGCCTTCCACCCAGAAAAAAAATAAAATAAAATAAATGTCGTGCTGTTCAGTAATAACAATGGCAAACACTCCCTTTGGACTGAGGCATAACGCTTCACTTCCCTCTTAAATGGTTTTGCACTGTTGCACTAAAGAGCTGGCACATTACTCCCCACAGGTGGCTGCATTTTAGCGGCTGGGTGAAGAGAGTCTATTTCATCTTTCAGCCAAAGTGAGTACTAAACATAACATAGGGCTCCTCTATTTCCACAGGCTATTAACCTTCCAAAACATTCACCTCGGAGGCTAAACTTCGCAGTACTTCAACTTCGATTCTGAGAAATGTCTCTATTCCAGAATGACACATTAAGTGAGAGTGAATTAAATCCCTGTGCAACAAATGGTAAGCATGTGCCAGAGCTAAGCAGGGGCTTAAACAGCTTTCTGAACTTAACTCTTATCAAAAGTAGTATTTTTATTTTAGCAGATATGAGCAAACCTCTTCATCTATCTTTAAGTAACAAGAGAATATCAACAGGGCACATGACCTGAATGAACTACTTTCTCTCTGTAAAAGCATTTTAAAATATGGCACGTTACCAATAGTATTTTCATAGGATTTGCAAAACAGAGCAGAAGTTCAGAAGAACTGAAAGCTGACATCTCCAAAAGAAAGCAGTAGGTCTGCAAAGAGACTGGTCAGCCTCCTTGACATTAAAAACAAACAAAACAAACAAACAAAAACCACCTAGCTTTCTTTCAGGGTAATAAAATCCTCAATCCTCATTCAACTGACAACAGAACGGCCTAAACAAATAGTTTAAATTATCTTAGTTAATGGTAATATTTGCCTAATAGGGCAGATGGAAAGGGTTATTCACAGTATTTAAACCAATGGCACTTCAAGAGTTTAAAGTGAGTACAATCCCAAGTGAACTGTGAGGGAGGAGCTTTAAGAAGTAAAGGGGGATATGTATATATGCTACAGCTGGGTTAAACAGGATGCTGTATATGCCATGTCTGTAAAGTATTGCAGGAAACCGTAGTAGAGAAAGGCAATAACTAAGTTCAATACCTCATTTTCATTCCCACTATCACTTAGAAAATACATCTGGAAATTAAATATTATCTGCATTTATAAAATGGACAATTATAACAAAAAATATGAAGGGCTGTAGAAGTGAGTGGTTAGTCAGAAATCCTATCTAAAATGGAAGGAGGAAATAAAAGTGAATTTTGCTATTGAAGGGAGAAAAGTGCATCCAACAATAATTCATCATTCAGTCACTGGAAAAGAGAGCTTAGCAGTCCAAACAACAGATTTTGAAATATTTAATCTTCAGGATCTGTGGATTTATGTATAGGAATAGGTGTCTTTACTTTTTTCTCAAATTAAATTGATTGAGCTCTGTGCATTATATTACATGGATTTATTCTGATTAGATCTAAAGCTAAATGTCTTTCTGCCCAAGGGAGATTCTGAGACTCAAGAACTTTTTTTTTTTTTTTTTTTTTTTTTTTTTAATTTATAATGTCATGGATTTGTATCAGGGACACTGCAGCGTTGTTTCTTCATCTATGGTAGCTCAGATACCAGCATGCCAATTGACTGCTCCCATGCACTTGAAAAGCTGCTATAGCTCAGTGTGGCTACATGGGGGCATTTATAATGCACTTGTCACAGTGGTATCTGAGCACTGTATAATCTCTAAAGTGCTTGAGGATGAATGGCATATATAAATGTAGAATATTATTACTGTATACTCTACTTAATTGGGACATGCTGAATAGGGTAGCTGCTTTACTGGGTCTATCTCCGTGGAAACAGATGACAGTGTATAGTAATGACTGTTAGTTAATCAAGGTAGTATTGGCGTATGTTCTGCTTACGAGGACTGATTCAGTTTCTTCCAAATCCAGTGGTGTTTAGCTAGGTGACAAATGAGTGTGAAATACTGAACTGTTTTTTTAAATATGTAAGTTGCCAGGTAAAGATGATGAGGTGTATTTTCCTACATACTTGGGTGCTTCAGTCCAGCGTGGCTGAGTTCGGCGGCACTGGCTGAGGGTAGGAGCAGCCCAAAGCACCAGATCGCTTTGGACCATGGCACTGACAAGCCTGCTGGCAGTGCTAATTCTCACTTGGCATTTCCGTAGCTTGGAACAGGTGAGTGAGAATGGGCGTTGTCCTACACACAGATATGCACCAAATACCATGTCACACCATCCAGTTATGGGCCTGATCATTCCAAAACAGCCCAGGGTGTGTGGTGTTCCTTCTTCCTGGTTTTCCCCTGTGGAAGGCATCAGAGCTTAGGGATTCTGTGTGAGCATGTCGCTCTCTTCAGCAAGTTGCCTTGTGATTACTTCTTCCTTGTCAGAGCCTTGCAAACCCAGTTTCAAGCACAGATGGGCCCAAGTAGATATTTTCATTTGAATTCAGTAAGTCTCCTTGGACTGTGGTTAAGTCAAGAGCAAAGCAGGAGTTCTGCTAAATTTAGCTGCCGTCTGTAGAAGGACTAATTCGATTTTTACTGTTGAGAAACACTGGACTTGGCACATAGATGGAATTGCTACCACTTTATCATCTCAGATAGCCTTAATCCATTTGTTTAGCTGTAATATATGAGCGTATGAGTACGTGCCTTTTTCCATAAGAATGTTGATCTTCTCTCACCTGACAAATCATATATTCTTTTCATAGGAAAGAAACACAGTCTTCTCTGTTAGAAAGCTAATCACATCAGTAAATGTTGCAAATCATTGTATTCTTTGTAGCAGGGTACTAAAATGAAAAGCCCACAGATGCTCATTAATAATTAACAGCCTCACTATACAGCTGGTAAACACCTTGGATTGTTTTATTTTACCATGGAACCAAAGAGAATTTACCCTTTCTCCCATATGAAGAAACCCTAGAGATACTGATAAGTCATTTCTGATTAAAAATAAAAATGTAAAGTCACCATGAAAGCACTAGCTGATCTAAGAAATTATTTGAGCATTCTTTGCAAAACTATTATTTCTTTTGATACAAGTACTGTCTTCCATATGAGAAAACACCCTGTGCAATGGATCTGGTAACTGCTAGAAGGCATCTTGCTAGAGCTGCTTGAAATACACATTGTAAAATTAAAATCATTCAAAGTTCATTCTTCTTCTGGGTTCACAGAATTTCCATAAAAGTTCAGAGTTTCCATAAAAGTTCCATAAAAAAACAGTGTTTCTGAGATTTTTCTTTTCACACAGTGGTTATTTCTGCCCTATAAAAAACTTTGGATTTGCTTCTTATCCTTAGCTGAAAGGCATCAAAAAAGCTGAATGAAACCCTAAGATGTTAATCTTCAGTTCTAACCTCGACAGCAAAATTGTTGTTTGTCTGTGTACCTTGTACCCTACATTTGATATGTTTCTCAAAACTTCAGCTGCTGAAATCACATGCAGAACTAATCTTATCTAAAAATGAAAGCATCTATTTTAAACTGGTTTCCTAAGTACTCATGCTTCATACACAGCTGTGTCAATAGCCTGTTTGGTGGAGTTCCAAGACAAGGTCAGGTGAGGCTCTTTCTGGAGATGCTTTTCTGGCCTTCTCCACTAACTAACAGAAAGGGACTCTGGCTGACATGGATAGCCAGAACAGTAGCTCTTTACTTTCTGAAAATCATTGTCTTGGGTCTTTATGTTAAAATGCCATAACTCTTCACATGCTTTCGATTCTCTGCCTCCAAGAACAGTGCACCTCATGTTGTTTTTCTTTGCAGTTTCTTTTCAGAATAACATACCCTCTAATATGGCTTCTATTCCCTGTACTTCCTGCCTATTTCACATTAGACTGAAGACGCAGCTGGAAAGGTCTCTCTACTGCTTGTACTGCAGGTACTGGAGCTCTTATCTGCCTCCCTGGTGAGCAAGGTTCTCAGTTTGCTCAGTGCAGAGGAGCCACCTAACCATTTTTTGTGGGATCAAAAAAGAATCGGAGTACCTCCTTGGTGAAGCTCTAAGCAGAGCTCTTGGGACAGGCCATAAAAGCATTTCCCATGCAAATATTCTACTCACATTTGTAGTTGTATAATCTAGATGAGTACTTCCTGATTTAGAGATTTGAGAAGAAAATGTAGCCCTATTAACTTAGCTGTTCCTAGGCTGTCAGAATGTCAGTTATGACTAGTTGGACCCTGAATAATTAGACAACAAATTTCTTGTTAACTGCCAGTAGGAATCAATTTTTTGTATGGTCTTAATTTATTGTATTTCACAGAGTAGGTGTATTTCACAGACTGATGATTAGTTTTATTCTGTGTAAGCCCTTTCAAGTCACAGGATGAAATAAAATTATGACCAAGTCTAACAATGGCCATGGATCAAGATGTTTTCTTCTCTGTGTCATCAAATAAGAGTGTTATGAAAAGGTTTCCTCCCGTTATTAGTTTAGGAAAGACGGCTAAAGTTGAAAAATAGAACAGAAAATAAAGGGAAGGCTATCATCTGCAGTAGTCAGAGAGACACTATTTCAACTCTTCCCAATTTGCTAGAAAATATCTTTGCATATCTCATCACTATTTTTGATTTTCCCCATTTTCAGCTTGTGTTAAAATAGTCACTGAGGCCATTGCCTTAAACTACAGTGGCTAAACAGCTTTAGTATGGGCTGAATTTGCAACAGGATTGTTATAATTTGTGTCCAGGGACTGGAAAGAACTGTACATCATAATGCAAGTGGCATATGCAATAATCTAAATGGTGAACAAAAAGGAAAAGAAAGGAAATCACTCATGGACATGCCTGGGAATTGACAAAATAGTTTCCTCAGAAGCAATTCTTTTATATTATGAAAATATATGCTTGGACCATTTTAAAACTTTTTATTATTTACTCAATAGACCATAGCAGCTCTGAAGCTTACTGCAGTGTTTGTTCAGTAGATCAGCTCTGTATTTCTGGTCTATCATGTAAATATATATTGGAACAATTGTAAAAGGGTGCATTTCACTCAACAGACCATAGTGGCTCCTCTGGTACCTGTTATGTTGTACAGTATTTTGTAGTATGTTGCAGCTCCAATGTTAATACTGATATACTGATCTCCATGGCGTGCTCTTTTCTGTGCTCTAAGGACTGCTTTCCCAAACCACTCAGGTGCCTGAATGGAAAGTAAGATTGCTCCAAGCAGTATTATGTTGTGCCTTCCTCCTGTCTCTTTCTTTAAAAAAGAGGACCTTCTGGAGATGAGCAGTTGGGAATTGCCACTATCCAACTTTTCCTAGAGGAACCTACAGTTAAACTAACGTTAAACACACAACTTCCTTCAATCTCCAGTAGTCTCTAAAGGCCTGTTTGAATATTTTGGTTTGTTGGTTTATCTGTGAATGTCTCAGCGATGTTATCTTAAACATACAGGATTTTATGTCTTTTTGAGATAGATATTCAGCTTTCCCCAGTTCTTCTCAGGACTCCCTGTTGAGGATTTTCATGCTTCTAGTGACCCAAAAGCAAAGCAGAAACAGCAAGCTGGAACATTTTATTAATGTCCAAGGTACAAAGGTTTACTTCTGAAGCCCTGAGCATCTACAGGTTGTGGGAGAGAAGCACTTCTACCAACAGCTGTTACTCAAGACTACAAGGCTTTTCACCTGTGCCTGGCTTTCCCACACAGTGACAAAACCTGAGTTTGAGTCATTTACCTCAAATGCTCTGACAGGACTAGGATCCTGCATTAGCCAGGGAAACGCTTAAAGGCTGGGCTGGACCAGAATCTCAGTGTATGTTGGCTCTGTCACTGGAAATATTTTGTATTGTTATCTCTGTTCTTTCCCTTATGTTGGTTAAACAAAGTTGATTAGTTACTGGGGTTTGTTTTCTTTTTCTTTTTCTTTTTTTTTTTTTTTTTTTGATTTTTTGCCTTTTCTTGTTTTCTTAGTTCTTTCAATGCTGCTGGCATTGCTGAGGCATTAACACCAGTAAGAGGGAAGTCTGCATATGCAAATTTTACTCCCTTAATTAAAATTGGGAGGACTTGATTATGCTGCTAAGCCCCACAGCTGCAAATATGTAAACAAAGGTTACATGCTTAGAAAGGAAAATTGAGCCTTAAGTCATGTTTTTGTGATAGACTTTTGTTAGTTCTTAGTCTGCTGTTAACATGAAGCCCAGTGCCAAATTAAATTCCTTATTCCTAGATTGGAGTGCATGCTGTTCCAGGAACTCACTTTGCAGTTATTTTGTTTAGGTTTGGGATTGTTTCGTTTTCATTTTTGTATTTGCTCACCTGACTTGGAACCCCTTGCTTTCTGTTGGTAGGAATAAACCAGATCAGGTGTAGCTTGTATAATGTGATGGGTGCATCTACAAGAAGTGATTAACAGGAAAAAGAAACCATGGGGGGTTGTTGGTTTAAATTGTATTCCAATGTGAGGCCTTAGGCCTTGGAAGCCCAGGGAATGCTGTGTTTTTGCTGTGTCCAGAAGTTATGTATGATTTTCATTGGTGGACCTGAGAATGAAGGTAGGTGAGATATTTTCTCTTGCAGTAGACACCTTTCTCAAAACAATTGTTCCCACCCTTGCACAGTAGTCTTCAGCAAGTTTCAGTTATGTCAATACAGCTCTCCTTGGTAACTGGATCATTCAAAAGATCCAATAAAAAGCAAAGCAGTAAACCCTGCAGAACGCTAGTTCTGTGTACTTCCTCTAAAAGAGCTCACCTCAGTTAGCTAATTCAGAGCACAGTTCTATACTACGCTGGTACCACCAGGAGCTGCAGTGTGGGCCAGGGAATAAATGGCTGGGGAGGTGGAAGGTGAGGAGCAAGAATTTCTTAGACTAGATAGAATATACCATTGTCATGACTGTACTGTGCAGATGGACCCTCTCTGATACAGTCAATGCCATTACATTTCAGTTTTCCTTATTTTTTTTCTCTAATCATAAAACAATGTAGTGGTACAGATTTGTTTTCCTTACAACGTATGGCTTATTGAGTAGTTAAGTTCTCTTTTTCTGACCAGTTGTCTTCTAGTCTTAACACATAATGTCAGTCTCAGGACAGATGGGAATTAAAAGAACAATAGATGCTTATTCCCACACACCCACACCTTCCCTAGGTGTTTCCTTAAGAATCCATGTATATGGTGCAAAGTAGGTGTGATATTCTACCTTGCTATTTTTGTTATACTTGTTTTGTAAGGCAAAACTGACTGTATTAGTCACTTGTCTGTAGAGAATAAGACTGTTGTTATAGGCAAGAAGCTCTGAGATTTCCTAAGGTGTGGTGTGATGTGCCCTGTTAAATTTTTAAGAAGAAATATAGCAGAACCTTATTTTTTTCAACATTGTTCTTAACTTTAACACTTTGAGGTCTTCTGTTATTACTGTCTGACTACCCATCCTTTTTTTGTGTAATGTGAAATATATGCATCAAAATTCAGTATCTGCACAGACAACTTTTCCATAAATAGGCAAGCTTGGGAAATGGCACTGTCCCTCGGAAACAGCAAAGGACAATGACAATGCATCACGTTTCCAGTTTGCAAGTTCCACCGACTCATTTCACTGAAGGATACAATGCAAGTCCACTCATCATGTTCCACATGCAGTCTCTAATTGATTAGGGATGACAACTGTAACAGAAGTTGCCACAAACTTCACAGGCCCCTGGAGAAACTCCGGTGAGATTGTAGCTGTCGGGACCTGAGGTCAAGGCAGATCAGAGCTACCTAATCACCTATTAGAGTACAGCCTTAGGTGAGATTTAGTGCAATTAAGAAATACAATTTTGATCAAATCCCATAGAAGTAAAACATGCATTCACCTACTCTACATACTGACCCTGGCATAAACATGCAAATTGCTGTGCTTTCAACTGTGATATAGACAGAGACTTCACATCATCGGAAAAATGGATCTCTGCAATTTGTCTTAATTTTGCAGAGTATTTAGATGCATGGCCACAGCAATACCCAAACTAGATTATTAATAGAAAGCAATGCATTTTCTAAAGATGAACTGGAACCCAAACACAAAGGGCAAGTTTCAGTTATCAAGATAAAGCATCTTCTTTTGTCAGTTCCTGCACACATCGCATTAACATTAATGACAGTTTCAGCCACACGCATGTGTATCTCTCATTAACACTAATGGGCAATACATGCACATAGATCTCTGGTTAATACTGATGGGAATTACATATACGTGCAACACTCATTAGCATTAATGAGGGTTCTCCTGTGGATATCTAATGATCATTAATGGGAGTTACACGCATGTGGATTCCCCATTAACATTAGTGGCACGTGCATCTCATTAATATTGATGGGAAGTACAGGAAGCCATATCTCATTAATATTATTAGGAATGATGCACACACTGCAAGGAGACAGCTATTCCTGCTATATCCTCAGTGAAGGAAGTTTGAGCTGTTATTAATTGTGTTCAATGGAATCTTTAGTTTGTGCTGTATTCTCTTGGTGAATTTTCCAAGGTCTCCATGACCTTGGCCGCAACGCACAGGTTTCCTTCCCACATGAATGACCTGTTTCTGAAAAAGCCCAAACATTCTTTTCTTTGATACCTGGGAGCATGTCATCTCTGCAATTTTTCTAAGCAAACATATTTCTGAACTGCTGTTATTTCAAAGGAAATCTGTATGTGCTTTTCACAGCATAGGGTGGCACACACCAGCTGCTGAGTTATTACAAATTCTTGTGATCATAACTCCATTTTACATCATGCAATAATGTGGTATTGTGTTAAATTCTGATGTGGTTCCTGATGAATGTAGTAAAGACTAAAGGCCATAGTTTCCCTTTAGAGTTTTAGGAAAAAAAAAAAAAAAAAGTGCAGAGAATAGCTACAAAGCTGGCAAAGGGACTAGAAAGCAAAACATATGGAAAGTGGCTGAGGCAGTTGGGGTTGTTTAGACTGGAGAAGAGGAGACTGGAGGAAACCTCATCATTCTCTACAACTACCTGAATGGAGTTTGCAGTGATGTGTTGTGTCAACTACTTTCTCAGGTGACAAGTGACAGGACACAAGGAAATGGTCTCAAGTTGCCCCTGGGTAGGTCTAGATTGGACACGAGGAAGTATTTATTTATGGGGAGGGTGGTCAAGCACTGGAACGGGCTGTCTGTGGAGGTGGTAGAGTCCCCATCCCCAGAGGTGTTGAAGAGACTTGTGGACATGGCACTAAGGGAGACATGGTTTAGTGATGGGACTTGGTAGGTCAGATTGACGGTTAGAATTGGTGATCTTGATGGTCTTTTCCTTTATGACTCTATGATTCTCTTCTGTGATTCAGTGTTGCATTCAAAAATGTGTTCTCACACCTGCCAGACCGCTTCTGCAGGACTGCCTATAAGACTGTATGTTAAATCCCCTTTTTGAACATCTGCCTTTGCTGGTATTTGCACAGTCCCAGAGCTGAGGAAGGCTGATCTCTCTGCCAAGTTGCATACATGGGGAGAGGAGAAGGTGGTCACGTAAAGGTCTGGTCTGGGAATCAAGTGATCTGCAGTCAGTTCTCACCTTCATATCCCATTGTAAGTTAAATTAGTTTTCTGTTGTTTGATATACCTGCCACCTTGTACACAGGAATTATAATCTGAGATATCCATAATAAGATATCCATAATAAAATATCCAGATGTCACCATAATGGCATAGCTACAGTTAATGCTAACAGTAACAACCATATCAGATATATGCTGTTTAAAACGGAAAGTAATACATCTAGGTTTAAAAGTGCCCTTTGGTAAGATAGTCTTATTGCTTTTCTCATTACTGCACAGAACGAGAATAGTCATTGCCCATGCAAATTAGTTACAAAAAGCAATGTTTGCAAATAGCAAATGAAAACTAAAGGATTATGCTTGGCAACCACAAGTGTACTAAATCAGATTCCCTAAGGCTGGGGGAGGTTCAGTGCACCTCCCTGTGCCAGTAAGCCCCCTGCTGCACAAGAAAGCTCCAGCACAGGCAGAGGCAGGATGTAGCAGGGCGGCTGCTGCTCCATTTCAGGAGCCTTCTGGAGAGAGGGAGTGGAATGAGAGTATGAGAGCAATTTTAACTCCCACAGGAACTGTGCAGACAAACTGCCTTGCACAATCCTTTTCCACCTGCCTTAGCTCTACACCTTTGGCAGCTTGCACAGAATACTCTTTTGTTACTTACTGGTTCCTTATCATTACTGGTTGGTTTGTTTACCAGCAGATGCTTCATTGGTGGGCTCCCTGACCTCGGTGGAGTCCGTATGTGTCCTGTACATAATCTGTTTCAATTCACATGAAAATCAGTAATGAATTTAAATACAGCAGACATAAATGCCTGAAACTCTTTATAAGAGCACACATACGGACTCAAACATATGCTTGGGTAAGACATGTGCATCCACATTCATCCGTCCTGGAAAGTCCAGGACACAGGAAAGGTGATTCAAGTGCTAAAGGATGGAAGACGTCAGAAGACATCAAGGAAAATCATAATAATAATATTGTTTGGCTACAGCAGCATTAAAGATTCTAATCTGTAACTACAGCTTTCACTTATAATTCAGAATTCAGATGCTAAACAAGCTAAATAATTTATCAAGTACAATATGTTCTAACTCTGCAGCTTACAAAAGCTGCAGCCATACCTTTGTTTCAAAGAGTCACCAAATGGTGGAAATGTCAAGCTCTTCCTTAAAGTGCATCTTCCTCAGTTCCCTTGGTAGATACAACTGATTTTTTTTCTAAAGATGTTTTATTGTTTTTCTACTTTTCATCAGGGTGGGGTTGCCATGGAAATAAAGTAGGATGTCTTGCTGGATTTCACCTTTGCTGTCTTGCTTCATACAGTTCTCTCTCCTCAGAGCAAACATGGTGGATGCAGCGCACATACAGATGTCTGATTTCAGATTTCTTTCTCGAGTGTGCTTGGCAGCTGCTCTCCTGAGACAGGGAAAGCAGCACTTCACAAGCAGCAATTCGCATTCATCCTCCCACTCTCTGATGGCCACCATCACGTCTCACTTGCTTTGTGAGCTCTCTTTCAAGACGGACAAAGCTTTTCTTGAAAGACTTACTCCCAATGTGAACAGAAACTTTTGTTTAAGCATTTCAGTTAACTAAGTGACCAAATCAATTCTCTGTCTCTTGAAGTTGGTCAGGGTTAAATGGTGAAATATGCCACAACAGATGGATGGTTAGAAACATCCATCTCACATCCCAGCAAAATGCCCAGAACTAAGCTGGTTACTGGGTTTATAAGGCTGGTTTTAGGCTGTGGCACTGCCACCAAGACTGAGCCTCTGGACTGGTCTCTCCTTTTCTTTCACTGTTGATTTTCATCTCAGCTTTCTTGGTTAAACCTCTAGAATGTCTCCTAGGAAAAAAAAAAGTTCAAAATTTACATCACTCAGATTAATGTTTTTCATTTTATATATCTCTCCTCACATCTTTCAAATACTAGATTGTAAATCTGTTATCTACATCTAAATTTCACAGTATTAGAATCTCAAAAATCCAGATAAAAAAAAAAAAAAGGATAATAAATGCAAACTTAAGTGACAGTCCTTCGGTTTGAACCTTGCTGATGAGCTCTCCCCTCCTCGTGGATTACTGTCAGTGGAAACAGCTGGTATTTTATATCCCAGTGGCTCTATGTCACCAATAACATAAAATAATAATGTGATGTGAAACTTTTCACTTCAGTATTTTGATTTCTCCTTGCAATTCAGTCAAATTAAAATTATGGTGATGTTTCACACAAACTACTTTGCCATTTCTCAATAGTCTACTTGAAATGGCCAAGCTGAGAAAAAAATAAATAAATAAATAAAAAATCAGTTTCCAGTTCAGTCTTATTCTCTGATTTCCTTTTGTCTTACTCACTAGCATTACATTAAATTTCCCGAGTCCTCTGACTTCGCTAACATTGCTCTGGCAGAACTTCAGTGTCACTTTAAAGTATCCCTATATTTGCTCATCTGACTACATTGGTCTCTGACTGCTGGTCCTGCTTTTTCTCTTGAACAGATAGCGTTAGTATAATTATTATTCATACATTATAGCACCCAAGAGATACAGGCATTGCCTAGCTCTCAGTTAATGCCTTAGAAAACTTACAATCTGGGTAGAAGACAAAAAGCAGCACGTGGATAGAAAGACAGAGGGGAACAAAGGTGCACAGAGACTATGTGACTTTGCATACTAAGCAGCAATATCAGCACTGTGATATTACCTCCTGCTTTTTGGGTATCGCAATAAAAGTGATTGAAGGGAACCTCTGGAGCTGTCAGGAAATTTTGCAGCTGTTTCTTCAGAAGGAACAGATGAATTGGATGATGGGCCAAAGAGCACGAAGCTATTTGTCTGAAAATCTTGCAGTTAGCATAAGAGGTTGGCTTGCCAGATGAATGGGTGACCAGAGTTGATTTCTTAATAAAGAAGTCACTCCAAAGATTGAACAAACTTTTGTGATGTGAGAAAACTGGCGTACTTTATTTTGATGAACTGAGACTTCAGTTTTGGGTGTGGTAATAATGGCCTGCAAATACAGATTCACTCCTGTCATTGTGACAAGAACGGCATGTACTTTACAAGACAGACTGTGTTTACCATTTCTACCCCAGACTAACACTTCCAAGCATGGCATGTCACAGTTAGTGATAATCATGGTTGTAGAGCAAGCTGTGCTTTGGCTTCTTCTCCAGATTGCTTCTCAGAGCAGAGGCCAAACTTCCTGCAAGTCATTCACACAGGACCAGGAAATCCTGCAGTTTTAATACAGACCTCAGCCCAGTTTGCTCACACATCAGGTCCAGCTTCCCCTGGCACCAGTAAACCTTTCATCAGAGCTGTTGACAGTGCCTGGTTATAGTGACTCAAAAGCAGGTTCTACACAAAAAGTGTTCAGTCTCTCACTTGATACACACAGTGTGTGTAGGTTCCTTGTCCTGGAAAAATTAAACTGGGGCTGCTCATGTGCAGCTATTTTAGGAATGCACCAAACCACACACAGCAAGAAGAAAATTAAAGGTTTTTAAAGGTAGTTCCATTGCTTAGCATCTTTAACAGGAAGATTTCAAAGGATTTTGTGTGAGTATTACTATTATCCCCAGATTATACATGGTGAGATTGATCAACTACTTCCTCAAACACATGAAAGAGTTAAGTGATTAAATCAGGAATGGGACCCAGCACCTTGGCTTCCCATTACATGTTGTAACTATCACATAGCCCCATGTCATGTACATTTGTGGTATTTATGATTCTAACGCAGCTGCACTCTGTGCCATTTAATTCAATGAAAATATGTGCAGTTTGGGTGGGAAAAAAAATAAATATTTTTGGGGCAAGCCATGTGTGCTGATTACAGTCTAAAATTCATTTAGTGCGAAAATCTGATGGCTCTTGAAAATATCTTCCTGGACTTTTTTGCTCAGCCTGCCAAAAATACTGATAATTAACAGAAGTCATTTTTGTGACAGAAGCAAAAAGACTGACCATATGTTTTGTTTATAGTCCTATACCATTTCGCTAAAAGAAAAATGGAACTTCAAATTAAGAAATATCAGAACTGAAAACTTGGTTTATTACTTCTCATGTTTACGCTAAATAAAACAGAATTTAGCTTTTACATTTAGTTGTGTTATTAGAAACATCTAATACTATATGATGAACAATTTCTTTACAGGCTCAAGGACACAGTTATCTGAGCTGAGGTGCTGAACCATATTCCATTGTGGTATTGCCTATGTTCTGGCATGTGAGCTGTGTCCATAGGTAACTGAAATGGTAAAGTTTATGAGCTATGTATCAGCTCTGTCGTGTGTATAGTAACCATGATGTCTGAGTTACAGCAAAGGTTCAGTCCGGTCCTGTTATTTTCCCCTAACTCTGTAAAACATTTCCATTAAAATACATAAAATAAAAAAGCTACCTCAGATTACCTTATTCTGGGGGAAAGAAATGAAAATCAATGTCTGTAGCTGAAGATGATTCTCTCCTCAGTTCTGCTGAATGAATAAAGTTGTCAGTGGCTTCATTGCTGTAGAATAAAGCAAATAAAAGATGGACTACGTAGAAGTGTTTAATATGTATACATGTTAATATGTGAAATACATTTTACTGTAATCCTTCAGAAAGTTTTGCAAACCAGATAATGATAGAGTCTTAGATTTATCATATCATGTTTCAATAATAACAGTGGTAATGGGTAAGCTCCACATATAGTAACTTCTTTGTGCTGAAGTAGTAAAATTATCTATGATTGTCATTTAAACAACGGATTCCCCTGAGCAACAGGGGAATCGGACCCCATTTCAAGTAATATTTCATATATGCATGCATATATGAAATATTTATTTGGCAACTATGTAAGTTGTAGTGTTAACAAATATTTTTTTTAGGGTATGGGAATGAGTCTTCCTAAGATGACAAATACTCAGTCACCCTTTTATTCACTTTCTAATCTTTATGTTGAGATGCCCAGTGAGTCTGTTAATTGGTACCAGTCTCATGACAGGAACAGCAGTAGAGAGACCTGTGACCCTCTCCTTCTGTTTAGGAGGTTAATTTCAGCTCCTTTCTGTTGACCTGTACTGAATTCAAATTGCTATCCTAAAAGGAAAAGCCTGTGCAAGGGCCATGACAAACTTTAAATGCAGGTATATTTTAGGACTTTTAGCAGGGGGCAAGTAGAGATGAGTAAGACCCTGAACCCAGGAGACTGCTGCACCTCAAACAAATAGTGAATATCTGACCTATAATTGAAGAGAGGTCATAGGGTCTTATTTATTGTGGGTATTATAGTACCCCCAGGTAGTCCAAGAGGCAGAGGATTTGTGATATTAACACAATCCATATGCTGACGAGCCAGAGTTCTGTCATGTCAGAACCTGGGTACAGTTTGTCCATGCAACTGGATGAGAGCCATTTCAGTTTGTTATCCCGGTACTCTTCAGTTATGTGACGCTTTAAATATTACCCATTGTTTTTATTTCTGCATATGAGCAGTTCCCTGAAAAGGGGTATGAAATTTATAATCTTAAACAGGTTAGAATTTTGTTGCTATATACTTGTGAATGCTTTAATCACCTTGCCAAACCAAATCAATAAGCAACTACCTGTTGCCAGCAAAATGCTTCAGATAAATTAAGTAGTGTATCTGTATGCATTTCTTACTGCAGCAGTAGTAAACAAACCAGGTCTGAATATTCTTGTTACCAGAAATTTGATGCAATGTTGATTACAACAAGCAAGAGAAGGGGGGAAGAAAAAAAAAAAAAAAAAAAAAAAAACCACTATGATTAAAGAGGACAGGGAAGAGCAGGTCAGCAATTGATTTGGTTGCTCATTTTAGACACACGATGTGAATACATCACTGATATAAATTTGTCAGTTTTATAGTGGACCAAAACTACAATTCTTGACAACCACCCTACTTAGCCTGAGAGAGCAGGACATTTTCCCCACTTCCAGAAACCTGGAAGCGCTCTCTGAAAACAAGACCCAGTTTGTATCATCGCAACACACAGAGGTGTCATTGAGGGCTGTAACTTCAGTCAGGCATCTCAGAGAAAAACTGGATAAACTCTTTAGTAACAACAATTCATCGTTAGTGCAGCTGCTGCTAGTTTTAAAATAGAAAGGGGAAAAATGACATGCTGTATAGGTGAAATCTCAGTAGACTGATTCATTTTTTTTTCCATGAAGCATTAGCAAGGTTTTAAATAGCTGCAAACCGCATATTAAAATGCCCATGTGTATAATACAGGAATAAGGGCACCTTTACTGAATACATTTTGGAACTGAGCTGTTTTTACCCCCTTCACAGTCTTTCTTTCACTTGATTATGTGAATGCGCAGGAATATTGAGGAGCCCTTACCAACACTTAAATTTGACAGTGAATCAATGGATTAAGATGCTTTATAAAAAAAGTAAAAAATCACTCCATGCATTCCTTTCTTTCCACTGCATTTTCAAATCAGGCCATTTCTCTGCAGCTATTTAGACACAAAGCCTGGTTAATGATCGTGTTTTATCCGCAGGCTGACTGGGTTGTTTTCTTGGCTTTTTGTTGTTGTAGTTCGTTCACCTGCTACTCCAGCAAAGAAATAAATAATCCTATCTTCATGTATATACCTAAGAGATGATTCAGGTACAACAAAGAATGTATGCTACTGAAAGGAGGCTGTTATATCTGCTGTTCTTGATATATGTGAACTGTGGCAAAAATCTCTCTACAGTTGTTTGTGTTTAGGATGAGAGTGTGTAATAATGCACTTGCAAGGCAGGAATGACTCACTGAATATTTCAACAAGATATGTAGATGTTACGCTGTGCTATTCAATGAAATATATTTATTTAGATAAACCATATATTTCTGGCACACGAGCCCATTTCAAGAAACAGATGCAGAATTTTTGGATCAAAGTAACTTGATTTTTTGCCCTTAAGTAGTGATTCCCTGTGTAACCATTATTTTTCAGCTCTGTAGAAAGGCTAACAATTCAGCTTCTTAATGATGCACTCTCTCTAATGATAGAAAGAAAAGAGAGTGGAAAGTTTTGTGGTAGAGGTGGCTCTTGTCTATGACACTGGTTTTTTAGCTCTCAAGTCAGTGGAACAACGTATAGCTCCAAGTGACAAAGCTTATGAATTGCTGTTATCACTGAGAGCTTGCTGAGAAAATGAAGTGCATGCCTACACTTCTATTTTATATTTCATGGAAATTAATACAATTTTAGGCCCTGCATGCAGGCCTATACAGATACCCAGACCATGTTTTTTCCATCTGACTCATGTCTTTGTGAGTCATTCACAACACTTTCATAAGCAGAGAGATTTTCTAAGCTATTTATTATCTTTCTTTGAGTACACTTAAGCCCTGCTTTTTAATGGGGGCTAGGGGTACATGGAAATAAACTTAATTCTGGACAATGCTTTACAATGAAATAAGTTACAGTTGTGTTTAGAAAACAGAAATCCTTTCCTACTGTGACCATAAACAATTTCTAAGTAGGAGCAGGCTCTTACCTGTGCTTCCTAAATCTCATCATAAGTAAGGAAACCTCTTTTGCCCCTTCTTGTGTGACCCTGACAAATCACCTAATCTCAGCAAACTAAGATTCCACATGGCTTCAGAGTTCTTCAAGTCCCAGGCTTCACACACTCACAGGGCAGACCCAGCCCTGTGTGGATGCTATTGCGATTGCTGGAGCAGTTGTTGGCAGGGGGGCACTAAACTGGCAGAGCTACTGTGTTTGCTTAAATTAAAAATAAAATCAGCAAACAAAGGCATTGGCAAGTAAAGGACTCGGGGTTTATTGTTACTTCCAGGGGAGGTTTCATTGTCCTTGTGTTGTGCAGCATCCTATTACACTATGGGTATGGAATTAAATTTTCTTTCTTCTCCAGGACTATTTGCAAGCTGCTACTGAGTCCCACATCAACACACACTTCTTTCTTGAAAATGGCTGCCAAATTGCAAAGATAAGAAAGCAAATAAATCAATTCCTGTTTAAAATGATCAGATAGTAGCTAGCAAAAAAAAAAACAAAACACTTTTTTTCTGGCTGCCTCTTCAAACCCCTAGTGAGATAAAAAGGATGTGTGTGTGTATGAAACCTCTAAGACACAGCCCTTTCCTCGCAAGGTTGGAATGGTCTTTTCATGGCTTTCTTTTTATTTTGATAATTTTCAGAAATACAGATTAGAACAGACCAAAGAAAAGGATTAGACAACCTAAAAGGAAAGCATGAAACAATATTTAAATGATGTGTGACTTCATTCTTGCCTGAAGGCATTCTGAGTTCATGAAGAAAGTCCCCCAGGATATTTCACAGCGTGGTGGTACACAGGCTGCTTCCCTGACAGGTCATTATTGCACATCACGCTGGGATCTGGTACATGGCACACTGGTGGCTGCTCAATCTGCCTTGGTCTCAGGGTAGCCCCTGTAAATATAAGTCAAGGTCTCTGTCTTTGGAATCCCAAAAGTCCAGGCAGGGTCCAAAGACAACAGGTGATGGATTTGCACGACAGGATAGTGCTGTCAGAAGAATTTCTCTCAAATTCAGAAGGCTTGCAGACAAGCTTCTTGCAAAATCTAAGTGTGCAACATGGACATCTGTGTGGGGCTGACTTACTGAAGCGTGCCTTTCTGACTTTATGCAAGGTAGCAGACTAATTGAGTGACTGACAGAAATTCATTAAAAAAGGGGAAGGAGCAGAACAGCAAGGAGAGAAGAATAGGAGGAATGAATGTAAAATACATAATAACAACACGTTAGGATGGATGAAACTGCGAGGAAAAAATACTTCATCAGTGAGCTGTGGTGAAGGTACAGCTCACAGCTGGCAGAAAACCTGCCTTTCTGTGTTGCATGGTGTTTCTCAAATAAGAAAATCTGTGGTTGGTATGAGGGTTTTGCACGGCCATTTCGAAACCTGGGCTGTCCCCTTCTGACTCACAGGAGGTGTCAGTGGCACTGATGGCTCTGAAGAGCAAAGAATTCTCACACAGGCTGTGTCCCTCTGGTCAGAAAACACAATCCGGCTCTGGCCCGTGTTGTGCCCAGTCAAGTAGCACAGCAGCAATAGAGTAAATAACATGTGTTTGGAGACTCGGCTGTTGCACGATCAACTTGAGGCCACTGCACTTGCATTGCGTGTACAAGCTGTTGGTGAAAAAAAAGCTTCTTAGTAGTGGCTGGTTTTTACACGTGACTTTGAGAGGAAAAACAGTCCAATTTCCTCTCTGAAAATGAGTGCAGCTGTGAAAGTTTTAGGAATACATGGATAATGGGAAATGTAATTTTCTTTCTCTCCAGTAAAATACCTAGCCTTCTGGAAGCAGACAAAAATTGAAGGCTTTGGCGGTATGTTTGTTATTTAGATCTCTTTGCATTTGGATTCAGACCCCAGGAAATTAGTCTTCTGGCAGTATTAGTATACTCTTAAAGCTAAAATACCAGTGATAATAACACAGTAATAATAACATAGACTTTCAAGTTATGCAAATATTGTGTGAAAAACAAACAAAAACAACACAAAATGTCCAGCTTTCATGCTAGATATACCAATTTTGATATTTGGCCAGGTAGAGTAATTCTTTGAATCTACTGTTGTCTTTTTGTAATTTTCTTACTGATTAGATGTTGGAATTGTTTACTTTTTGAAATGTAGTAAGAAAAAATCATCTAGTTAGTATTAGAGGGGAATTGTAACCTGTGATCCTGTTGTTCTGATTTTAAGTCCGAGTGTTTTTTTTTTTCTTATTATTGTGAGAATCAATAAAAGGTGCTTTAGTATTACCTAGCAGAATTCAGGAAGTGCAGCTGAGGATAAAAAATAGCTATAGGCTGCTTTGTAGTGGTTACTAATCTACCTTGTGAAATCTTCACCTTTGTACTTTTTCTTTCTTCCTTTCTTTCTTCTTTCTGAGAAGTAGCTTCAGTCAGTTTATTGATTTGTTTTTACCACAGATTTTTAAATTGTAAAAGTAGTTGTGACTCCTAGATACCATCACCTTGACAGCACTTGTAAGCTTGAATCACAGCTACCTGCTATGTTTGGGAAAGTCCTTAGGTTATGAAGGCCCTGCTACATCGTAACTGAAGTTATCTTACTGCATTTGTTTGCAACCCAGCAGAAAACATCAATGGAGTATGCATCAAATGTGATCTTTAATAATAGTAGTTTCTTATTTAGTGTTTTTAAGCTGGCAACACAATAATATGATTAACAGAAGACAGGGTGTGAAGGGCAATTATTTAACAATGTGGCTTAAGGAATAAGTGAAAGGGTCAGTGCACTTATTATGTGATGACATGGCTGATCAATGCATGCTCATTCTCTGTTTGATCTGCTTTACTGAGTTAAATCCTGCTGCTGTCCTTTGTGGGTACAGAGGGCTCCTTTGCACTACAGTTTTTTGTTTGTTTGTTTGTTTGTTTTCCCAGATTCTTCTCACCAGGGCTGCTCTCAGTCTATTCCGCACCCAACCTTGATTTGTGCTTAGGATTGCCCCAGCAAATAGGGATTTGGTCCGTATATTTTCTTGGCACCATTTTTTTTAAAAAAAACCCTACTCTATTGATCATGCAAGTTTTCTTCCAGGAGACTATTCGTAATTTGAAGTGGTTCCTAGTTAGGGCACTTTTCTTCATGCACATTTGCTTTTCTAATAACCCAGTATTTATAGTTTTTAATATCTATATCCCATTATTCTCTAAGCCCACTCTCCTAAGTTCTTCTCCCAGCATGGTGATAGTTAGCACATCACCCTTGGTCAATGTTCAGTTACATTACATAATTCTCATAAATGTTTCTCATCATTCAAAATGTTCTGGTGCTTAAACATTTTGCATTGCTTTTTTTTCTTTTTTTTTTTTTTTCCCCCAAGCTCAATATCTCACCATCTATCATTACCCTTCATTTACAGCTTGTCAGCCAATTTTAAATCCATGAGACAGTGCTCATTTCCAACCCAGCTGAGATTAATTTTTCAAGTATGATTTCTGAGGTATTGTATCTGGTGTCTACTCACACTGGATACATGATCCAAAACTGTTCTTTCTTATAAACTTGCAACCCCCACTGTAGTCACCCTGTGTTCCACCATGTATATGCAGGGTCATAATTTGACTCATTGCTGTTTGTTGCTAATGCTTCTGCTGTCGGGTGCTTATTTTCTTTTTATTTATTTATTTATTAAAAAAAAAAAAAAAAAAAAAAAAACTCCCATTATTTTCCTAGGGATTGTAATGTGATTTACCAGACGATAATTTCCACCATTACTCTTTATTCATCTTCTGAAGTTCAGTGCCATCCAGCCATCTGGTGTCTCATTAGTTCTGCAAAAGCCTAGCCTACAAAGAAGAAAAAAATATTCACATGGCTAATTTTATGTATGTGAATCCTAATGATGCAAAGGAGACTGCTCATATTTTTTAGGCCAGGCATATAGATAACTCTTGGCAGGACCAGGCCATAAAATAAATTCAGAGGATTTCTTTGGGTTAATCGCATAAAGTAATTAGTATGAACACTGCAATGTATTTCACACAGAAGTGCTAACAGGCCTGTATTAAGGTTTTTCATACATTTCTTGACTAGCCTTTTATCAATTACCTAGGCATTAGATTTTTGACAATATTAAGAGCAGTGTAAATCGGTGTTAGTGTGAAGCTTGTTGATGAATGTATGCTCTAAGGAGAATTGAAATCAGATGCAAAGTCTTCATCATTTCTTAACTAGCCATTTTGCGTTCTCTCTGTTGTGGTGCTAGAGACCCACATACAAACATGCTGAGTTCAGTGTGATCCTTTTTTGGTCTTGTTTCTTAAATAGCAGATTTTCTGCCTCAAACTACTTGTTCTCACTGATGTGCATATAAGGCCTCATCTTATTTGTCTTGTATTCTGCAACCAGAATTCACTATTTCTGTCTGAAAGATATTACTGCAAAGGAGCAGCTCTTTTCCATACCCCCTTTCCTTACTTCATCTGGGAAATACCTTTCAAATTGTTAATGCACTGCTCAGTAAACACATCCACCCTATATGAATTTAGAGTGGTATTATTAAGGTTTAAACCATTTTGTGAAAGGCAGCTTGTTATTGCTATATATTGCAAATATCTGTCAAACACCCACTCTCTGAACTTGTGACTCATCAGTCTGGCATCTCAAATTCCCTTCTGCTAATTACAAAAAATACTGATTTTTCTCATTACCGTCACAATAATAACACCTAGTTAGGAAGAGAATGCTACTTTTTCTGGCAAACTGCAATGTCTCATGTTTCATTGCTTTCTGCCACTTAGCTTATTAAATCAGCTAGCGCACAGCCAGTTTTTCACACACCTCTACAGAATCCTGAATATTCTCTTGTAGGGTTCTGAATTCAGCCTGGTTGACCTGGAGGACATGTCACCCTGTCCTGAGCAACGTGTTCCCAAAATACACAAATCATAGATTCAACCGTGGATCATACTAAATGGCCTCCCTTTGATGCTCTGTTGTAGGAAGTGGGGACAGGAAAACTTGGGTTTTCAGGGAGATATTGCAGAGGGAAATAATTCCAAAGCTTTATCATGTTACATGAATTATCAGAAGGGAGGTGCAATGAGGTGTTTACTAGTAGTATTTTATTCACCCATTATTTTTTTCTTTTTTTTTTAAGATCTTTATAAAGTTCAAGTCTCAAGAGAAAGAAATCAAACTGGAAATCAGAAGGCCTGATTATTTGTTCGCAATACTTAGAGTACTTTTATCAGTAAATGTTTCCTATTTGAGAAAAAAAAAAAAATAGCAATTTTCACCTTACATGAGAAGATTGTAAAGCAGAATTGTCTAGAAAGGCTTTCACTGGTGTGTTTTGACATTGATATATGCCACTTCCTCAGAACATCTCTAGAAGCATCTCTCATTTACTGATTTTCTACTTTAAATGTGCTCTCTGTCCTGCCATTTGGCTTGCCACACTATTCCACGTCTGCTCTTATGGGCCTGAGCTTTCCACAAAGCCCTTGGAACTGCTGCATAGCAAGACAGCTGGTAGGAAACCCCACTCCAGGTAAACCTGCAGCCCCAGAGCAGGTTAATTCTCCTGCAGACGGCCAACCAGCTGATTTGCCTCTCAGTGCATCTGCCTTTGTTTGGTTGCCTTTCCATGGGCTCCACTGCCCTGGAAGATGGGCAGGACCTGGAGAGGAGAGGATCTCTGTTACCTTTTTCTTTTTTTTCCTTCAGGATGAAAACTCAATGCTTTTTGTTTGTTTTTGGTTTGCTTTGGTTTTCCTACTATGGAATATCCCATGACTGATCCACTCTTATATTTGAGTCACCAACTGATGAATACTTAAGAGTCTGAGGAAGAACCTGTAAGAACCAAAGCCAGACACCTCGGTTAGATGGTGGCAAGGAAAATTAGGGCACCTCAGAACATCACACTAGCGGTATTTGACACAGTTACTGCCTATCAGAGACTAGTCAAAAAAAAAAAAAAAAAAAAAAAAAAAAACAGCAGAATGTCAAGGATCCTGAATGGGCCATGCAAGGTGTATAAAGGCATCCTTTTAATCACAAGTAAACACCGGATAAACATCCTGACAAAAGAAAAAAATAGTTGTGTTTTTTTTTTTTTTTTTTTTTTTTGGACAGCCTCCAAATTAAAAGCATTGTGAATTGATTTCAGGTTTAGCATAACAGTCCTGGTGGACCAGTGTGCTCTCTGGGATAAGAAAACAGAACATCTCCAGAAGGAGGAGGCTTCAGTGGAGCCAAGTCAGTTCAGGATCATTTAATTCAAAATCTCCACATAATTTCGTTTTATTTAAGCCGTTATTAAGAAATATCCTTCAGCTTATCACATGTGAAGCATAAGCTTCCTTTGGTATTAACTTTGACACATACAGAGCACTTGGGGGATTATATTAATTTAGGTGATAGTACCTGTTAGTGAGCATTTGATTTTCCTCAGTGCAAAAGGATTTACTCTTGTTATTGATTTGTTGGCAAATATATTGGGTGGAAATCCCCCGGTATTGCTGGTAGCTGCAGATTCCAAATTTTATTGGATTTGTGAGCAATTTTCCTCTGTGTTTAAACTTGTGATCGCTTTATAAAAAGAAGAGCCCAAGAGTAAGGTGAAAAATGAATGCTAGTTTTTATTTTGCTGAAAAGGAAAACTGCCTTGTTTTGCTGCTTTCCTGGCTGTTGATTGCATTAGTCTGGCTTTTGCCATGGTTACTCTTGCAAGAGGCAAGGACCCGAGAATACTTTGCTACAGGAGACAGCAACGAAGAAGCCGTTACCACTAATGGGCAAGGGGTCATCAGGGCAAATTTTGTCCTGTGCCGAGGGCAGAAATCAGACCCACCACCCTTTTAAGAGCCACAAATAAACGTATGGGCTGGTGTGACTTCCTTTACAGCACTGTTTTCCTCCTAAATAATTTTCCTTGTTCCTTTAGGCAGCAGTTAATGAAAGCTGAGAAGCAGCCAGGTTGAACCCTTGCCATCCTGACCCCAGAGGCCAGGGGCACGTGTGTCCAGGCAGCTCTGTCCCACTGATGCATGCCGAGGCAGGCCAGCCCTGGGGCCAAGCAGGCATGCGTGGGCTGCCCCAGGGCTGCAGGCAGGACAGAGGCAGGGACAGGTCCAGGCACTACTGGGAGCATCTGCTGGTGGCAGCAAGAGCACCGGCATCCCCATTCCCATGCTGTGCCTTGGTTTGTGCTCCAGCAGTCGTTATGTTCTTAGCGCTTGTTACCACATCCCCAGAAAAGGCAAATTGTTTTGTCTTTATCTGTTCTTTGCAATGAGTGGTCCCTCTGTGCCTACACACTGAAAATTCTGGTAGAATACCAGAGAAGTGTCAAATAATGAATGCAGAATTGGGCCTTTAGGATGGAGAAATGTCTCCTCTTCAGATTTTCTTAAGACTGAATCATACAACTTGATCAGAGTTAACAACAACAAAAAAGGGAGTTTAATTAAACCCATATTGGAAAATGTCTAAAGAAATGTGTTTCATTATATTCTCTTATTATATCCTACAATATTCATCCAATTAAGGTTAGCACTCAAGTTATTTTTAGTATATGGCATGAATAAGATAACCTAAGATATCATATGATTGCTGTAGCTGAGACATAATAGTTGAAAGTCAATTTTTTCCAATAAAAATAACAGTGAACAGTGCTATTAATTCATGGTGATGATGCCACTGGGAGAAGTATATGATTTCTACTGCTGAATAATCAACAAAGGTAAATTGGCTTTAAGCAGCAGAATATGTGTGTATGTCTGTCTGTGAGTCTAAATGACCTTGAGAATAAAGAACTGAGAAAAGAGAATTAAATACAGTCTTAAGCAACACAATAATGTTTTTAAACTATTTATTTTGAAAAGTAGTCCATGTGAATTCAAGAGTCTGCAAAGTGTAGTGAATTGTCTTTCTCTTCTTATGTATCTTAACTGAAATGCACAGATACATACATCTACCTGAAACCTTTCCAAATTCCAGCTTTATCACATGAAGAAATATGGTTCCTGGTACATTTTATTTTTACTTATAACTCAAAATCAGAAGCAAAACATTGTTTGTAATAAATCCGTAGTTTCTTATCCTTTGTCTCTCAGTCCTCACTGTCTCTTTCAAGTTGGCTGCTAGTTAAAGAGAAAACATTCATCTCCATCGTAGACAGTTTTCATCAGCCTTTTAAGGTAACTCAAAACATTCAACATTCAACTTTGTAAAATCATTTTTTGTTATGCATATCTATTAACTTTTTTTTCTCTGCCTTTCCAACTCTTCCTGCCTCCCAGAAGGGTACATATTTTTCTGAAACTTCCTGTTTTTCACTTGTGCCAACACAAGTGTGTTTTAACTATTTAATCATGTGCCCCAATTGCACTTTTACCTCTTCAAACTTAATTTGATAGCTCAAATACACTCTTCTCAGCTTTGAAATAAAATATTTTTCCTTTTTTTGCAATCCATTTCTTACATTTTTTAACATATGTAGATACTCTACTCACCTCCACTCACTCATTGCATCTTTGCATTTCTTCAGATCACTTTCCTTACAGTTCTTTGCATAGCTTCCACATTTTAAGAAACGGAAACCTTACAGATATAGTAGCACAAAAGGTACTAATGTGCAAAACCTCATAGTATTTCAGAAAATCTTGAAAATTAAAGAATTATTATGACAAGCTACTGTTATAAAAATTTTGAAAGAGTTAATGTGCTCTTGTTTTGTTTTGGAGTCAGCTTCCTCCTGTAAGAACCACCATGGGAAAAAACACACTATCATAGTACTTCTCAGAAAATTTCGGCCAACTCTGCTGCACTGTCCTTCCGCATACTCATCTGGGGTCCCATCTTCATACAAGGAGCTGATTGTTCTGGGGAAGGACTCAGAGTGAATCAAACACTTATTGTTAATGAAGACATTATTAAAAGCTTAATTTGGTTCATAGAAACTTCCTAATAGTAATCAGTCTTTTTTTTTTTCAGTCATGCTCCAGATAAAATTGGCACATTAACTTGGAAGAGGAGAGAAATGGACAGTGGAGGAAGGCAGCTGAGCAGAGAGATGAAGCTAAGCAGAATCTGAAAGGTAAGCTCTTTCTCTGCATGAGGCAATGTGTGTTGATACATTCAATGTGTGAACACATAGGAGCACTCACTTTACACCTTCTCACAATAGCTTGGTGAAGAATCAACACTCAGTATACCAGTTGTCAGATTCAGACTCTTCTTGGCAATGAATTATCTGAAATGAACAGCGCAATGTTCGTATTTATCCATTATATGGTATTATTCACTGAAAAATACATAAATAATTTCGATTGTGTATCGTAAGTTCATTGTAACTATGCTGGGTGTCACTGGATAAGTAGACAAATATGTCTTCCATTGTTTAGAATTTATGCCTTAGACTTTTGTTCTCTGGAAATATCTAAAACTGAAAAATTGCAGCTAATATAAAGTTTATATTTTATTTTATGTCTCTTAATGATAAATATTTTTATGGCATTTCCAGAAGACAAAAACATCAACAAGCCACTAAAAAATAAAGAGTTGTTGGAAAAGTTTGTAATGTTTTTGCAAGATGACACAGAATATAACATCTGCAGGTACTGTCCCAGCTGAAATTTGGTTATCCTACATGTATTCCTACTGAAGACATGGCAAATAAAGAGACAAGTATTGACTTTCGCTAAGACTGAATTTGGTACAATAGATATGTTAAACAACATCTAGAAGGCTGAGTTAAAACTGAGAATCCAAGAGCGCCATCTGGGAAAGGGCACTCGGTAGCTGATTGGCAACTGAGATGGTGATGAAGTCACTTAGGTCCAAAAGTTTTCTTTTTTTTTTTTTTTTTTTTTTTTTCATTTTCACATATCTGTAGGCTAGGCAATTGACAAATTTCTACTAGCAGAAAGTGATAAGACAGAGATTTTTTATCTTTGCAAGTTGGGATTTGCTCAGTGAAACTTTTCTGCCATGTGACAAATGTAATTATTTCAAACCTTGCAGGTAGCTGGCCAGTGCAATGGATGTTTTAGACTCAACAAATACCCTGTTAAGCTAAATTCCTAACACAGCCATGGATTTTCATTTCTGTTCTGAAAGAATTTGGATCTGATGCAACCCAGGTGTTGTAAGTGTGTGGTTTCCAGAGCTTTCTGAATATAGAAAACATACTTAGTAGAAAAATAATTTACCTATATCTGAAAGTGTACCTTAGATTCATGAAGAATATATGCATAAAAGTATAAGTCCTGCCAGAATAATTCCAGCCCATCAAAAGAGAATAAAGAAACTTGCTGAACTCTGGAAGACAGTGGTTATATGGAGAACAAAAGGTAAGAGTAATTTCTATGCATTTCTTAAGGTATATTTATTTGAAGCCTGGCATAATTTTTTTAATGATACGGGTTTTTAGGTACATAGTCTAGATGCATAGGGTTTTTTACAGACCATATCAATGATACAGAGAAGAACACTGGATATGTGTTAGGAAATTAAATATTTCATGTATTTCAGAATGAAAATGCAAAAAGAAAAGCTGATCTATTTAAGTTTTGGAAAAGAAATACATATTTTGAAAAATGTATTACAATGTAAAATGTTAATAACAGAGAGACTTGCCTCTTATTAAAATCTATATATATATATATATATATATATACATACTGGTTCAACTGTAACTTTCTGTTTGTGAACATAACCATATTCTCAACCTGATTTTGCAATGGAATATTTAAAATTAATTAAACTTATTAAATTACTAAAGGTCAAGGTTTATTTAAAAGCTGGATATTAAAAACTAGGCCCCAGTAACTTGGAAAGTATTTTCAGTGTAAAAAGGATTGGCACTATGTAAGACCAAATATCTAAGAGACTGAAGTAGTACTCCTGACTTTCTGGGAGATGGCTAAGATGTGTTGTTTAGGTACAGCTTAGAAAACTGTACTATCTAAATTTATCTTTGTATTTTGAAATGTGTTAGGTATCTAGATATTGTTACTAACTTCACTGTTGCTGGTATTTTTTTCAGCTGTTATACAACCAGATAAAAGAATCCCTTTCAAGTTAACAAGCTGAAGCAAGTGCATTTGAGGCAATATTTGGTGTTTTGAGCAAATTTGGTGTTTTGAGTACAGACATTTTTTTTTTTTTTTCAGAACTGCCATTCTATCAGGTAGTGCTCCTGCTACTTTTGCCATAATAATAATAATTATGCAAGTTAGGAAGACATAATTATTTCATCCTTCACCACAGATGATAATTTGTAAGTAAATCAGAAATAATCTAGACTACCCCCAAAATCCATAAAGAGATTATTTTGTAAATTTCAAACTTCTGATTTACTTTGCTTGTCATATTTGATACGTATCCTATAGGGGACAACATCAACCAGTGTATTGAACACCGAGTGATCTTAGCTTGTAATTTCTTCTTTTGTTTCAGGCTGCGTTTCAGTACATCAGAGTTCAGATGTCGTATCTGATGATGCAAGCAGGAATTTCATGTGCTTTCCATGCAACAGAAAAAATAGATGAATGAAAATGTCTGCCATGCAAATTCTTTACTGGAATGGTAAATGAGTTTGTGACCTAGTTACTGAGTAGAGGTGATCACTGCAGTATTGATTCATGCTGTTCTGAAGCTATGGTAATTAAGGAGAATAATGCTTTGGGCATACAGATAAAATTTCAGGGGATTATTTAAATATATGGATTTTGTACTATTTCTTAAATTCCTTTTCAATATATGTACTGCATATAGTTCCCGCTATCAAAAAAAAAAAAAAGTCGAAAAGCAGTCAGAATGCTTTGTTTATGTTTGCTAGTAGGTTAGTCTAATCTCTATCTGTAAAAAGTCAGGACCAAATAGGCCAGAGTTCTGTTGGCTCTCACCCAAAGTGACAGCTAAATTTAAGCTAAAAACTATCCATGTCTTAAGATGTGTTTGTCTTTGAGTTGTCTGTTTCCATTATCAGTTTAAAATTAATGTCATTTTTCTAGGATAGTAGTTTAAGCATAAGAACAGCTTTACATATTTTTGTGTGTTGCTCTGATTCTAGTTAGATGTCTCAGAGAGGACAAATTATAGGGAAAATGCATAAATGCAGTAAGTTGCCTATGATTAGCTTGAAGAGGAAGTTCCTTTCATTTTCCTTGTGAGCAGATAATTCACGAATAACATCTTGTTAGATTCATGCAGCCTATTGCTGCTCAAGAAATATTCATATAGAGATAGCAATTTTTCTTGGATTTATTCAATATTCAAATGTATTATCCAAATTACTTTTAAAATTGTTTTATCTTTGGTGTGATCTCCAGTTCATGTTGTTTTGTTTAGCTGTGAGCTGCCAAAAAGTGGTTTGTGTGTGCTTTTTGTTTTGTTTTGTTTTTCTGATTGTTTTTGTTGTTGTTGTTGTTGTTTTTTTTTTTTCCCACCCACTTGCTCATTAGGTGATCATCCACAAATTTCATTTAATAGCACTGAAATGGGCTAACTGCACAAGTAAATTTGCACATGACTGCAAATTTAAGGTAAAGAAAATTCATTCACAAACACCTGTGAATAATTATACTGTTATACATTAATTTTTACTTATTAATTTATTTTATTTTTTAAAAATAATAATTATACAAGCCACCTTGTTCTAATCTTACCCAGTTCCTCCATACATTAGCATAAGGCTTAAGCTATTTGCAGACTATGCTCAACACTTAATGTTGTGTGTGAAACCAAACCTGCAACTTCCAGCTCTGTAAACTAATGAGGGATATCAGGAAATCTTTTGTCTTGTCCTTATCAAGAAAGCGGAGATAAGACAAGATGGCAACAGCACTTTGCGCAGTGGGAGTCTGTAGGCAGTACGGTGCTGAACTGCAAAACAGGTTTCTAGGACACTTTGCACTAAAGTGAGAAGAATGGTTTTCTGGTAAGGGTATATTGTCTGAAAAGATCCAGGAAGTATTTTTGCTGAGTTCTTCATAATTTTTCAGTTAAAGAGTCTGATGGAAATACCAACAAATGGCCGATTGCAGTGACTAAGGAGAGGCATATGTACGTGTTATCTTTTCAGTCCCACCTGGGGGTTGCATTAACACTGCTCTTAGCAAGCTGGAGGCAGAAGACTTTAAATCTGCAAGGATGTGCCCTGGTGGGAAATTTTGGCCATTTAGATCTTGTGGTCTTTCTTCCAAATGTTTTTGAAATGTGACTTTTTGCATATTGCCAGATTTTTCGATAGTTGCAATAATAGGAAATGTTCGGTCTTCCTGTAGTATATGCATTAGAGTTGTTCAGAGTATTACACAATTTACCACCAGACTGTCCTTCCCAGAGAGACTTGTGTACTTGAGGAAAAAAATGAAACAAAAACTGCCATGAAATTGTTTATCACAGGACCATGTTAATTGCTGACTGTGCAGGGCATGAAGCTTGTCCTGTTTGTTTCTGGGAGTTGGTGGGAAGGCAATGCAATGATGATATTTCTTTTGGGGTTTGTCATTTACTTTTCTGTTAAAGATAAGATGATCTGTGTTCAAATGCCCATGATATATGTTTTACCAGAGCAGGGTGATGTCTTGAGCATCACTGGAAAGAAAGATGCTGTTGAAAGAATGAACAACACACCCCATGCCTCCCTCTTACTGCACACACACACACTGTATAGAGCTTGATGGGCTTCGGTGTTCTTCAGAGTTTTGGAGAACATTAGACATATTAGTGTCAATAACAGAAAAGGAAATAGAGAGCATTTATATGACAGGAACTCTTCTTAAGCTGCTCTGCCATCCTCCTTCTCCACTTTCCATGCTATGGCCATGGGGCTCCCTCCCCCCCACCCCTAAGCACAGGGTATGGGAATGCTCTCAATTCAGAACTGGAAGGGAATTGTGACTTTGCTTGAATCACATCTTGTTTTCAGGCTTTGTCAGTATCTAAAACATTTTTTTTATATTTGACCTGTTAATTTGTCAGGTTAGAGGAAACGTTAACCCATGCGGTAGGTGTTAGTGTGCATGGCTCTGTATGCTAGTCAGAAGGACAAATTCCAGCTGCTGCAGCTGTGAAAGGCAGAACAGCAATTACTTAGTGTGATCAGTATCCTTCAGAGGACAATTGGCTTCATGCAGTGTGTGTGTGCGTGCGTGTGTACATGCCTAAAGCAGTTGGAGACTACCTGGGCTTTCCAAGCCCTGTGTTTAAGCAGTGTTTCTAGTATTAAGGCCTGAAAGCTTCAGTCAGATTTTATTATTATTATTATGCCTTGAAAGTACCTCTATACTGTTAACCTGAGAAGCAGCAGAAATAGTAACGTACTTGGGGTCCACTGTTTCTCTGCTTTGTTGGTTGTTTTTTTTGTGTGTGTGTGTGTGTTTTTTTTAGTAGCACTTTGTGAAGTAAAATTCTTGAAGGAATATTATATAGACTAAAAAGATGAAGCTTTAAGGATCTTTAAAGATTGGTTAAAAAAAAAAAAGAAAAAAAGAAAAAAAAAAAGTCTTTTACAAGGTTTTATCCAAAGTGTATTGATGTTGACTGTTGCATGGTAACAGTGAGGAACTGCAGTGTGTCTCAGCTGTGTCCCAGGAAGACCTGTGGCTGAAGTAGTGTTTCACAGACTTTCAATGGAATACCAGTATGATGCAAATATGTGTCAAAGTGTGAGTCAGATGTGAGAGCCCTGAAGACCAAAAGAGCCAAACAGAAAATTACATTTTCTCTAAATTCAGGCCACCTAGAAATTTTAAACAGTGATTTGCAACTTACTGCCTAAATGTAGATATGAAAACCCAGTTTTAGGGGATCCGTATTGGCACTAAAGTGATATTTTGCAATTTGATTTATCCTGAATCCTGATTGGTTTGTGAACAGGCTTAAAGCTTTTTCTCCTCTTATGATTTATGACCTAAATCATATTTTGTTTGCTGAAAAAATAGCGGTTGGCTTAACATTTTTGTAGTTTAACACAAATTGCACAAGCAAATCCATAAGAACAGCTAAGGTGCAAGAAAAATTCTAAATAGTAAAGCAAGAGCTTGTTTTTCATTTTTTTCCTCTCCCCTGTGAAACAGCAGTTAAAAACTCTTTTTTTTTTTTTTTTTTTTTTAAGTAAAGCTGAAGAATCTTTAAAACAAATGACTCTTTTCTAATGCTACGCTTACCTATTATTTATTTATTTATTTAAATATAATCTGACTCCAGTGATTTGTACTTTGGCCTTTGAAACAGGAGTATATACAGAAGAAACTAGAAGAAGCAGGTATTAATAATGGATGTTTTTGTTATTCTACAGCACTACCAATCTCATTTTTAGTTGGGCGAGTACATACATGCAGCTGAAAGTGCTTTTACAGAGAGAGATGCTACACAGTTTGTTTTGCATGTTCATTTGGAGTTCTAAGAGAAACTTTTCAGGACCTGAGGTGAGAAAGTCCTCCTAAGCAAATAAAACTCTAATAGTGATCTAACATATGCCTTCAGCCATCTGTGCTTTGCTGGCTTATAAAATTTTTATGAGAGTTTGTTTTGATGATGTAAGCAGCATTTTCTCATGCTTTCTATGCATGAGACTACAGACAAGTGCAAGTATATTACATTGCTATTCCGTAAATGAAATATTCTCAATAATATTTTTTCTGTGGGAGACAATACTATACTGGCACTCTGTATCTTCTCCACTATTTATAAAGCTGTAGGCTCAAGCCTTAGGAAAAAAATAAGAAAGATAATAGCTTTCTTATTCATATGGATTGTCTTTTTCCTCCCTTTTCTTCTGGTAAAGCAAATATTACCAAAAAGCATTGTATAAATCTGATGTAAGGATTCCTCTGTTCATATTTGACAAAAGCAGGAAGGGTTTAGAGAGATCATCTGACACAGAACAGGAACAAAGTAGTAATATATGATTAATGTGAATTTCTAAACTAAAACTGTCTCCTGAAAAGAGATAACATTTTTCTTTTAAAAAATGAAGAGGAAGAGGGCTTTAATATCAGCTCTCTTTGATGCTTTAAATTTGCCAAACAGATTTTAATCTATTTCACCTAGCATAAATCTGAAGCGATTAAATTTTTGTTTTATAAAACTGGGTGGTAAAGCCACCATAGCAGGTTTCTCCATTTCCACACAGTTTCTAGGAGCAATCGTTAAGATTGAGCTTAAGTGTCCATGCTCTTGAGAACCTTTCTGTAATCTTCCACTCTTCTGACTTAGAAATTCAGCTGAAAGCTTATAAACACAAAAATAGCCCCTAGAGAGCTTTGTCTGAAGTGTTCTCTGGACTACGCATTTTGCAAATGTGCATTACACTTTTGAAGCTGTCTTCTCTTTGTAGGGCTGTTCAGTGTAAGTACTAGGTGTTCAAAGAGCTGGTAAATCTGCTCACTTTACTTTATCCATCTGTCTTTTATTCTTCTGGTCAGTACTTCAATAACATGTTGAGAAACTAAATTTATAATGCCTTGTTTCCTTTTGTAAAATTAGAATGTTTGCTTACTAAATAATTTACCTTGCAAAGGTGTTCAAATTACAAGATCTATTGAATTGAATCTATTTGGTCTATTGAATTTTTAATAAGAATGACAAAACTTGGACTATTTTTGCTTTCATCAAGCTTGCTGATGTTAGAGCTTTGCCTGAACCCCTTTTTACTTATTTTTATATCTTTACTGGGAGTTTTGAAAATGCATTTCTTACACAGTTGGACTCCCGGTTTTCTGAAAAGGAGAGCAAGAGAACCAGAGATAGATACACAAGCATCATGCCAAATGAAAGACAAAATTGTAGTGGAGTCCCTATATGGGACTTTATCCCCAGAAAGGATTTAGTTTGGGTAATGCGGGAGGAACAGAAATGATGAGGAAGAAGAATAAAAACTGAAAACTGTTGTCACGTACATGTTTTATTTTCATTGGTTAAAGTTAGATGTGCTATCCAGTGGATGCAGCACAGTTCACCGCATCTTGCTGATCATTGTCATTTATTCTTCCTTTTTCTAGTTCTAGTAGTTTTTATCATTCTGATCTCGGGGGTGATGCCAAGGGGAGGGAGGTAGAAATTAAACCACTTGTGTTAAAACTCTGCAGCAGAAGCATATAGGCTGGAGAGAGATTCCAAATACTGCAATGCCAGTAAAGTTAAATGGAGAGTGACTAACAGGGCATTGATACAAGCATTGGAAGGGGATGGTTTAATTCTGAGGGCAATGGTAACCGCACCACCTATGTTGAAAGCAGACAGAAGAGCATGTTTAACTACATTGTGCACAGGGCTGCCTTTCTTTTGCTAGAAAAACTTTGAAAAACGGAATAATCTCTGAAAAGCAGAACATAGACTTGAGTAGCAGAGGAAAGAGTTTGACAACTTGCAGACTTCTTGCAGTCTCATAAGGAGCTGAAAAAAAGCTCTACAAGAGAGCTGTAGAGATGTAGATGAGTTCAGCCATATGTTGCTAAAATGATTAGGGTAAATAAATCTATAGAAACTTGTTCAGAAGGCATGATTTAACAGATAATATTTCATCTGTAAAACCACTTACTGTGAACAGCTTAGATTCTTGTTACTAGCTGGTTGATTTCACAAGCCTTCAATGTGTTAGCAGTATCAGTTTTGGATAGTAAGGGCTTGTCTACAGAGGAAGTGACTGCAAGGTAAGCATAAAGATATGAGACTGTAGTATGCTGGGCTCTTCTGCATTAATTACTCAGAATCACAGAATCACAGAATCACAGAATTTCCACGTTGGAAGAGACCTCAAGGTCATCGAGTCCAACCTCCAACCTAACGCTAACAGCCCACCACTAAACCATATCCCTAAGCTCTACATCTAAGCGTCTTTTGAAGACTTCCAGGGATGGTGACTCCACCATTTCCCTGGGCAGCCTGTTCCAGTGCCTCACAACCCTTTCAGTGAAGAAGTTCTTCCTAACATCTAACCTAAAACTCCCCTGGCTCAACTTAAACCCATTCCCCCTCGTCCTGTCACCAGGCACGTGGGAGAACAGGCCAACCCCCACCTCGCTACAGCCTCCCTTGAGGTACCTAAAAAGAGCGATAAGGTCACCCCTGAGCCTCCTCTTCTCCAGGCTGAACAAGCCCAGCTCCCTCAGCCGCTCCTCATAGGACTTGTTCTCCAGGCCCCTCACCAGCTTCGTCGCCCTTCTCTGCACCCGCTCTAGCACCTCGATGTCCTTCTTGTAGCGAGGGGCCCAAAACTGAACACAGTACTCGAGGTGCGGCCTCACCAGAGCTGAGTACAGGGGGACGATCACCTCCCTAGCCCTGCTGGTCACGCTGTTCCTGATACAAGCCAGGATGCCGTTGGCCTTCTTGGCCACCTGAGCACACTGCTGGCTCATATTCAGCCGACTATCCACCAGCACTCCCAGGTCCTTCTCTGCCTGGCAGCTTTCCAACCATTCCTCTCCCAGCCTGTAGCTCTGCTTGGGGTTATTGCGCCCCAGGTGCAGGACCCGACACTTGGCCTTGTTAAACTTCATGCAGTTGACCTCAGCCCATCGGTGCAGCCTATCCAGATCCTCCTGCAGAGCCTTCCTACCCTCAAGCAGATCGACACACGCACCTAACTTGGTGTCATCTGCGAACTTACTGAGGGTGCACTCGATGCCCTCGTCCAGATCATCGATGAAGATATTAAAGAGGACCGGCCCCAGCACCGAGCCCTGGGGGACGCCACTAGTGACTCTGTAGGCTAACTCTGGGCAAAAAGCAAAAACTAACCAATTCCACTTTCAATAGTTTTTCAGGCAGTGTGTTGGGACCTCCAGATGATGAAAGACATTCAGAAACAAAGACAATCTGATCCTTCTCCTGGTCTCCATCCACTCTCTGCAGACGGTCTTCATCAAGTTCATGTGTCTTCAGCCACCTCTCAAAAAACAAAACAAACAAACAAAAAATCACATGCTTTTCATCTCTGTGGCAGCACTGTTGCTTTTAAATGGCAAATAAAAACTGTAAGAGAGAGTTTTTGCTGTAGGAAGGAGTCTTTAACCTGAAAACATTGGGAAGAATTCCTCTGTGTTATATTTAAAGGAGGCTAAAGAATGAAAAGGGAAGAAACCCTCATGCTTAGAGGCATAAATGAGCCACTCTTTGAGCTAAGTAAGCAATCAATCACATCTAAAGAAGTCATCCCAGAATTCCCTTACGTCTTTTGTTGCATTTTCTATAGAGGCTGTCCACTTTCAAAGGCAGAACGTTAGGCAAAATGGGCCATGCTTCTCCGCTGGAACGGCAGATCCAGTGCTCACAGTCAAGGCAATTTACAGCACAGCTGCTGTCTTTTGGTCCTGTGGCATGTTCCCTATGTCATCCTCTGATGAGGTATGGCAGAGTGACAAGTCACCTAGATGCATTTAATGTGAAATGAAGTATGTTGCTTTTTGTTGCTTCTGTTTATTAATTTTTTATTTTAATGGCATGCCATCTTAAAATATATGCTTGAATACGCTTTTGAACTTGGGAGCATATTAGTCTACAGGTCACTTTGGTATTTATTCATGCTTTCTTCCCACACTGTCATGCTACCAAAATTGCAGCAAAGAGATTCTGGTCTTTAGGAGAGCTGGAAAATGTCACAGTGCAGAGTTACAAAATAATAATCCATAGTATCACACGTTACTATATTGTTTTACTGTGTTTAGTTGTGATTTTTGAAGACTACTATACACAGTCTGGCCCATAGTCTTTGCAGAAGAAAATACTGCAGGTTATCGGGTAAAGTCTTTCCTGTTCTGAGCTTCCAAATCTCCCCTCAGTCAGTGGACTTTTACATACTGACCTGTAGCAGTTATGGCTTATTAAGATAAATCATGAAATGTTTTCAAGTACAAAGGCCATGCAGTTTTCCATGCACATGATACAACGAGCTTGATGTTTTCAGCTGACTGCATACATAACCTTCATTGTATTTTACTGAATACAAATTGAAAATCTGATTTGGAAAGTAGCTAAGATGCTTTTTGCCTAATCAGCTGTAAAGGTAGAAGTCCCCAGATGACAAGCAAACTTGCAGTTATGTGAGAATGCCTAACCTTAATTATAGACATTTAAGAGAAAAATCTATTTCTAATACTTCAATGGGAAAGTGTTACTTCTTTCTCAGGAAAACTCGAATTGAGACAGAGAAGTTACATTGAGGTCAATGTGAAGTTTTTGCTGTCATAGAGAGTAGATGTTAATATCTGCTGATGATAACTACTCACAACAATCTAGCTTAAAAGTCATGCCTGAGCTGTACATCCATAATGCCTAAATGTTTAGGTGAGTGGCGGGTAGAAACCGTGGATCCATCTGCCACTTTATGTCAACACGTTGAAAAGATTTCCAGTTGCAAGAGACTGCGCAATTCAGGATATGATAAGGATGAGACCTATAGAAATAAACAGATACTTGCTGTTGGTTATTTTTAAATTACTTACATATTATACAATAGGTATCTCATTGTCTAATAAGTTTTTGGTTTGAAATAGTTTGGTTTAAAACATTTTCTTAGGAGTTACTATTTCCTAGAAATTCTGTAAGACTTTTCCATGAGAACTGGGCTCAGCATCTCAGTTCCAGTAGAAATGGCCATATGTGGGGCTAAGAACTGCATTCTTACATTAATGTAAACAGTAGCTCTTCATAAGCATCCAAAGACAGTGTTTTCTTTTTTCTCAGGGTATGTTCTATTTCATTGTTCCTGAAGTGTATACCCCTTTAGAGCTGATGGGAGTTACATGCTATAGTATGTTTGTATCAAGGAAAAAGATATACCCCGTAGTTAAATATAATAACGTTTCTCTTCGTAGACAGAATCACTGTATTCATGTTACTGGAAGAAAAAAAAAAAAAATGTATTTTGAAAGAGGTTCTGAACTAGCAATTTGTGTAGTTATTTGCATCTCTGAGCGTAAATAGATATACTGAATTAGTCATGGCAGTTGGTAAACTAACACAAACTTCTTACAGTTCCATGACAAACCTTTAGCATGCAAATCATTTCTGCAGCCTGCAACTGCCATCCCACCAGCAAAGTCCTGTCTGAGACAGGGACATAAACAGTGAAGTGCTTGCCTGCTAAAAGGGATTTCCCTCATAGTTTCAGAGGCGTGCGTGCACGTAGTACTCCTCTGGCCCTTATACAATGTGCAGACAAGACTAGATTTTCTTTTCATCAGTATGTATTTTCCTGGAAATGAGAAATATTTTTTCCAACATTCCTTTTAGTGCTGTGTGATCATGCATATGTGTATTTATGTGCATTTCTCAATGAGCTCATATATTTTTGGAAAATCTTTTTGCCTGGCTATGGGACCATTTGGCTCTCACTCATTACTGGTAAAGCTCACCACCTACCTTTTATGAGCTGCTGCTGCATAAGTAGTTTGTTTTGGTGTAATTCTTCTCTCTCTTTTTTTTTTTTTTAAAAAAAAATCTCAACAGATAATATCATTAAGTAATTAATAACATAGCTAGGCAGTGCCCTAGAAATGCGAATACAATGTGTATTTGTGTACCCTATATAGTATTCCTTGATCTGCTTGCTCTGACTGGCACCTTTAGTATGCCACACATTTTATATCAATGAAGCAATGCTGCAGCATCTTCCTGCATCTGCTTTCTTTCTGCTGCCTGAAAGTAGCCGTAATTATTAACGTGAGAGCTGATCAACAAAAATAGCTGCCAGACACTGTTTAACAGCCTCAAACTTCTCATCTCCCGCAACTGAGGACACGAAAGAGAAAATGAGTGTGCAATATGTTCACTGATTGCAGTTTGTTCATTCTTACCTTTTATAGGTTTTGTGTTGAAATCCAGCAGCACAGGTCCATTGAAGTTTGAGCCATGATATGGAACAAGAACCTGTTCTACAGTACTTGTTAAAAGAGAATCAAAACAAAGCCTGTGGACACCACTAACTTGTGATTATCTTCCTTGAAAACACCCATATTGCACTGTAGTTGTAAAAAAGTGTTACGCATTCTACCTGTTAATAATGGTCATAACACTATTGTTTTAGTTCAGTAAGCTTTATGTTTAAAACAGTATTGCCATCTTGTGGTTCTGACAAGTTTCATCAATCTGTTTCTTTCTGCAGCCATTTTTTTCTTTATTGTGTTGCCAAGAATTCCTGAAATGCCATGGTACATAAAGTGGAACTGGTATTGTACTCTTGCAATGTGTGCATAGAACAATATAATAAAATAAAATAGAGCCTGTATCTGAACGTCAAATATTATTTTATCAATTTTTCAACAATGTCATTTTTATCACCTTCCCCTGAAAGAAAGGGATCACCCACGGTCTAAATAGATCTGAACAGTCTTAAGAATATTTTTATTTCTTAGATTAATAATAAAGGCTCAGAAAAAATGTTCTGAATTCAAGGTAGAAGAAATCCAAAGTTTTTTTGTCTGTTTTCTGTGTATACACACTCACACTGCTATTGTAATGGGATCTTGCTTTGACTCACTTGTTAATAACGTACTAGACTTAGAGGATGTCCTGTCAGAGTGCAAGGTGTGCAGCCCATTTGCCAATGGATAGGACTGCTCAGTACTTCAGATGTTGAATGCAACAAGCCTCTCAGTCCAGACGACTGAAGATAGGACTTTGTCACCTTCAGTCACAAATCAAGCCTTTTCACTGCACAAGTCATTTGTCAGATAACTAGAGAGCTCTGCCTCATCAGGTGAGTCGTTGAGCACCTGATGTTACTCAGTTGCACTGAAAGAGAGAGGTCATGACTTCTGGCACAGCTTTAGAGATGAGATAGGCAGGTTTATTTCTTTTATTTCTTCATATGAAAAATGCCAAGTTGCATATTTTCTGCTCAGTTGTTTTATATTTTATTTTATTACTTTTTTTTTTTTTTTTTTTTTTTTACGGAAAATAGCAAGTCTCATATCAGACAAACTCATATTCTTCTGGTGACCCCAAGAGAGTGGCACCCTTCCAGCCTAGCACCAGGGCTTTCCACATCTGAATAACTTGTAAACAAGCAATGGTTTCCCTGGGGCTTTGCTCTTTTCTACTCAACTTGGAAGTGTTCTACTTGGTATAAAATCAGTTGCTGTCACTATTCTGAGTCTGAGGTCCTGTAGAAATCTGTACATATTAAAATCTCATCAACATCAAGCACTGTGTTCAGTACATCAACTCATTAACTTCTTGTTTTTCTTTCAGTACAGTTTCAAGCTAAGCCCACGAACGTGCCACATGGTCAGGGAGAAAACTTTATCAACAAAGAGAAAAAGCTTTTCCTGACAGACCAAAAAATCCTGAAGAATTTTCTTCATACTAAAGCTTATCAAGGATATATATGTCTGAGAAATATTTTGCTTTTGATCATAGAATCATCTAGGTTGGAAAAGACCTTTGATGAATACCTTCTCATGAAAAAAGCCATAACCTCAGAAATGAGACAATCCTTGATTTATAGTATGGCATGTGAAAAGTATATTTGACATCTATACGCTTCATAACATTGTGCTCTAAAAGTCTATTCTGAATGTATTTTTATTGCTATTCAAAGACTCCGTACACTAAGAGTCTGTGTTGCGTGCTGCCCTATAGTGGTAAGGGGTAGGTTCCCAGGCTGTTCTACACTGTACTGATAGTCACTACTCTCACCAGGTTGATTTTTTGTCAAATTCTTCCAAGTTGAAGTATTCTAAGTTTTCATACAATAAATACATAAATATAAGTTTCTGGAAGTATCATCTACAGTCTGGAAAGTCCAAAGATTACTTCTAATGGAAGTAAGCTAAACACAAACAGAATCTGTATTTACAAATGAGCTTCAGGGCTGTTATATGCATATATACTTATATATATATATATATATATATATAAATGTACATACACACATGCTGCCATCAGTTTTTTGGTGCTTGAGCAGCGGGCATTGCTAGAGAGACCCTGTGCTAAGTAGTTCCTATTTTTACTCCTAAGCTGAGCAGCCTTTTTAAAAATAGTATTTTTTATGGGTAAGAGAATTTTTATCTGTAAAAATGATGAAACTATAAAGCAAATTTATGAAAATAAATTGTGATTTTAAAATTATTTTATCCTCAGATCTGTAGAAAAAAACAAAACAAAACAAAACAAAACAAAAAAAAACATGGGACATCATTCTTTCACTGTAGTGATACCAGAAAACGAAGAGCTATCATGGTTCAGTTTTCAAAATACACTACACGTGACATAGCACATTCTTTACACCTAGAATCCAGATTTAGGAGATAAAAGGGGAGGATTATGTTTGTCTATGCATGAATGTAGTGAACATCTGCCAAAATCTATCTAGTTATTTTCATTCTCTTTTTCAAGAAAGTTGACCATCTGCTCTGTCATCAGCAAAGATCTTGTTTTAAAATGTAAATCAAAAGATCACCCGTCTTGTGCACCTTGTTTTCACTTAACATAAACAGTTTTAATGATATCCATCTGTAAGTGCGATTAGTGACCTGAAGCAAGTACATACTGAGTCAAAATTAGCAGCTGGAGACAAAATGATGATTAAAATACGTATACTCTATTGGTAAATCAAAGGCATGCAATTAGGCGTACTGCTTAAAACAGTCCTGTATAATGATACTATAGAATCTTTAGATGCTTATAAAAGCCAGTGACACAAAAATTTAAATATACAAGCTCTCCTCCACGTGATGCTAAAGCCTGCAATGAACCTGTTGTGTTTGTATTTTCCTCGTATTTCTGGGTACATATATAATAACATGGATTCTATCACTGCATAAATAGAAAGTGTAATACAATAACAGATTGAAAGTTTGGTGTTTGATATGAGGAACTGGGTTTCATAATGTTTCTTGTGTATTTTTTTTCTTTTTTACTACAGAATAATAACATATATTCTGCCAAGTTTTTTTGTTTGTTTGTTTCCGTCTCTGACAAAATGAGGGAAAATAAGAGGCAGGTGTTAGAAGGTTTACATGACTTCAATGCTTAAAAGAGCGGAGGAGAGGAGAGGAGAGGAGGGGAGG
>CM021738.1:4303447-4317696 GCA_011075105.1 Heteronetta atricapilla | reverse complement strand
GAGGAGAGGAGAGGAGAGGAGAGGAGAGGAGAGGAGAGGAGAGGAGAGGAGAGGAGAGGAGAGGAGAGGAGAGGAGAGGAGAGGAGAGGAGAGGAGAGGAGAGGAGAGGAGAGGAGAGGAGAGGAGAGGAGAGGAGAGGAGAGGAGAGGAGAGGAGAGGAGAGGAGAGGAGAGGAGAGGAGAGGAGAGGAGAGGAGAGGAGAGGAGAGGAGAGGAGAGGAGAGGAGAGGAGAGGAGAGGAGAGGAGAGGAGAGGAATTATCATATCATTGGCGCTGGTTAATGGCCTTCTATGTTGCTTGCTTTGGCATTGCTGGCATTGCAGTGTTCTATTGCATTAGTTTTATCAAGAGGGTGTAAGCTTCGCAGGACCACAAAGTCCATAAAGTACTACCACAAAGGACCATAAAGTACTAGTTTCTCATAGGAAGACGACAGACAGAGCCATTAATCACAAGGACTGACCCCCTGGCTCAGACTGCTGGAGCAGCTGTACTAGCAAGAACCTCAAAGATGAGTGTTATTGCAGCTCAGGCCAGCTCAGAGCCAGGGCCTGCAGTCTGCTGCAAGGCCTTGCAACATTTTGACTTCAAGACCTGAAGTTTCCTCTAATTAAGGCTGCAGATAACAATATATTAACAAAAAGCAGCCTTTATACTAGGTGCATATTTGCAATTCACTTGAACTATGTCATTTAGTATTGGTGTGAACTTGTATCTGTTCTCTAGGTATAGTACTATCAGCAAAAATTACATGACTTCATCAATCTTTCTCAATACCAATTAGTAGTTATTTTCCAGTACCGTACAATTTAGATTAAACTATAATTAGTACTTATATTATCCTAATGATCGTGATCCAGCTTCTTTAATTAGGGACATCAGCACATCTATGCAAGATTGGTCTTAGGTAGGCACTCTTCACTTTTTTCCTTAGAGGCTCATTAACCTCACTGACACATCACGTTTTATTCCAAGAAAGATATAGCAATCTGTCCTTATCTCTGAATTACGTGATCTTTTTGAAAGATTATTTAATTGAACAATCATAGGATTGCATTCAAGGAGTATGGATGATTTGAAATAAAAAATTCACTGCATGCAAACTTAGTCTGTAGAGTCAACAGACTAAAATATGATTTTTTCCTCACAATGAAAGCAAATTTATTTTCTCTCCTGTGACTTTACTGTATACCTGCTGCAGCACCCTCACCACAGCGCATTCACCAGGCCCACACACAGCTTTGCCCAGCGCAGGGAGAGTGGCATCACGGTGAGGCCGCTTGGGCCCAGGCAAGGTGGGCCAGGACCTTGTTGAAATGAGCCAAGCAGGGAGCTGAGCCATCCCAGCAGGGTGAGGCTCATCGAGGTGCAGGGACGTGGCATGGCTGGGACACAGCTGAGGCAGGGAGTGACCTTCAGGAAATATCCACCCTGTCTGCCACGTTGTCCTCTCCAGGCTGCCAGAAGGGCATTGTGCATGGCTGCTCCAGCATGGCATTCTCCATGGGCTGCTGGGGAATCTCTGCTCCAGCACCTCCTCTTCCCCTCCTTCTCTGACCTTGGTGGTCACAGGGCTGTTTCTCATGCTTTTTTCCTCACACCTTACTGCCTGGCCAACATTTTTTTTTGCCCTTTACCTTAAACATGATTTCACAGATGTGCCACCAGCTTGGCTGCTGGCTCTGCCCTGTGGCAGGGCCACTGTGGAGGCCTCGCAGAGAGCACCCCACCACAGGCACCCAGTAACTTCAAACTCACACTCTATTTAGCTTTAAAGAAGTTCAGGCCTCCACAGTTTCAAAGACTATGACTATAGATATTGACTGACTCTCATCAGTAGTGTTGTAGGGGCATTACTTTATAAGATTAATCTAGTAAAGCCAAATGCGCACAACGCTGGAGCTTTTTCAAACCAGAGTCCATGGTGAGAAGCAGACAATGAGAGACCATCTACCTCTTCCAAAGGAAAGGAAGAGAGAAACCCTAGATGTTTTTATTCAGGTAGTATTTTAATTTTGTTTTTCTCTTAAATTTTCTGGAGACTCAGCGCTATGGCCAAGTGACAAGGGTAGTTTCTCACACATGAGGTCAGTGAGCTCTGTCTTTGTTTTGCCTTCCTGTGGTCCAGCCTCTCACAGCTATAGGGGTTTTCCTGAGGCCTCATCCTGTCCTCAGCCTCTCGTTCAGTTGCTTTGGTTAACTGTGCACCTGGAAACTACTGGGAAAAAGAGGCCAATGGCATTTAATACATATCTGACACAATTTTTACAACATAGAGAATGGCTTGTTTGAATATAGCAGTTGTTCAAGTTTGTGTTATAAGCATACTAACTCTGAACAAACCACTTTTCCTCTGCAGTAAAATTGTCCAGGTAATGGTGACTAATTTTGAAGGTTGATGTTAAGTATAATTGAATGCATTCAGAGAACTGCAAATCTCTTGAAGCTGTTATTAACCATGCAAAACCACTTCCTCCGTGACAGTTTGTTGAGTGTAAAAATTGAATTCAAAGAACCTGTTATTTATTTTAATTCAATGAGATTCTCAGCAAAGCTAATAACTCTGCTACATTCAATAGAAATGTAGCACTTCGTGAACATACAGATTATCCCATCTATATTATAAATATAGATACAACACTTGATTTGTGTATATATTTATATACGTAATAGACATTAGCAGCTATGGTACAAATGTATTTATTTTGCACATTTTAAATGCATTCACAATTAGTGGCAGAGTTATGGTTTTATACACTCTATCTCTGTTCTAGTGCATATGGATTATCAAGTAAATAGCAGAATGATTTAATATAACAAAATCGAGACCATGATGTCAATGGCACCATGAACAGCTTCACTAGAATCTCTAGATATTCACTTTAAAAAATATATTCATGCCTACACATGAAAAGTTTGGGGAATCCTCAGCTTTGCTGGTCCACGCATTCATGGAGCTGGGTGGTATGAATCTGAGCTTAAAACAAGATAAAGAAATCATAAACATAAAGAATATTTTTTTTCATATAATCCTAGAACCATAGAATGTTTTACATGGGACAGGACCTGAGAGATCATCAAGTTCCAACCCGCCCGCCATGGGCAGGGTCACGCCCCATTAGACCAAGTTGCTTAAAGTCCCATCCATCCTGATCTTGAACACTTCCAGTGATGGGGCATCCACAACCTTTCTGGGCAACCTGTTCCAGTGCCTCACCAACCTCAGAGTGAAGAATTTCTTCCTATGTCTAATCTAAATCTACACTATTTAAATTTAAAGCAATTACTTCTTGGCCTTTCCCTACACCACCTGACAAAGAGTCCCGCCTCACCTTTCCTGCAGCCCCCTTTAGGTACTGGAAGGCCACTGAAAGGTGTCCCCTGAGCCTTCTCTTCTCTGGGATGAACATCCCTAGCTTTCTCAGCCTGTCTTAAAAAGGAGGGGGTGCCCTAGCCCTCTCATCATCCTCGTAGCCTCCTGTGGACTTGCTCTAATGGGTCCATGTCCTCCTTCTTGTGCTGGGGGCCCCAGATTTGTAGCACTGTATATTGTACACTTAGAAAATTCAGTTGACATTTGAGATACTGTGGATTGGAAATCTTATGCAGATTTAATTTCATGTTATTACAGTCATTATGGTAGTAATTAAACATAGTTGTAAGCAAAATAGTTTTTGAATGACAAAACACAAGGATTTCTTTTTTGTTTGTTTACTTGTTTTTTAGGGCAGAAGTGCCTATTATTTTTCAAGAATATATGGAGCAATACACTGAATAGGTGTTGCGAAGGTTCTCTACAGCAGTACATACTTAAAACTCTAAGGTAATTGTAATTAGCAGCGCAAATGTTTTTTGAACAGCTGAACAATGTTACCATGAGTCTGTAAACACTAAGTGGTGGCCACTTTGCTCACAGATAAACTGAGTAGTGTTTCCTAGCAATTGCCTTCAGACAAATTTCAACTAGTGAATTTATAAGAAATAATTATAAAATATAAATTTTATTAATTTTCAGGCTTCTGGTAAGCAGAGATGACAATAATCACAGAATCACAGAATCATCTAGGTTGGAAGAGACCTCCAAGATCACCGAGTCCAGCCTCTGAACTAACACTAACAAGCCCTCCACTAAACCATATCACTAAGATCTACATCTAGACGTCTTTTAAAGACATCCAAAATAAATATCTTTATTTTCAATCAGGAGACAGCTTTTCAATTACGGAAGATTTAAGCTGTATATTTTCTTTTTTTTTTTTTTTTAATTATTTTTATTAGATGTACTAAATATAGCTTTAAAATACTCACTTTATTGCACAAAAGTTAAAGCATAGAAAAAGCACAGTGGTTTGAAGCATTGTTAAGAAAATAGGAAAAAGAACACTAGGTTGTGTATATAGTTAATCAAGTAGTCAAAAAGCAATAAAAACATGAGAATAGACCATTGTGACAAAATAATTGTCTCATTCTCATAAGATTACTTTCTTGAGTTGATGTTTACTTTTCATTGCTGTCTTTGGCATTTAGCTTGTAGTTTTATCCATCGTGTCCAACTTACTAAATTATTCCCTAAAAATAAACTACATTCTAGCATATTGATATAGCTAATATCATGCTACCGATGATGTTTTGCATTATTTATGATATCATCTTGATCTTGGACTCATTCAAGTCAGAGGTCCTCTTCAGACCACGGGATGTACTACTAGCAGAGTCGCTACATGCCTTTGGTACATGAGATGAATGATTAGCGACCCTTTCTAAATTAGTGGATGGGAACAGGTTAGGAGTAAGGCCCAATTTCAGTCTTGGGGGACTTTGGTGCTCTGCTCCTGTATTTACTCTACTAGGCTGCAGATTATATGGGAGGGAAAGGAAGGGTGTTCTTTGTCTTCTGTTAAAACTGTGCCGCTAACTGTCCAAAGTTCAGCCAAAGAGAGAGAGAATAGTTAGCAGTAAGGCTGATGCTGTGCCTAAATGAGATAAAGAGCAGTTTCCTTTAAGAGGAATTCTAGGGCTCTGGCTTCATGGGGCAGCTGAAATACTTTTCAGCCTCGTGTGTCTTCCTGTTTCACATCAGGAGTATAGGACTGTCCTACAGAAACACCCATGCCTCCTGTACCAGTGAAAATTTTCTGGGTGTTATGGAGCTATTTTGAGGCTTCCACAATGCTGCCTTATTCCTACCTGAGTCTGTTCTGACCAAGTCCTTAACTGTGCAGGCTGATGGCCAGGCAGATCCAGGCTGTTCTTGCCTCTTACCTTTCTGTAACACAAATCCTTCCTCAGCACAAGTTGCTGTGATAATAAATTTGTTCATATTTTCAGATGTTTTTATCTTAGGAGGAGAAGGAAGGAAGGATAAATGCAGATATAAATAGACGTGGCCTTATTTCTCTCTTAGCCTTAAATTGAGCTCAGTTTAAGACAAGTATTACTGTAATTAATGATTTCATTCCATAAGTGGCTGCCTTGTGATCAGATACCAAACAGACCTGTCAATTCTCATGCTTTCTTTATGAGACTCTTCCACGTGGACCCCACGTGTTATTCCCCAACCACAATACCAGCATAATAAGCACTCCCAAGGCAACTCCCTGGCTCCAGGCTACACACCACCATGAGCCACTGTGCTGCACTGAGCTACAGCAGTGATGTTGTCTCCTGCTGCAAATCCTGAATTCCAAAACATCCTGCAGCATGGCCTGTGGTCCATGGCTAGGCTCATGATACCATACCTTCATTGTCAGATACTTATAGTCCACCAACAGTGTATATAGGTGAAAAAAAAAATCATCTTTCATTCTCTTTTTCTTCCTTCCAAACCTGAAGTTGCCTCCCACCACTGAAAATATTTTGAGTAGCCAGGTAGAAACGAAGTCTATACCTGCAATGTTACTGGTCACTGGTATCAGACATGAACAGGAACCAAAAGCTCTCTGCAGTCAGATCAGCTAGTCATCAGATGAAGCAGAGCAAGCACTTCCCTGTGCTGTTTGTCAGGATAAGAGTGAATTAAAAGTCCAGCTAAGTGCAAAATCTTACAGGCATCTCAAAAGTTGAGATTAGAGCTCAATATGGACATAAAAGACATCATAGGCAAAATGAATGAAAATACATACATATAAAATGCATTACTTGTATATGCAAATATGGGTATGTATATACACACATTCATCCTTATTTTCTTGATTTTGCATTAGCCAGACCATTTGCTTCCTAATCTTTTCAGGGTAGACAAATGCACTGAAACAAGGTTATACCTGTGATCACTGCAGGTTAACTAACAAAGTTAGCATAAGTATCAGATAATGCAAGGGCAGAACAACTACTAATTCATGCAGGAACAGGAAAAAAAAAATCCTTTACCAGATTTTTGGGTCTACCTAGATAAAAATGAAGAAGGGAAAAAATGAAAGTGGCTTTCATTTTGTGACATTAGACTTAATTTTAATTAATCTATGCAGCAGACATACACTGACATTCAGCATAATACTAATTTATCAGCTACTGAGAGGAAATGTCAGGGTAAGACAAGGCATTATTTAAGGCGATTAAAGAGTAATAAACTGTAATATAAAAGTGTGAATTTTAGCTTACTGATAAAAATAATCTGTCTATGAAGTCCATTAGGCAGAAGAGCAGCTTTTCAAAAGAAGCCACTGAAGTAACAACAAAGCTATGTTCAAAGTAGACCAGATAAAACACTTAGGAGATCAGTGGAAAGGATCAACTTGTAATTGTAGTGCAGCTGAAATGACCCCAGTGGTCTTACACAACCTTCTGATCACTAGGTGTGGAATAAACAGAATACAGCATTTAAGTGTGAAGATTGAATGATCAGGAAGCTACCTGTGACATTAAAGATTGAACATTTTTCTGAAGTCAGCAGACATGCAAAGAAAAAATGTTTTGCATTCATGATAAATGGGAAGATAGTAGTAGTAATTCAGGGCTAGACAATTCAATGGTTTCTTCTTTCAGAAAAACACAGCCCTGTGCAGTGAACTTACATCACTTCTCCAATTCACTTGCAGACTTGTTGAGACAAACGTTCTCCAGTCTCGTGGAATAGTTGTGCAGTAAGTTTATGACGCTCACACAGTGCTACAATGGAATGTCAGGAACAATACTTGGCTTTCCTCATGAAGTTAGAAGGCAAGAGTCTCTATTCCCACAATGCAGAAAATCAGAAAAGTGGTATTTATTGCAGCTATTGTGACTTCTGGCTTTGCATTTATAGGGGCTACATTTGCAGAATTGCCACATTAACTTCACTTGCCTTGGCAGACAGCAAGCAACAGAGCACTTATCTGGAGGGTACTGCTTAATCTGCAGTATTGAGATGGGTTGAATGTGGCAACCATGATATATTAAAGCTGGCAAATTAAAAAAAAAAATAAAAAAATCTGTAGACACAGAGACTGAAATGGATTCTAAAGTGTGGAAAAACTAGGTTCAAATCTAAAGCTCAAGTTTTCCTGCCATATCTCCTTCTGTCTTGTATCATCTGAAGTCTCCTATCAAGAGTTTTAACAGCCTACTCCTCTTACACAGCATACAATCCTGACAGTACAATGTCAGTAAAATGACAGTTTTGATGACAAGATTATTACTTTTATTATCATAGAGCATATAGACAATTTGCTACAGGTTAAAGCATCGTAACAATTCTGTCATAGTTGTTCTAAGACATAAGTTCTTTTCTCACCTACAGCATCAAAGTCCTGTCTGCTATACATGAACACAGTGCTTGCTGATCCACTTCCTTTCGTCCTGTCTCTTTGTTATTTCAGCCATCTACAATTGCGACCTGTGCGTATATACAGTTTGGCTCCCTAGCTAAATTATCCAGAAGGAGTTTGCCTAGTCTCTGAGTTCTGTCTTGTAGTCTGTTGTGTTTGTCTTGTCATATCACACCCATTTATCAACACCAGTATTCATTCTGTCTTACTAGCTAACTAATTGTTCTGCCATGCTGTCTATTCACCACTGACTATCGTGTCACTATCACCACTGTGCACACCAGCTGTCTGTCTCCAACTACACTGTCTAGCAAAGGGCAGTTTCAAGGAGTATGTGTGCAAAGGCAGAAATACGCACCAAACCCAGACTGAGACAGCTAAAATTATTTCCTTATGTGCTATTAGCTTTTATTGCCTTGACTACTGCTGTAATCCATTATCTGTCAGGGGAAATTGTGTGAGTTGTAGTGAGGTTAGCTTATGGAAATACACATTCCCTCTATTGCAATTTTTCTATCCTAGGGACTCTGCCATCTTAACAGGAGGATCTGATGCATTATTAATCCTTCTATTATCTGTCTGCAGCTCCACAGTAAGATATTACCCTGCCATTGTCTACCAGATTATGCAAATTATATGTCTAAATACAATCAAAATGCATGTTACAAATGCTGAAAAGTAGGAAAGTAAAAGACAGGTATGAAAGAGAGGGATGGATATATATTTGTGAATCTACTTCATTTCCAATAAACTTCAGTTTAGGAAAATGCTGTTCTGGGAAAATTTATTGCCCTGTGAGAAGCATTGCTAGGCCCACAGACCAATGTTGCAGTTGCATCTGTTGTACTTTTAACAGTGTACTGTGACTCCATAACTCTTAACAAATGACTATGAGATATGAGAGTAAATGGTGGGAAAAAAAAAAAAAAAAAAAAGGGACTCTTCCTCTCTTTCTGCACTCAATCTGGCTAGCTCAAAGTTCTTGTCATTATCTTTTTGTTGTTACAAAACATTATGGTTGGTGAGATTCAACTTGATTAGGATTTAAATTACCTAAATTTGGTCAGTGGCTATTCTGCAAGGGATTTTAGCCTATGAGCTCAGACGGCAATTACTTGAGCTTAATCTTCACAATTCCCAAGACACAGATACATTCACAAAATTTCAAAGACAGAAGAGAAGACTTTGAACAATAATGATTTAACATATAGTCCATTTTAAACACAGACAAATTCTGATACTTAAAATATACTACTCAAAGTACTGTAATATGTCAAGATAATGAATCAAAATTTTAGTGATTGCCTCCCTCACAAGCTACAAGGGAATACCAGCATAAATTAGTCTACTATATGACTGTTCATCATTGTAAACATAATGAGTTCCCTGTAGTCATCTTGCCCAAATTCTTAAGGTTAACTTTTTTTCATGGGTCTTCTGATGGATTTTATGTTCCACAAAACATTCAGAACATTGCCAAAATTAGCATCCACAGTTATTGCCAATGGTCAATTACAGACAGACAGAAATTGCAAAGCTTCCAAAGGTTTTCTTCACAACTGGAACGAAAAATAAGATACTTGTAGCATTGAACATGATGTCACCCAATCTTTGTTTCTGAAATAAATAAATAAATAATAGATAAATAAATAAAAATCTTGGGATAGTAAGGAAGTATAATGCAGTTAGCTAAAGTGGCTACTTCTCAGTTTTGGTGGGTGGTTTACACAATGCAATTCTTAGTTTAGGACTAAGGAGGACAATGGAATTTCTTTTTCTGACAAATATTTTTTTTTAACTCACAAGCGTCATAGAATCTCTCATGTTTTACTCCTCTTTTAAAGGGTATAAGTCAGCATCTGCATCATACATGAAATGTTCTGGCTAGTTATCCCAGAGAAACTGGTGTGACAACTGGGTGAAAACCCAAGCACTTTCACTTTGACTGGAGATAATTCCCCACTATCTCAAACAGTGTCACCAGAATATTTATGATGAAGGCCTTTGTATTAAATGTCATCTGAAGGGCAACATATTTAGTAATGTTATTTCTATTTTCTGTTTCATTCCTTCTTATTCCATTCTGATTTAACATTAAAGTGAAAATTGCTGTAGCATGAAAACATTTACAAAGGCAATATCTGTATATTGTTCAGAAAATGTTGTGCAGTGAGACTGGTAGACTAAGCCAGTTAAACATACTAATTGCATATAAAGGACCCATACACTTGATCAGCAATTTAAAAGGTAGTGTTTTGAGTTTTCATTTATTTCCCTTTAAAACAAAATGCTAAATTAAATAAGATTTTCACAGGCTTTAATAAGAGACAATAGACTGCTAGTTTCCCTTTACAGAGCTTTCTTCTGCTAGAAAAATAACTGTGGTTCAGAGAAATAAGTTGACACAGAAGCATGTAGGGCTGAGCAGAAGTTTCCAATTATGCTGTTGCATTGACATGGGGAAATAAATTGCCAAAAATAATTCAGTAATTTTGACCTTCTGATCCACTCATAGAAAAACAGCTAGGAGGTCATGATTTTTCTAAATACATTGGTTATTTCACCTTCTTTCACAAAAACATAATTTTAACTCTGTGGCTTAAAAACACCAGAAGGCCAAATATATAATAATATTGTGATGTATCAGACCCCCCATTCCTCCTTTGTGAAAGTGTTTGCCTCATAAATACGCCTATATGTTTAACTTTTATGTATTCTTGGTCAGGTTCACATACAGTGTTACCATTCGCTTTGCTCTATGGTACATCACTTCCTTTAAATTCTGATCACTTTCATATCCGTGAAAAGCTACACATAAAGATAGAACTATAGTAAGAAATAAATATAAGAAGAGATAGAAGTATAAACTCATTATGCATGTACAGAATCATAGAATAAGTTATATTGGGTTCGGGTTTTGTACAAACATTGCCATGGGTGTCAAACTATACCACATTGTCTTTGAGGCACTTTGATTATTTCACCTGGTTTTCCCTTAAAGTCAGATAAAATATGGGAATTGACAGTGATTTATTAAAACTACCTTGCTGAAAAGATATTTAGCCACCATTTCTAGAAAGCTGTACAGTTTGGAAAAGTCGCACAGCTCAGTAGTGAATTACTTTTCCCTGTTCTAAAGCAAATGCTTGCAGATGCTGAAGTCTTCAATCTGATTACTGTTGTTTTAGTCTGCATAAACAGAAATACTCTACTATTACTATTCACTGAAAACATAATACTTTTGTGAGCAGATTAGGAAATGCAAGAGATAACAATTTATGTCAGCATAAGCTGACAGGTTCCAATGAGATCAAGAAACTGCTTTTCTGAGGATATTTCTATTCTTTATCTTCCTCTCATAATCTACTGATAACACTAAAAATGTCCAATGTATAACTTACCTGGTTCACTAGTTACCACTAGTAAATCATTCTGTTCTGCTCCATAAAGTGCAGGGAGCTTTGGCTACACGTATTCAGAGAACATGTGGCCTAAGCAAAGGGACACAACAAGGAAATGACATTTATTGCTATGCTTCCTTTTTTTGTTCTTTTTCCATGCTTTAATTGCCAGAATTTTAAGTGAACAATAAGTGCTTTATACTTACAGAACTGACAACATTCTACTGCCTTTCCCATCCTATTACGTCCACTACAATTAAAACACTTCTTCGCAACAATTATTAAGAAAGCAAAGGACATTTATTTCTTTATGACTGAATTTAATACAAGAGCAATTAATGAACTGAGTAAAATATGTAAAGAGCATCGCCTCTTCATGGCTGCCTGAACCTAACACAGCCACAGTTCTTCTGAGCTTTCCAAAGGACATGGGAAGAGCTGACTAGGAGTGAAGTGGTATTCAGCACGTGACAGATAAGGCAGAAGAGCAGGAAAAGCAAAGCTGTGGCAAAGGTGTGGGGAAGTATAGTAGAAAAAAAAAAAAAAAAAAAAAAAAAAAAGGCCTGATTTCTCAGATATGGTATTATCCAATATCTAATATGTGGAGATGGACAGATTCACTTTCTTCCCCACAGAAGGCGACTGAGCAGTTCCTTGGCCATGTAAGTGTTTTTCTGCAGTGAAGGAATTGAAAAGGAAATTGTATAACAGAAATACTTAAACTCCTCTGAGAGTGAAATCTTATACATACCAAGGAAAAATAACCTATTACTATCTACGATCTTTCTTCCATTCAATCTTAAACCAGTCTGATAATCTCACAGTATGTAAAATGTAAGAATATTTCTCTCTGCTAGCAGTCAAGTTTCTTACAACCTGCTATATTAAAAATAATCTAAGAATGTGTAGGGTTTGAGCTGTTGTTCTCCAAGGCTCGAGATGGGCAATATTGCAACAAAACTTTAGAATATCAGTCTATAATAGGTTTTGACATTACTCAATTAAACTGTATGTTGAACAAGCAAAGCAAGCACTGCTTTGTTTGTGACAGAAAATGAACTATTGCGTAATGCCCACAAAATTCTGAAATATTATGCTTCAGCAAATTTATTAGATGCCCTGCTGTGCACAGGAAAATACAATACTTTTAACTTAATAAATTCTCATAAAATGACTTCAAATTTTAATCATTACTGGCATACAAAAATAAGACCTTAATGATACCACTGCATATAAAGCAGAAGAAAGAATAATAGCAATAGAAGCAATAAACTTGATGGTACCTCTGCGTTTTCTGAGTCATCTCAAAGACCTGTTGTTGTTCCGGAAGATACTTGCTTTTTTCATTTTCTTTGTATTGTTTTAGGAGGCAAACACGTACCAAAAAAAGCTTGAAACAAAAGGAACAAAACCAAATGCTGGATGCAGGCCTGAGCATCGAACAGTTGCATCGAACTTGAAGCAGCGAACAGTTTGGACACCAAATTTTGAATTCACTTAAGAAGACAGTAATAAGATTTATTTTCTTCAACATTGTATATAGTTCTACAATGAAACAGACAGCTAAGTCTTACTCTTCAATTGCTACATCACATAAAATAAATGCTGCACTCAAACATCTTGGAAAATGTGGATTCAGGAATGATCACAAGCAAAGATATATCCATCTCTGTATTCTGCATGAATTTATTGCCTAATACTTCTAGACACCTCAGGCAGGTAATTGCCATTTCAAACATTTTCCACAAGGGTGCTTAGAGCTTGCAATCTCTATGGCTAGACTATTACATTTGTGGTTAAGTAAAGTTTATCTAATAGCTAGCAAAGAATCATGCAGTTTGTGAGTGACAGGCTGAATGTCTATAGGGGCCAGAAACAAAACAAAACAAACAAACAAACAAAAAACAACAAACAAACTAACACCACCATAATATTGGTAATAATTATAATGATGATGATAATAATAAATAAATAAATAAATAGATAAAGAGGTGGAAAAGCCTGTGGATCAGCCAGCATGGTAGTCAGTTTGCATCAAGCCACTGGGGATAACGGTGGGAGAACTGAGCTTTTGTTTGCTAAAGGACATAAAGTGAGTGTGAACCAGGCCACTCACTGGCTTGAGTGATGGCAAAGGCTGGAATAATTGATTGGCACAGCCCAGCTTCATCAGCTGACCTGGGCTCCACGTTGGCTTTGCCCCAGAGAAGGGACATACTGCCAGCAAGCAGAGGCACTGCTTGCAGCTGCCCGCCACAATGTGCCTGCTCTGGGTTACGGCTATGCGTGCACCTATCAGCCTTGGAAATAGAGCATTTTAACCTCCTCAGGTGCTGGCTTCTTTTGTCTTATTTTCTTCTGTGTTTCTGTGAGCTGGGAAATGCAGTGCTCTCTTGGTAGCCTTAAGAGCTACCAATGGTATTGCCCCCAGTTATGACGTGATAATGCAATTAGGATCCAAATCATTAGGAGAAAAGACATCACTCTTCAGTTTGATTGCCATTTATTATTCACTGGGAACAGAGAAACAGAGTCTGGAACACCAGGGAATCGCAAATGGGGAAAACAGCATATGTACAGACCGAATGGAGAGAAACAAATTCTGATTGAAGTTACAGCTTGGCATCAACGTGAATTGCAACAAATGGGTCTTCGTCACTGTTACTGATCTGGAAGTTAGCCATTCCGTCCCCGGAAACATACACCTGCTTTCCAGTACATTTGTTGTTCTCCTTTTGTCCAGAAATAACATCACAGTAGGTACCAGCAGGCAGACCAGTTTGCAAATTGGTGTTCATGTACCTGTGTGGAAATCAGTGAACGCTGCTTCTCCTTTGTTTTCAAAGCAGGTATTTCAAAGCAAGTAAAGGAATTCTGCAGCTGATGCTATTGCATGACTTGGAAGGGCAATGTAATGCAAGGGAGTTCTGAGCCTGACCCTGCTTCTCTCCCTGCTCTCTCTTTGGCCCTCCAGAACTGGGGTGCCACTGCGTGAATCTAGCTCAAAATCAAAGCTCAAAAGAGAGATTCACAACAGGACGCGTGCTGCTAAAGGTAATCCTCATTGTGATGATCGTTCAGTCCATTAGGGTTGAACTGGCTC
>CM021738.1:4239078-4287704 GCA_011075105.1 Heteronetta atricapilla | reverse complement strand
CTGACTGCCTGTGACCGGCTCGCCGCCCAAGTCAATTACCTAGTACATGAAATAACATTTCTTGCAATTAGTACAGAAAGGGGTAAGGAAGATTTACTACTTTTGCTAAGAATATTATCTTATTTCTTTTCATAATTGCACTGATTGCTATTTTGTTGATTTCATCTCAACATTACTCTTAGCTTTTTTTCCATCTCCACCATCAATCTATGTACTCTGTCTGACGACTACTGCATAATTATAGCTTGGGCAGTATGAGCTTTATCTAAAATGTACGCACCAGTATGTCTGCTTCCAGCAGATGGGAAACCTCATTACTTGTTTTCATGGTGTAGCTAAAGGACAATTATCTATTTGCCTTAGATCTGTTGGTAACACATTTTTTATATAATGTATCTGGCAACTTTAGCTTTTGCTGACTGGAATCTTTTTTTTGGTTTTCTTACTTGGGTTTCCTTCTCAAGCATCATACACAAATTGGGAATGTGAAATTAACACTGGCTGTGCCACGGGAAAACAGTTTCAGTCCATTATTCAATCAGTTGCCATTTCAGACGTAATCACCATTTATAATACTCTGTTGCAATTTATGTACTCATAATTTAAAATTCTGAGACTGAAATCTTTTTGAGATGGACAGAATTTTTACATTTAATTCAATGCAGTAAATTACATCTCATCAAGATTTACAGGATAACTAGCTCCAGAAGTTACAAAACAAGGCACTTTTCATGTCAATGACCTTCTGCAGGCATATTAGATATTTCAAATTATGGTTATTAACTCTTGACATCACTTTCTATAGATCAAAACTGAAAGTTGCTCAGGCCCAGCTCAAACAAAGCACAGCTTTACATGCAGGACTGAGTCTACACTCCGCCTGCAAAAAATATGTATGTAAACTACAATTGAGAAAATAGAGATTACCTCCTGATAAATGAAAGGTTTAGCTCCTGCAGAAAACCACGTAGTATTTAGATCTTTCAGCTTGTCTAAAATTGCCTTCACATCCTCTGGCCACATATGCTTGGCAGCATCAATCCGGAACCCTGCCACACCAATATCAATGAGGTAGTTCAGGTACTCCGCAACTTTGGAGCGCACGTAGTCCTTCTCCAGGGCCAGATCAAGAAGATTAACCAAGCGGCAGTTTCGGACCTACATCAAAATTCCGCAATGAAACATTTTTCACCTCGCAACCCAAATCTAATGTTCTGCATATGTTTCTTTGAATTTCTCTGTGTTACAATGATAAAAGAAAACCTTCACTGTTCATGATTCACCATGCAAATCTTACATCTTGGACAGTCATCCAGACTGACATCATGGACAGTCCTCTACATAGAAGGAGCATTACAAAGCCTATGTTTTTCCAGCATGCACAGCTGCAAGTGATGAAGGAATGTATCAGAGAGCCATATATTAAATCTATAATCAGCTTTTTAATGAAAATATAAGGTGAAAATATCATATGTTATTTTTAGTCTAGTGTATTAATGCACAGATTCATTATTATTTCAAGTGCACTTATTTCTTTTGTGATGCAGGCAAGATTTCAGGAAATGATATTTCAAAATCTTTAAAAGATATTGAGTTCCATAGTCTTAGTAAACATTAAACTCCTGTCTTCTGTCTCTTTTTTCATCTTAGTTTCTTGTAAAAACAAAATGATGGTCATGGACTTCCAGAAAAAGAGTATTTTAGGAAAGCGTTTCAGTATACTCAATATATGTCTAACAAATCCTGTGGTGGGTTTCCACAGCTATGTACACACCTGTGTGGAAACAGCAAGGTACCTCAGCCTATGTTGCAACCTGTACTAAAGAACCTACAATAGAGATGACTCTTTAGAGCTGCTCAAGATTCCAGGGACATTTATGTCTCCCCCTCTTCTGCCACTTCCCTAAAACTCCTCTCCCCTAAACTTAGGTTCAGGAAGGATTAAATATATTTGAAAGGCATAAGACATTGCTCAAGCAAAACAGGTATTTATCTTTATAAAATAATGTCAGTTCTGTGGTAGTTTTAAAGTCCTGAGCATATAATCAGATACCGAGGAACAGACAGAGTCCCCTTACCTGCACACAATGAGGTCTTTCTTAGGAAGGGAAATCTCTAAAAAGAACGTTGGTTTTCAATATTTTAGCCTTACTGTTTTTCTTTAGTAAATCCTAATCTCTCTCTTTTGAAATTGAGACCAAAGAAAGCTTCCAAATTATAGCAAGGGGTAAATAATAATTCATATTTTTTTAAAGCATCAAAAACACAAATAAGAATCCCTAAATAGATTTAATGATCTTTAAAACTGTCCTTATAAAATACCTAAGCACATTACTTAAATCTAAAGGTGAGCCATTAGCACAGGTAGAGCTATCCCTTTGCTCTAGATAAAGGAGTTCATGATAGTAACGCTAACCTCTATTATCAATTAGGATTGTTTCCCGTGAGTTTTATTTTCTATATAACGTCTGACAGTAAATGGGAGCAAAGAAATAACAGCCCTGAAACAGATGGACATAAAAAACGTGTTTATAGTTTTAGGTTTACCTGAGATGCATCATGGTAATTCTCAATGTCTCCACTTTCAGATTTACATTTATCATCATTAAAGTCCCAGGCAGAATATGGCACAGCTGGAAAGTCTTCAGTCTTTGCATTGAAATAGCTTCCACAAGTAGAATGGTTGCCAGCACCAGCACTACCTCCGCACATATGGTTGATCACCGCATCCACATAAATATGTACCTAGAGAACAATGCTCACATTTCAGTTTAAGAGTTACTTTCCATAGCACTACTAACTGAATAATTTTCTCTTACCTCCTGACATATCCTCCTATTTCTGCTTGCTTGCTTCCCCCTGTATTTTATTTAAGATACTTCTTTTATTAACATATGGCAGTTGTGGTACAACACACAACTCTACAGATAGAAGAAAAACATCTTTACTCCAATGCTACCTTGTCTTTCCTTCCAAATTAGCTGATGTCTATATCCTAGCGCCACAAACGCCACAAGGTTTTCTAAACACTTACTCCAACACTGTTGCATCTGGTCACCATGTCTCTAAATTCAGTTTCATTTCCAGATCGTGTGCAGAGCTTGTAGCTGACTGGCTGGTATCTTTCCCACCACGGTTGCCAGGGGTCAGCAACGATAACATTTTCATTTGGAGGTGAGATCTGTGAGTAAGATGGTGTCTCTTGGTAACAGGATACCAATAACGGTTTATTTATGCTTGCTCAGTATTGTTAGAGAAAGAACATGAAAATATAAAATAAGGTCCCTTTAACGGAAGCAACTCACAATACCTAACCCATACAGATCCCCAGGATCCTCTTCTTGAACCGTAGTCAGCTGCAATTAAAAGACTTAGGCCCAGATGTTCAGCAGTTAGAAGCATACTATAAAAATTATGTCCATGGAAATAGTTTCCTAATCATCTTTTGGACTGCATGCCTCACAGATCAAAGAGTATGAAATGATGCAAAGCTGGGTCTTTTAATGGCATACTCGGACACTCTGACAGGCAGAGAGAAGCTTGCCAGCTTGGGTGAACAGAATTAGTAGCCTTTTAGTTTATTTTTTTGAAATCTTCAGCACTTTGGTACTTTTCTTGGGAGCTCGTTTTTCTTAGTCATAGTTTAATTTTATGTTTATCTAGTTCTTAAGCACTTCTCTTGATTTAAATATCAGGCAGATAATTTTAGGTTATTCACAGCAGTATAAAAAAAAATAAAAGATTTAGCCAGCGATAAGCAATTCTAATTCATTTAAACATAATAGCACATAGAGCAAAACATGTGCTTTGGAGTGATTAAATAAATTCACTCTAACGTGATAATAGCTGAGGAATATATTTGCCAGCATTTACTACTTGCACTACCAATTTCTATTTTTCTTTTTCAGTACCTGTCCTTTGGTAAATTGAACATTTTCATTTGAAAAACAAATTATCATCTATGAAGCAATTTTACTACCTACTGATAGGAACAGACATACCTGAACCCCTCCAAACCCATTAGGAGCTAAGTAGCGTTCACACTCAAGAGCAATGTCGGCCCAGCGCCATTCAAAGAGATGCACAATAGATGTCCGCCCAGCCTGAGTGTTGGGGCTGTACTGCGCCCCGCAAAGCCCTACAATTAACAGAAGAAAAGAGATACCCATGCTGTGCTCTGTGATCAGTCGCGCTCTTCTTACTGCTTATCTATTCTCCTGCAAGAGGGTAAAGTACACGTTACAAAACAGGCATTCGCTTTTAAATGTTAATCACTGGCATCGTGTTTATTTAACTTCACTCGATTATCGTTTTGTTTGAGAATTAGTTTTATCTAAGCCACATCAACTTCATGCACTAATGGTAACTTAACTTTTCTAAAATAAAAACCAGATGTTTAATAGGCTGTCTCTAGTGTGCAAAGTAATATTTTTATTAGTATAAAAACAAATCACAAACACCAAAGGACTGAGTGGTTTATATAGACTGAAATTGATGTTTCATTCTTCATTTTAATGCATAATACTCTCTGTCACTATTTATCCTTGCAAGGCGTCTTTTTTTCATACTCCATTACTATGACTTGTGCATATGTAGAAAAGGACTTTGGAGAAGTTGTATCTTCCTTATCATGAACTGCCAAGAAAATTTGGGTATTTTGGAGGTCACGATAGACATGATGTCCACCATTCAAATACAAACACAAATCATGAGGATTCCTCAAATACAGAAGCAACCATAACAACTCCAAATCTGGACAACTGAATGTTTTATGCAGTGTCTTCCTGTTGTGTGCTTATGTTATAATCAACAATAGCCGCGTAACTTTACTGGTAGGGAAGCAGATCCATGTCCTTGTTTTCTTAAAGTAAATAATAAAATTGAGAAAGCAACAACTAAATTACACAAAGCAGTAGGAATGTATTTTGACCCAAACAGTCCAGGGCCTAGTGCTTGAGGAGGAGACTGAATATAGCATCTGGTCTCCTTGGGATAAGGTTTAGGGCCGTTGTCGGTACAAGCAACAACACGGGAATGGAGATATTGAAAGCCCCATCAGACTCTGAAGATTCCAGCTTCAAAATGCTTTCGAAATGTGGAAAAAAAAAGGAAAAAAAAAAAAAGGAAGAGTTCTGTATTCCCACTGGGAGGAAGACAGAGCCAGGTAGAGATGCACCTGATGCAAGTCAGAGAAAATGGAAAATGGGAGGGGATTGTTGCTCCTGAGCAACCCTACCGTGGCCTGCCAACTCGTTTTCTGCAGAGTTAGAAGTCAGCGGTACAAAACTCTGCTGGTATTTCCAAAATACCACAAGTGCTAATAATAGTATTTTTTTTTCTTAAAAGGAAAAAAAAAAAAAAAAGGCAGGAGAGGAGATTGTGCATTACTAAATTAATCCCTGTCTTTCATGCCTGGCGTCATCTATTTAATAAAAAAAGAAAACTCATATGGCACGATCGAAAATTATGATTTACCAGTATCATACAGAATTACAGCCCAATAGCAGCCACAATTTTTATACAGCTTAAAACAAGCGTATGAAAACATTACAGAAGTTATTGCAATGCTACACTTACAAGAATTACAGGTTGGTATGAACACTTATGTCCGCAGCCTAAGCACAGTCTGTTCAGCATTTTTAGAATATCGTCCCGATACCAAGCGGGGGCTTCCAGCCTGCCCTCCTCCACCTCCAGCCAGAAGCGCTGCTCCGCGCAGCCTCTCACCAGGTGTTCCGCCGTACCAGCCTATTTACTCCTGGGCCGTGGGGCACGGCGTTTGCTTCGTTCTGTGAAAGAAACGGAGCGTCTGGGGGTTCCTCGGAACTCCTGAAGCAGGCCGAGGAGCAGGCGGCCAGCGCCGAGCCGGGCTCCCCGCGAGCTGGGGTCCTCTCCGCGGCTCGGCGCCGCCCCGCGCTGCCAACGGGGCCGGGCCCCGCCGACCCCACCGTGAAGGGAAGGCCCCGGCCCGCTCCGCCCCTGCGAGGCCTCGCCCCCGTGGGAGCACTTAATGGCGTAACGCCGCCAGGAGCCTTAGCTTTGCTTGTGAGGGGAAGGCTACAGAAAAATCAACTTTTATTTTATTTAGAGCCCCTTTTTTTTCCACTCTTCTTAATAGTGTAAGCCCTGCTGAAGGTCTCAGACGTGGCAGGTGCTCCCCAGTGCTGGCAGAGCATGCTCACACAACCCGCTTATGCTAAGGGCCCTGAACTCAGGCCCCTGACAGTCCGAGCAGCAGCTTCCTCAGGAGGACATCTAGACTATCAGATTGGTGGAGCATCTGAAACGTGCCTCGCTTTGTTCTGTGGCACCGATGTGACTGACACACCTCACATCATCCCGCCATCATGCCACAGGCAGGGAGCTGCAATCCTACAGCGTGCCTCAGTGCCAAGGGGTCAGCTCTTGCTGGCTGGCCAGCTGTAGCACCTGGCAAAGAACACATCCAACATCATGACAGAGAATGTAAGAGGTCACCAGCTTTCCCACCTGAGGTTCATCAACAGATGGGATTAATTGGTACCAATATTGTACCTTGCCTACACAGCAAGTGGCATTTCCCTCTTCCTCTTGCGTAAATTGCTTGCATGCCACTCAGGCTTAATTACACTGATAATAAGTAGGTGTAGTTATAAAATCCATGAAACAGGCTGTTGACATTCCATCATCCAACATGCAAAGAACGCTGCTGTCCTGTGATACTCACATTTAGAGAAGTTTCAGTTGCTCTGGCCTACTACTCCAAAAACAGATAAACTAACAAACACATGTAGCAACCACACAGGGATGCAGCAACAAGCTGAGAAGAGTTCAAGTAAAGGCATTTTTGAGGATCTGTTAATCAAGATCATACAGAAAAACAGCTATGATAAATTAATTTTTGGTCCAGCAATCAATTTAGGCTGTCTGCAACTGGGATAAGACAAAACATCTTTACACTAGCATGTTACCACACCATCAGTTGTGAATTAATACTTTATAGAATAATTTTATCTTTAAATCTATTGGACCTTCTTGACGAGTGTCACTGCAACATTTCCCATGTGATTTTGGAAAGCTGCACTAGCCTTCTCAGTATGCAGCAAATCTTACTTTGTGCCCTTCACAACATAGATTTTCATTAAACGTGGCTCACCATGGCACCTATGCTGGTTTAACAGTGCTTGAACTGTTATGCTTGTTTCAACGACTTCAGTCGCACTAGTGGAATCTTTCAAAATGTGAATAAACAATGAATTATTAAGGAAAAATCAAAATAGCTAGTTACACAGAATGAATTCATGCCAGCGCACCAGTCCAGTTTGGTTTCCATAAGGTTGGTTTACACTAAGATGAGATCAGCCTGAGATTTACTTACCTTTTAGACCCTGAACCACCAACAACGGAACATCAGACTTAATAAAAAGAACACTATCACTCTCATGCCTATGAACACATTCTGAATCATCTGGAATCTGTTGTACAATTAATTACAATTGGATTCTTTACCTTTCCAAAAAAAAGTCTTCCTTCTTCCCATTCCCAAACCCCACAGACAAATGCAAAATTAAGAGAAAGGAAATAATTTATTAGAGATTTCAAAAGCAAACGTACATACATTTATTGGATAAGTCTCATGACAATTTCAACGTGTTTGAAGTCTTTAAGATGAGAAAATTTATACTCTGCATTAAATACTTTAGAAATGCACTACGCACAGTTCAGAGTCCCGATGATTACACTGCTTCTTCGCCAAGCTTGGTAATACTTGAAAGAGATGGAACACAAAAAGGACCTGGAACATCACAAAGGCATGTTAGAAGTATGAACAGCCAGATAATAGTAGTGATATGCTTTCTTTTGACAACTGAAAGACATTTATAATTTTAAAATTGCTATCTCAAAAAAAAAATCTGACTTAATAGATACAGGCTGTATGGATTTTATATTACAGTAAATTAAACAATAACTTAATATGAAATTCACAAGAAAAATATAAGTCAGTGCGCTATATAACTCATATAGAATTTAAGTTCTATACACTACCTCAGTGCATAGAAAAATAAAAACAAAGTAGTAGTGATTAATAGTTCAATGCCAAACTATTACTTCATTATGAGATACTTTTGATACTATGAGATATTTTGTTTTCTACTCAAAAAAGAAAAAGGAAAGTACAAACTAAAAATCAATAGACAGTTTCTCATGTACCAGGACAACAGAAATCAAATGGTCTAAGACACTTGCCTACCCTTTAATAACAGTAAGAATGGCTTTGTGACATACAATATTTATTTAAAGAAAAGCAAGACATCCTCAATATGAGGTCAGCACAGCTCCACACACAATGTAACGCTTTGAGCCCATACAAGCTAAGGAATTGTTTCACAAATTAAGTTATATAACCTTTGAAGAAAAAGGTGGAGGCCACCTTTTAAGATTATGAAGCTTCATTGCATCTATTCACCCAGAGATGACTCTGATTTTTTTCCCCCCTGAAAAAGTGCCCTTTGCTTTTAAAATTGCCAGATTAGTTCAAATTCTAAAATGTATAAACTCCTCCCCACACCTACTCTAGGTGAAAACTTAAGAGGTAGTTGAGTGCTATGGAAAACATTGCACAAAAAAGGATACAACAAGAAAGGATACACTCTGCATGACAGTATTATTGCAGTATTTACGCAGGAATGTTTCTAAAGAAGAACAGCAGAATGTTGTTTAATTTTACTTGATTCTCAGTATTGCACACACAAGTTTATGCTACCTATCATAAACAAAAATGCCTCATTTAATAAAATACGCTTTTGACCCCTTATGAGATTTAATGAGGGCTGATGAGTCCACCAACACGAACTCCGTATTCAAAAGCAAGCACATCTTTTGATAACCACTAGGACAATACCAAACTGTTCTGTCTCATTAATTCTCCTTCAAGTCTTTCAGTTTTGCAGACTCACTTTTTCCATCAGGTCCAAAACCCAACCATGTTTCCATTCAATGCAGGCTTTCAGGTCACTTCTTCTCTACAAAGAAGCTGGTGACCTCTCACCATCGGTTTCTTCTACATAACCCTTATCCCAATAAGCTGTATTTTAGCTACAGAAAACATAGTCACCCCAAATACCAACTGAAGGAAAGTTTCGTCAGTCCATTAGAAAAAGACATTTCAGTTAGCAATGAGTCACAGTATTTTTACAAACCATATGTATTTTCTCTACAAGTGAAAAAAGCTTTATAGAGAAAATAACCAAATATTTGTAAAATAATAAAGTATTTGCAATAATTTTCATGACTTAATCACAGTTTCTTCCTGTTCAAAAATAACCAGAGTTAAATCTTATGTCAATTTAAAAAAATTAAAAAAAAATACGAAAAAAAATAAAAAGATACTGAGATGCAGGACAGATCAAATTTGATGTCTCCCAGATGTTTGTATAAATACATGTAAAATGTAAATACATGTATGTAAAAAATACACGTTTTTTAAGTGAGATTCTTACGTCCTTCTTGCTTACAGACAAATTTTATCATGGAATTTCGCATCACAAATCAGCAGCATCCATCAAAGTATTTCAGCATGGACAGGAGAACACATTTGTGTATAAATAGGGTTCATCATTAGCATGGGAGTGAATGAAATAACCTGTGCTTAAACCTTTAGGATCCCAAGGGATCTGCATTAGCCTGTGGTGCACTCTGATCTTTACGTATAAATGGGCAAGGCAAGGAAGAAGTCCTATCCACGATATATTAAGTCAGTGACAGCAAGGTAACCAATCTAGACTTTCAGATGTACAAATAAGTCTTGCATAAATGTTTGCTCATTCTAAAAAAAGCTACTGAGTTGATCATCAGCGAGATTAATAACCAAGCAAGCACCCATTTATTTTCTGTAAGCAATTCAAGTATTATTTAGCACATTTAGCTATGTCAGAATCAAATTTAATAGGGTAAACTGTCTGGAAAGGTATGGAATGCCTTAAATAAAATCATTCAGACTTCAATTGTAAGGCTACTCACTAGCTAAAATACCTTTTTTTTTGCATTTAAAGAAACCTTAATATTATTCTTATCACACACTAGAGAGAATATAATACAGAAAAACTTAGTCACAGCTCATTTGTCTACTTTCAACAACGAATACAAAAGAATGCCTGTAAAAAAAAAAGTCATCTTTAATTTGATAAAAGATACAGATTTTGCAAACCACAAACCAGTAACTCAGAATAGGAACTGGTAAGACCAAACAGCACTTCAGAAATGAGGTAAACAAGCTCTACTGGAATCTGATGAAACAGACAACTGACAGAACGAGAAACCTACAACTGAAGTAGCTGTTATGAATAGAAATAACAATAGTGCCAGGGAATCAAAACTATTAAAAAAAAAAATCAGTTGTTTACATCTTTGCTTTCAAACTTCAGTTTTCTTCCACAGTAATAATCATCAAAATATCCAGATTAAAAAATATGCTTGAGTAAGCAAAATGTTTCAGAAGCACTCAACCTGAGCTTCAAGTTCAATTGTATTAAGATACAGGGATAGATAACCAGAGTGATGCCCAACTATGCGTAATTCAGATAAAGGCCCTTTACATTTGAGCTAGTGGCGCTATCAAAGAGTGCAGGCTGAGCACAGAGTGCTTGTCTTCCAACGGTTACTTCAAATGCTAATTTAACCATTCGATTCCTCACAGTTAAATCACAGCTGATTTTGTTTGAGTTACTCTAGTATAAAGCAAATACTTAAGCAGAACTGAAGTTGTATGGTAGGAAATAAAGCAATTGCTTTCTACTAGAAGTTACTTTCTCATCTATTTAGACAGGAATGCCAAAAATCAGCACCTACGCACTCTGTAAGTAACTGTCCTTTCCCAAATGAGATAAGCTTGAAGGATGCCACAAAATTACCAAGATCTCATTTTCCAAAGTTACCAAAGGTCCTTTACAACGTGTGTGTGTGTGTGTGTGTGTGTGTGTCTGGTAGGGGGCAAATGATCAACCCTTTTCGAAGCCAAAACCTCAGAATATTACTCTAAGGTAAGTGGTCAGATTCCACAAACTGTTTCTCCCCAGGTCCCGAGCCACCAGATTAAGGATCAGAAAAACTGACAACCACCCTAGGATCTCAAGATTATGGAACTGGACAATCTCCAGGATTCTAAACAGAGTTTGATAAAGCAACATTTTTATCTTACAACAACTACACATCTTGCAGCCTGTTTTTCTAGTAGAACACATTTAAGAAAATAAAATTTGTATGGAGTATTTCTATTTCAGCATTACTATTCCCAAAGCAGACATTAAATAAATAAATATATACATAAAACACACCACCACCACACAACTTTTTTCTTTTTTTTTTTTTTTTTTTTTTTAGGCAGAGAATCCATACCTTCTGCAGCATTTTATTTTTTTCTTTTCCCTTCATTGGAATCCTGCTTTGGTCTAGCTGAACGAGCAAATTGCTGAGATTCTGTTAAGGACCACAAGTTCCAATGATAAACAGAGGAGTCTATCAAGGAGCAAAATGGGAGCACACTTTCAGCAAAAGGGAGTTTAAAAACTATCCTTTTTTTTCTGTGATTCATTTCTACTATGCCATTAAGTATGGTAAAAATAGCGTATACTAATCAAAAATTAGGACCTTACTGAACTGCAGCATTCATTAAGATAGCCTATCCAGGAGTTTGCAATACTAAGTAAGGAAGAAAAATTGGGAACTGTTTAGGTGCAGGTGCAAACTAACAAATGAAAGCAGGGGACACACTCAAGATCTCTGAAGATATTTGGGAGAAAAATAAAAATAGAAAAAGAAAAAGGAGAACAGGCCAGAGGGAACAAGACTACAAAGAAAGGAAATAAACTACAAAACAAGTGAAAAAAAAGGGACAGGAAAAGATTTAATACTTCAAGACAAAAAAAAAAAAAAGACAATCCAATCAAAAAAAGGTAACTAATAGTTGTCTGCAAAGTAACAAACAGTTCCAGGTGGAAAAGAAATCGAAATAAAGAGCACTGACTCTGACAGGGGCATTTCTAAATATTCCTGGTTTTACATTACAATTGAAACAGAATACATCTGTGAATGTAAATCCTTGACAATTTGTTGAGTTTGTACATTATGCTAAAAAAAAAATAACTTGACCTCTCAATTCTGAAAACGTATGCTTAAACAAGTTGAAAAACCTACCTAATTTAAATGCAATGGTTATACAAGCTAAAGTATCTTTTTGATTGTGTTTGCAGGATCAAAGAGCAGAAAAGTCAATTTAAGTCTTACTTACTTTCCTATTTCAGAAGAGGTGTCTATATATAAGTTATAATAAAATTAACAATATTACGCTAGGTTATGCTGTCTGGTTTTCTTAAGGTATCTTCTCTTGCCATAGATTTCTAACAAAGCAGAACCCTCTATAAAGGCAAAACTAGAGACTGGGATAAATTCCAGAGAATATAATTTCAATATTTCAAGCAAAAGATACAACCACCATGGGTTTTTCAAATAAGACATATCCGTTTGCTTCTTTTAAAGCTTTAGCAGCTGCTTTTTCATTAGGAAGTCCAATGAAAGCCTGTCCCTTCATACGACCTTCTTTCATCAAACGTATATCAAACCTAGAGGAAAAATTGAGAATTAGGACATACTTGTGTTTAAACACACTTTGATATTTCACAGTACAGATACAATGCTCATGCTTAAAGTAGGAATGGCAAAAATAGAAGCAGTGCCTACATGCAGGAATTAAGTCATTGGAGACCATTGGTATTTTGCCTGGGAGAAGCTATTTAGTGAGATTAGGTTGCAGGATTGTAAGCTGGCATGCAACTGCAGTAAATACAAGATACGCAAACTGACCAGATACACCCTAATATCTGCACTGTATTCATTCTGCATTGCTAAGCCAATAAACAGTAAATTTAGTAAGCAAAATATAAAGGCAAAATAATGAGGTCATAAAAAATATTTTTTGCATGATTTCTGTACTTCTGGGGAAGGCAGATTTTCAGATGTGAAGCATTTTCCCCCCATAAAAACACAGAAAGAGAAGAAAAAAAATAATAATGGCTAGTCTTCAAATCATAATTTTCACCAATATTGTAAACTTAATGTAAAAGTTTAACTTTTAACCAAGTATCAAAGTCACTTACATATTTCTTTCCAGTTCTGACTGGAAGTCAACGTATCTTCCAAAAATGAACTTAAGATCCTGCAATTAAAGGATAGGCATAAGATGAAAGCTGCTAAAAAGCCTTTTTGATAAATATTTAAATTTTGTTGTTTACCTACCTTTTCTTGAACTTGTTTAGCTAAATTCTTCACATATATTCTGCAATTTGGATCACCTGGCTCATAGTTTTTGAAGACAGAAAATTTTTCCATTTCTTGAAGAAGACAGAAAAACAGTCTAAATATTTTAGGTCATGTAATTATTATATATTTTTGCTCAGTATAAAACAAATCACTAAATTTTATGCAATAAACTAAAAGAATAAATACTTAGAACTTTTTATTACAACAGAGAAGAGCTACTATTAAATAACTTTTTCTCATCATTGTACCTTCTCTAGAAAGCCTGTTTTTTTCTAGTTCCCTTCTAGAAATAAATTCTGATGGTATTTCCTCATCTTCTTCCTCAGTTTCCATTTTATCATTTGAGCTAGGAGCTGGGAAAATCCTTCCAAATCCTGTGTTATTGATTTCTTCTGTAGCAGCACAAAGGTCTATAATTTGAACACATTAAATAAGTGGCTCATATAATTATTCACAAGAGGAATAGCAAACAAAAAAAGTATATTCCTTTTAGTAACATTTGAACATAGTTGACTTTGTAACTAAATACGAATGCATCCTTAAGGAAAGGTGTCTTATTTCCTGGCTTGACAAATACATTTGATCTATATAGTTCAATGAAATCAACTATATCACCAAGAAAAGCTGCAGCACATGCCATTTAAATTAGAAGTGGGCCCACTGTTCAAGCCTGTATGAATGGTTTACTTAATTTTCATTTTAAAAATGTATATTATTGTAAAATACTAAAAAACAGACTAACTACAACCCTTCCAGAAACCATCACACCTCACTGTTAGCATGGCCCAAAAACGTTATAGCAGATTACCCTGTGTCACAGAGAAGAAGCTGGCAAACACATGACTACTAGTCTAAGAGCTAGAAAAGGAAAATCTAAGAGTAGCTTGATATATTCAATTACACTGTATAATAATGTGAATGCATTTGTACCATATTTGCTAAAAGGAACCTAAATTTTTATAAAAGACCATAAATAAACACGGTGAACTTCAAAACACCTTCAAAATCCTCTAGATTCTCTACTATAACAAAGCACAGAGCTCTGTGCTTTAAAATAGGAAAAAACAACAAATGCAGACAAGATTCAAGTTGGTGTTCTTAAACAAACCTTGACGTATACTATTTATGAAAACTCCAACACAAACAAAGAAAAAAAATATGCAATGGAATTCTAACATTCTTTTCTCTGGAAAACAGCCTTTTTTTTCCTAACAGCTTTTTCACTGAAACCACATCAAGTTAATATTACATAAATTTGAAGTATACGCTCTTACCATTTTTTTCTTCTCTTTCTGAGTTTATCTGAAGAACAGATGGTATGTCAGTAGTAATATGGAACTCAATTTTTTTATGACCTACATGCTGTGGCTGCTCAAAGACATCTGAAGGTGTCAGTGTAGAGTGTAAATTACTGTTTAAAACAAAAAAACATTAAATCAATAGAAGATTTATTCCAGATAGAGTTCATCCTATTGCTTAACACAAATAAACAAGTTCTTCATTTCATAGATTTAATTTAATACAATTCAATTTGATTAAAGCACTGCAAATACATTAGGTTTGACCAGCACTGAAAACAACAACAACAACAGAACATATCACATTACAATATATGCAGACACTTCCCCAAAAGAACATATCACATTACAATATATGCAGACACTTCCCCAAAAGCTGTAGGGAACCTCAAGTAAGAAAAATTATTGTCACGGCTGCTGCTCTCACATAGTGTAAAAATATACCAATTTTTCCAAAACGATACCAAAGCACTTTGAAGAAGAGGAAGGCTGTTGAAAAAAATGCATTCTCAGCACTGGATAGAAATACTTCACTAGTATCTACTGTTCCAGAGTACTGCAATTTCAAAAATCACAATGACTTAGGCCAAAGCAGTTATTTTTTGAGTTACCCCAGTAAATCCAGTAAAAAAAGTTTACCCCAGTAAACCCAGATCACTTCTATCAGCACTGTGATAAGACTTTTTTAAAAAAATGAAAAAGGGATTCTTAGTTTGATAGCAAGATAAAGAGCTTCAACTAGGCAAACATTACACACTGAAGTTGTTGAGCAGACTTTAGCTCAAACTACGTGACAATTTGGACTAATTACATACCAGTGAAGAATAGTTTTATCAAAATAAAGCTAAAGCAAACAGAATGCAGAGAAAGACATTTAGTGAAAAGAACAGTTTTCCTAAAAAGAGGAAGCACCATAGGAATAATACAAACCTGTGGGGAGCACACACTGGAACACTAAGTAAATCTTTAATTCTTTGCTTTTTTCTAACACCACGCCTCTTTGTGTTTATTGGTCTTTTAGGCTGAAGGGTTGCTAATTCCATCAATTTGGTCATTCTATGATAAATAAAAAGAAAAAAAAAAAGAAGCACGGTTTGAGAATGCATATGCACAAATATAACCCTTTTTCTTTCCTTAAAACCCTGGAAATGCAACTTTTCAGAACACAAGTTATTTGTCAAGCTGCTTTAAGATCTAAACCACACTAAAAGTATAACAAACAGTAATTTGATATACAAGGAGTAAAGGAGTATCACATAAGGGAACAATCAAAATCATGAGTTCAGTGACATCCCTTTCTTCCCAAAGTATGCATTTAAGTTGGCCATCAAAGCAGTAAAAATACAAAAAGCTCCAAGCTGACCCTTTGTTATAATGCTATTTTCACGTAACAGGACCTTTTGTTTTTTCCAAATGCATGTATTTTCTGCATATAGCTAGTTACTCCCTCGTTTACTTTTCATGTCAGTTTAAATGGCAGGAAAAGAAGATTGTTTCTTTGTTTACTATTATTACAAAGCTTAAAAAACAGTTCTGATTTATACCAATTCAGCTCTAAAGCTGTAAGAGAATCCTCAGCACACACATTATTATTATTTATAGCAATACACACTGATATATAAAGAACATTTTGGAAGTCAGAGTGCACAAACAATTGAGGCTGAGTAGTTAACTCACTAAAAATGTGTAGAATTGAAGAAACCAGAAAACAAATAAATTATTACTTCCTCATACTTGTATTCTCTCTTCATGATGAGTTGTTTTTCTTATTCGTACAAAGAAACATGATAATTTGTACACCACACAACCATGTTTTGTCTTACTGTGGTTCAGAACAACACTGTCCTGTTTGCAAGTTGCTCTGGAGCTTCCTTGAGGATGTTCACAGATTTCACCACTGGCAGAACTGAAATCTATACAAGTAATAACACCACTTAAAAACACACACAAAAGCCTGCAGATGACTAAAATGCACACCTTTCTTTTTCCTCCTCGTTATCACTTTCATATTCTGATTCATCCTCACTAGATACTTGCTCTTCTTCCTCTTCAGGCAAAGGAGGCTCTTCAGGAGGCAGAGGTGGGATTGGGGGAGGTGGCACAGGCACTGGTAAATACTCTTCATACTAAATATGGGGAGAAAGGAAAAAATCTTTAGTCACTTTTTTAAATAAAAATTTTGCCCATCTTGTTTTCCTTGTACATAATAAAAAGGATCAAAGCAGTAAATATAACAAGATGGCTAGAAACAACTTTTAAAGTACATTTGCAGGGACCTAGACAGTATTTTGATAAACTACTTTAGTAATGAAAATTTCCACGCTAAAAAAAAAAAAGTTTGCTGCTCTCTGAAACGCAACAGTGAATATTTTTATAATTTTAATTTGAAGAATTAAACATGAAAGTAGAAATTACATCCACGGGTTTTTATTTTGCACTTGTTTATAAGGACTTTTCTGAGAGTAGTATGGTTAAAACATATACAAGGAGCCCTAACCTCCCAAACCGCCTCAGGTTCTGCACTGAACTTTCTCTCCACCAACTACAAAAGTTATAGCATTTCTATAAGCAGTGAGAATTTCATGAAAGGAATCTGTTTTCCCATTAAGATTACAGAAACCTCATATTATAACACATTGTCTATGTACAAAATCACCTCCAGTCCCACCTTCAATAATCCTACTACAGTTAACAACTACTTTTATGTACCATCAATTCTATAAAGCACTGTTGTACATAGGCCTTAGAAATACTGTGCACCCTTTAGAAACTGTGCTGCGTATTCTCAGGACTGATTCTCACCTTACTACTCATTTTTGCATGACTGCTAAATTCACAGAGCCCAATACCCAGCCCAATACCAGGCAAAGTTGTGGGTTTTTTTCCCCTCTGAAACATCAGTATGAATTTTATAATTTTTATGGTTTTCTATACAATCTAGATCCATACCTTTGTTATTAAGAACACGCTGTTAAGACAAACCACAAAATCCAGTGAAGCACAGCTTCATGATACCCAAAGGCAGTAACACTAAGGGCTACATTAAGTCCTCACTTGCTCAATCTTCTACTGGCAATCCGTTAAACTACACTATCAGGATAGCTTAGGAGAACTAAAACCACAGAGACAGTAGTTTTATTTCCCTTTAGACTTCTACAGGAACAGCTCCCTCTAAGCCTCTGTCAGTTGCCCTTACCCTGCCTCTTTCAAAAAACATCCCAGTGACAGCAAATCAAATCAAAAAGCTCTGCACAATCTCATTAACAATCTGAATCTAGTTAGAGCTGCTAAGAAACACACAGATAAAAGACTGTAACTATCTTTTTAAGGCAATAGGCTAGCAATTTTCCAGCAAGGCATCTTTAATATGATGCTACAACCTCCCTGTCTTTAAACTCGGTGGTTTGAAATACTTCAGTACTACTGTCATACGTGTGTATTTGTTTTGAGTATAACTAAAAAGGTTTCTTTAGAACACTAACATACACAGCTTACCCAACGAAATGCAGCCATATTTGCTATTTGCTAGACACTTCAACTTTTAGAAGTTTGAACTTTAGATCTCTTCCCATGTTGCTTACATTTTATATCATGGAGCCTTTTTACACTACTTAAAATGTATACTAAAGTACAAGTTACCATGGGAGGGCGAGCAGTAATTGGTCCGAAAGGTGGAGGAAGATTCATTTTATTCATAAGATGAAGTACCTGAAATAATTCAAGATAAGTAAAATTTTCATTCAGGAATTAAGTATGAGTTCCTTGCTAAATATCACAGCTGATAGCTTCTGGTAGGTGTAAATCAGCATAGTTTTACTGAGAGCACAACTACATACCTTACTAAAAAATAAGAAAACCTGAACTTGAGATGCAACACTAATGATAAATGCAAGCAACACCCTAAGAAGGCTTATCAAAGTAGTACCTAAGTCCTCTTCTCAGTTTGAAATTAGAAATGCTCAAGTCAAATCTAAATAGGATGACCACATCCAGTTAAGTCTTTAGTGTCAGTGAATTAAGACTTCTTTGATCTGAAGTAACTTATTATCTGGCAAAGAATTAACATTGGTTAACACTATCACAAGAAAACTAACTTGGATTTACTACGACAAAAACTATTTCTCTGGATATGTGGATAGTTAAGAAGGGGAAAATGAGGTATTTTTATGCTTTTTTTGGCCTGTTTTTACTTACCTGAACATAAAATTTGGGCACGCTTGCCAAGGCATTTGCTATATTTGCTAGAATTGTACTTGAAGGTGGTGGATACAGATACTTGAGGCAAGAATTGATGGGAAAGGTGAGACTGAGGAAAAAGGACAGAAACAAAGAATCTTAGCTCCAGTAACACAAAATAACTGATAACAATAATTACTTGAGATTTAACTATTCATTGCACCTGAAATGTCACCAAAATATTACCATTTGCCCTAGAACAATGATATATATCATTTTAGCTGGTTGGGCCACTTATATTATATCTTTACCATCAAGAAGTAGTCAGTCCCCTAACACATGATAGACTTACTGGGCTTGGGTAAAACAAATCTACCAACACATGGACGAAGCCTAACAAGCACAGGAAACAATCAACATCTTCAAACACTGTAAACCCAAAGCTCCAAGTGCTGGATTTACCAGCCCACAAAGAAACTTACGCTTCATGTATGCAAAACCAAAGAACATAAAATGTCAAAAAAAAAAGTCAAAAGCATTCTGCTATTAACATTTGGACAGCCCAGCCAGCCCTTAAACTCCTGAGAAAGAGACAAACTGCACTAGCAGGTTTTTATGTAATCCAGAGCTTCACGTCTCAAAGCACCAGTCACTACTCAACTGTGAGGGTTCTAAACGTGACGATCTGTGAATTTCATCTTTATGAAAATTCCTACATCTCCAGCGTACTATAAAACAAGCCTACTACAGTCTCTTGTTCAACTGTGTTTAACATTTATTTCAACATAAACCATAACAGAATAAAAAAAGTAAATAAAGTACAAACCCATGGCTGGGTGCAATTCCATTGTCTATTTTAAGACAGTTTGGTTCTTTCTTCTCTTCCTCTTTCACCAGCTCTTCTGAACTAAAAAGATAACGTTAACTGAAATAGGGCAAAAGTTAACTGCCTTCCATAAAATATTAATGTTTCATTTCTAAAATTCAACAACATAAGAAACCGATTAGTACCGTATTTTTTTTATTAATGGCATTACCAGATCAACTATGGTAGCCAGACTTTTAAGGCTCACATGAACAAATACTCATGCAGATTTAAGTGAGCCTTCCTATGTTTATACACTTCTGACTTCTCTACAGTCAGAGACTCTAAGATCAAAAATACTAAATTATTTGTTTATATTCACAGAGTGGATTGAGTAACTTTCAAAACCCCAAAGTTGATCTTTACTAAGCATAATCACATAGCTTTTATCACTATCACTTAGTTTGGATTTCAATTGCTTGTCAAGTATTTAATTAAAAAATAAATAAATTGCATGGTTATGCTTTCAGGTTTACCTGTATACTATCACAGTACTAGGTCACACTAGCATTGGGATTCATTGTTGGTTTTTTATTATGATTATTTATTTACATATTCTTTAAGTATTTGAAGAGAGTCTAAGACAGCTTTATGTTTGCTCTGCTCATGCTTTGAGCTAGATACATGCAAACCAGCTCCAGCTGAGAAGCCAATGGCTACAATTATAGCTCTGTACTATCATACCTGCAGGTGTCAATTTTGCCTAACCCTCGATTAGATTAGAAAGAAGCAACAGGAAAACACTGTATGTACTGTTTAATAACAAAATAAAACTATTACCCTGACACAAAGACGTGTAAGAGGCTGTTTTAAACACAGGGAACCTGCGTATCACACAGGTCAGCTTATGCAGACAGGAGTCTTGCTTTGTGAATGAAAACTCACAGGACCATGTACTTGTGAAAGACACTAATCTATAAGAAGGATAGAAATTATTATATAATGATACTGAATGAAACAACACTAATAGGAGGAATAGCTCTGAACCCCCCACATTAACATTTTTAGAAGCTACGGTTTATCCTTTGACTTAACAGTACTATGAAGATGTCATGAACACAGAACTTCCTATCCTTGACCACAAACATAGAAACTGAATTATTATCCACATACCTTTTGCATTTCTCTGAGGGTAAAGGCTGGCTAAGAAGCTGTGCGCTGTCTTGTTCCTTTGCGAATTCAACCACTAAAGTATGACCTAAAAGTTTCAGCTGATGCAGTCTTGACAAAGCCTTCAAGTAATTATAATGGAAAAAAAGAAACAAAAGGGAAAAATGTCAGAATTGTTTCAAAGCATAATTGTTCTTCCTTTGGTTGGCAACCCAGCCATAGGACAGAGTCCTAACTGCTTTAAAGCTAAGCCTGTCTTACTAGAGACACGGGTAGTGGTAGAGCCACGTAGTTCCCACCTTTCTTGCCAGCAGAACAGAGAAAGATGACATTGCACAGCTAGCACACTTCGGCCATCGGAACACAGTAGTGAAACTGCAGCCTTAACAACTTATTACAGTCTAGTAAATCTCTACAACTGCAAGAAACAAATGTTCACCTCATATAGTCTTTGTACCTTTTTTTCAATATAGAAAATATTTCTATATTGAAATTGAAATATTGAAATATATATTGAAATTTCTATATTGAAAAAATTTTCTCCCTAGAATATAGGGAGAAATTCAGGACACGAGCTTTTTACCAGTCGTATTTAAAAGGCATTATCAGTATTAACTTTTTTGCTTACATATCCTCCATGAACATGTTGCTTTTCTTTTTCTTATTAAACCTTGGCAGTCTTGAATTGCATACATTAACGATGTCTGAATTTTCTCACATATGTCATTGTGCAGAACACAAGCAACTTATGCTTGTTTTATAGTTAATATAAAAACACACATACAGCCTGGATAAGGTACCATCAGCATCAACTCATTTAAGTTTGCCTTGCTGTAAGTGACGGGTTGGACCCAAAAGATGACTTTCAGAAGCCTCTTCCAACCCATGTTTCCTATGACTCTATTTGAGTGTTCATTTTAGCAAATCCTTTGGGCATCTGCTGAAATACAATTCTAATACTTGACATTGCTCTGCATCTTTTTTCCTGAGACTGTGTACTAGATCATATGTAAGACACTGTACAACAGAACTGGTAATTCAGAAAAGTACTTTTCTAAAACATTTAACAACAAACTCCATACAAACCTTTACAGCAGCATTTTCACTGGGAAAGGTAGCAAAAGCAGTATGTTTCTGGAAAGCAAACAAACAGAAAAATGTCATATTGAATTACAATCAAAAAGGTTGGAAAACTTCCAGTTACTAGTTATCCAGCTCCACTGTGCTGCAAAGAACTAGGGAATGTTTTGCTACGAAAGTAGGACAGGCACTTTCTGTGTTTAAAAATTAAGACGGGAACCCCACGGTCTGAAGAATACCAGAAAACAGTATTTTTGTTGATATTGTTCTAGGGAGCAAAAGTCATCTTTACCAGTACCTACTCACTTACAGTTTAAGATGTTTTATCTTCTTTTCAGAAGAGTAAGTTTATTTCAGCAGCTCTTACTAAATTACTTTCATCAAGGCAACCCCTAGAAGCATTGCTTTTCCTGCTACTGAGGTCGTAACTATTGTGCTCTGGATGGTTTCCAACTAACACTTTCCCTCGCTTTATAGGTATAAAACAAACTTTCACTTTCCCTATTAGATCAAACCTTAAATTCACCTTAAACTTACATCCGTTTTAAACACATTTTATTTCTTCATCTTGCCAATACAAGAGTCAGTATGAAGAAAATAAGAACGTTAGCGCTGTTATAATAGCAGATATTAGGAAAATCACCATAGTAAGGTCAGTGTTTTTAATATCCTATGAAAGGAAGAGCAGCAGGGATGGGAGCCGCAGAGATCGCTCATCTAAGGAGCGTACCGGGCTCCTAGCAAACAGCCGGATAAACACCCCTACACAAATAAAAACACCAAGCAGGAGCTGAAGGGACAGCGCCGTGTAACCGCCTCCCCGCCGCCTTTCCCTTCACAGGGCAAAAGCCAGAGCAGCGCCGCGGGCCTCGCCTCAAAGCCCGGGCTCCGCAGCCCCGGGGCTCCCCCCGCTCCTCGCAGCCCCGCGCCCTCACCAGCCGTCCGTGGTCCGCCAGGACGCGCACGGCAGCCGCCCCGAAGTGCCGCAGCAGCTCCTCCTTCTCCGCCGCCGTCAGCTCGGCGGGCAGGTGCCGCACCAGCAGCGTCCGGCCCCGCCGCCGCGCCACGCCGGTGGGCGAGGGGCCGGCCCCCACCGCCAGGCCGCCCGCCCGCGCCTCCTCGCAGCCGGGCGCCGCCATGCCGGGGCCCGGAGAGCGGCGGCGCGGCCAGGCGCGACACAGCCGGGGCCGTCCGCGGCGCTCTCGCGAGAGCGGGGCGGGGCGGCGGGGAGGAGCCTCCGTAGCGCGGCAGAGGCGCAGTGTGGCGGCGGGCGGCTCCCTCTGCGGGGCTGGGGCGCCCGCCTCAGGCCCTCGGGGAGACACGAGGGGGCTGTGAGAGCTGCGGGTGCTGGCAGTACCTTGGAGCAGCCGGCCCTGGGGTGCTGCCAGCAGCGCCCCGATACCGGCCTGAACGCGGCCAGGTGCCTGTCTGTGATCAGCCAGTGCTGTTAGGAGAACCTGCCTGTGTGGGGGACATTTCCCATGCTTCACCTGAGCTCCAGGAATTTTCCATGCTATTACCTGCTGTAGTTGTGCAAATAATCTGCGCTTTACGTCAATCTCAAATTCTTCCCTTGATAATTCAGCTGCTGCCTCTATGATCCTTATTTCAGGGCAACTTTCTGTCAGGTGATCCTGTGGACAGATGATACAAAAAAATCATAGAATGATAAAATACCACTGGTTGGAAGACACCCGTAAGTCATGGAGTCCAACTCCTGGCACCACATAGGTCTACCAAAAATTCAGATCATATGACTTAAGAGCACAGTTCAAACACTTCTTAAACTCCAACAGACTTGGTGTTGTGACTGTGTCCATGGGGAGCCTGTTCCAGTGCATGACCACCCTCAGGGAAGAACCTCTTCCTGATACCCAGCCTGAACCTCCCTTGTCACAGCTTGACACCATTCCCTCAGGTCCTATCACTGGTCACTAAAAAGAATAGGTCGGTGCCTGCCCCTCCACTCACCCTCATGAGGAAGTTTTAGGCCGTGACGAGGTCTCCCCTCAGCCTCCTCTTTTCCAAGCTGAACAGGCCGAGTGACCTCTGCCGCTCCTCATGTCTTCCCCTCTAGGCCCTTCACTATACCATCTTTGTAGCCCCTCTCTGGACACTCCCCAATAGTTTCACATCCTTTTTGTACTGCGGTGCCCAGAACTGCACACAGTACTCAAGGTGCGGCCGCACCAGCGCAGAGTAGAACAGGACAATCACTTCCATCGACCAACTAGCAATGCCGTGCTTGATGCATCCCAGGATACGGTTGGCCCTCCTGGCTGCCAGGGCACACTGCTGGCTCATACTCAGCTTGCTTACAACCAAAACCCCCAGATTCCTCTCTGGTGCTGCTCTCCAATGTCTCGTCGCCCAGTCTGTATGTACGGCCAGGGTTGCCCTGTCCAAGGTGCAGGACCCGGCACTTCCTCTTGTTAAACTTCATGTGGTTGGTGATTGTCCAGCACTCCAATCTGTCCAGATCTCTCTGCAAGGCCTTTCCACTCTCAGCAGAGTCAACAAGTCCTCCTGGTTTAGTATCATCAGCAAATTTGCTCAAAGCACTTTCTAGTCCTACATCCAAATCATTTATAAAAACATTGAAGAGGACTGGCCCTGAAATGGAGCCTTGGGTGACCCCACCAGTAACCAGCTGCCAGCCTGATGTGGACCCATTTACCACAACCCTTTGAGGCCTAACTGTCAGCTAGTTGTTCACCCATTGTGTGCTTTTGTTTAACTGTATGCTGGACCATACCTACTGTATCCAGTAGGATCTTGTGGGAAACTGTTTCAAAAGCTTTACTGAAATCCAAAAAGATCACATCAGCTGGTTTCCCTTGATAGACTAGATGGGAGATCTTATCATAAAAGGAAATCAAGTTAGTCAAACAGGACCTACCCCTTGTGAACACATGTTGGCTGGGACCAATGATTGCATTGTCCCCCAAGTGCACTTCAATAACTTCAAGGATAATCTTCTCCATAATTTTACCAGGCACTGATGTGAGACTGACAGGCCTGTAGTCGCCAGGGTCCTCTTTCTTGTCCTTCTTGAAAACTGGTACAACATTTTCCAGGTTCCAGTCAACTGGGACCTTTCCAGATTCCCAAGATCATTGAAAAATAATAGGTTGTGCAATGATGTCAGCCAGCTCTCTAAGCACCCTGGGAGCCATCCGGACCCATGGACTTCTATGGATCCAGGTGGAGCAACATATCCTGCACATATTCAGGGTAATTTGGGAGTTTGTCATTCCCACTGTCATGGTCCTCCAGCTCAGGGCACCCTGGGTCCCGAAGCCCATCATCAGTGTTGAAGACAGAGGCAAAGGCAGCATTAAACATTTCTGTTTTGCCTATGTCCTTGTCTGTGAGGTGACCATCCCCATCAAGTAGCGTACCTATGATTTCTCTGGTCCTCCGTTTTTCTATTAACTTACTTAAAAAATAAAATAAAATAAAAATAAAATAAAATAAAATAAAATAAAATAAAATAAAAAACACTTTTTATTGTGTCCCACAGACCTGCCCAGCATCAACCGTAGTTGGGCTTTGGCCACATGGATTTTCTCTGTACAAACACGAACAAAATCCCTGTATTCCTCCCATGTCGCCTGACCTTTCTTTTTATGCCTAAGCTCCAGAAGATCCTTGGCCAGCCAAGCTGGCCTTCTGCCCCACCTGCTTGGCTTCCAATGTTTTGGAATTGCCTGATCCTGTGCTTTTAGGAGGCAGTGCTTAAAGACTGACCAGTACTGATGGATGCCTTCAAAAGTGGTTCCCCAGGGGACCTTGCTAACCAGTTCCCTGAGCAGCTGAAGTTACAGTGGCAGTTTTCCTCCAGTCACCAAAAATTGTAAACTCAAGCTCTTCATGGTCATTGTGACCAAGATGGCCGCCAATTGCCACATCCTCAAAAGACATTCTCCAGCAACAGACCTAGGAGGGCACCTTTCCTAGTTGGCTCCCTTAGCACCTGCACCAAGAAGTTACCATCGAGGTGCTTTAGGAACCTCCTGGGCCTGCTCATGTCAGCCCTGTGGTAATCCCAGTTGACGTCTGGCAAGTTGAAGTCCCCTTGGTCCCTGAAATCATCTAGGCAAATCAGAAATAACCCTCCAAAGGGAGATACTTACCATGATTCTTTCCCTTTTCCCCTCCCTTTCTTAACAGTTATAAAATATAGCAGCAATCTCTCACAGGATCCATTGCTGCATTTTCGTTAGGATCCTCCACGTTTTCTAGGCAACATCTGTGAACTCAGAAGCAGGTGGAGGAACTGGCACAAAATGGAGTTACAACAGTCTTATTTTCTCTGACAGGACACTACTGTGTTTTGTGAGGTTGATACAACTTTAAAAATAATACTGGCCAGCCTCATGAGTTCAGCATGTGGCCTGTTTGTATAAAGTCCAGGAGACTTTCTGTAAAATGCTGGTCAACATGCCATCGTAACAGGAGGGAGCGTCAGGACTGCAAAACTGCATCCGTGGTGACCGCATTGCTCAGTCCTGCATGAACTGGGCGTTTAGCTCACTCCCATGTTATGATACAGATTTTTTTATGCAGCAGGTCTGTAAGTTTGGTAGGTAAAACAAACGTTCCAGTTTTCCTCGTAGTTCTCTAGTGCCTTCCAATTACTAATCTGCAGATAGGTCACCAGCTGGTGAAGTAATGGCAAAACTCCAAATATGTTCTTCTCCCAGAACTGAAAAACACTGTTTTATAGTAATATAAAACACTAAAGTGACAAGAATATTCTCACAGGAAACAATTCTAGTGTCTTGTGGCTGTTCAGCCCACCTGTTCTGTCCACTTCAGCACAGATTCACCTTCAAAGAGGGAGAAACACTACACTAATGTCTGTTTATCATGTCAGATAAGGCCCCTGAAGCTGAACATCTTTAGAACAGAGGTTTAAAGGAGAATATTATGGAAGTCAAGAAGATAAGAATGGTGGGTGTTGGTGGTTTTTTTTTTTTTTTTTTTTTTTTTTTTACACCCTTAAGCTGCAGAAAGCAATTTCAGTTTTTCCTTTCCTCTTTTCCTCATCCCCACATTAAAAACAGATCATTTATGTTTTTTCATTTTCATTTTCTTTAAACTTTCCAGAATGTTAATTCTGTAGATATGTGAGTAATAGGGTTCCTCAAAATATCTTTTTGTGTGTGTGTGTGTTGAGATTCTAGGTTTAGGAGTACTTTGCTCACATGGAGAGAAAGTTTCAATGCAAATGTTTTAATAATAACAGTATGAGTCAGAACCATAGATTAATCCAGGTTAAAAGGGAAGGTTTCTGGCACATTCTTCTATGGGTTATCACTTAATCTTAAATTTTAATTAAAAAAATAAATTAAAAAAAATATACTTTTTTATGAGAGAGAGCAGAAACACTGTTTCTTGAAGCAATAAGATGCACAAAGATAGTTAGTTCGTCATCCTGATAAAACGAGACCAGAACAAGGTTGAATCTTGAATATCTTCAGTGCTAGATTTCTGGACCCTGCTGTTATCGTTATTGGTTATGTCTTCATACACACAAACACACACCTCTAGTCATTTTCTTTATCTCCAGTAGAAGAAGAAGAAAAAAAAAAAAAAAAAAAAAAAAGCATCTATTTCAGTTGACTGGATACAAACAAGCTGTGAGTGAGGAGGCAAGTGGCTGTGTTAGTATGGAGATATGCCCAAGGTAGAATGCCGTGTCTTTCTGTGTCCTAAAAATACTGTATGCCCTTGTACTTAAAATTCTCCAAGGACAACCAAACGTTTTGGAACTCTTGTACAGCTAGGACCAGAAGGGCCAACAGAAACAGAGTTTTAAATGGCCCCCAAACAATCCACAAAATAATGCTGTGTCGTGGGGACACCTTCTTTCAGTAATGAAGTTGCATATTAGAGCTGGCACTAAAGACAGACACGTGTTATATTCACTGGACCTTCTGGTTTTGCTTTCATCTTTTACTAAGAAGAAAAAGCTTCAGATTACAACAGCAGCAACCCCAAATAATCTTTCTTGTGCAGAAAAACAGAAGTACCTGACAGAAAAAATAAACCCTGTAGTGCTCAAATATGTCTTCATCACAAGTAGAAGTCTCTGTAGCTAGTCATATCCAAAGCTACGGTACTCAGCCTTGCTCATGGAACAACTGTCAAAAGTAGCTAATATAATTCCAAAGTATAGATTTGATTTTAGGTCTCAAACTGCACAGGGAACAGCTGATCTGTAACTGTACTGTGACTTGAAGAACTAGATAAATTCAAGTAAAGCAAGTCTGACATCCCTTAGTGCTGAGGCTTTGCAAACAGTGAAAACCTGTGGCATTTTATTAGCAATGGAAATACTGTATTTACTGGGCTAAATGGTAACATCCTACATCACTAGGTCATTATTACAATAATTCTATTAATCAAAACTGTGGGAAAAGTACACGGTTTTACATGTTACTCAAATTTAGTTCACAAAAGATAATTTTTTCACCTACCTGCTTGTGAGCTAGACAAGGTCAGCAAGGCCTCTGTTAATAGTTTTAATAATTAAGACATTTTTACTAAGGCTACTAAGAAAGAGAAAAGCACAAGAGTAGCTTTGAAACACGTGACAAAACTTTTTGGGGAAAAGTGGTTTTCAAGGCAGCAGTCCTGTAATTACGTTCATGTTAAGATGAATAGTGTAGTATAAAAAAAAATGGCCATAGCATGTAACAGAAGGACCAGAACACCACTGTCAAAGATAACAGCTTTTACTGCCAGTGTTACATTTTAGTGTTACAGAAGCTTCAGACATGAAAAAGAGCTGTATTTCGTTAGGTACTATGTAAACATGCATATAACAGAGACTAAAATTGATTGCTACATGTCATTCCATCTGACGTGTGTTCTATAGATGATTTTATTTCCATTCCAAGTATATCTGAATATGGTCGAACTGAGTCACAGTACATGTCATCTCCTATAATGCTTTTATAAAATTTAATTCATTCATGAAAAGGAAAAAGAAAGTAGATTATAAAAAAAAAAAATGTAAGTCAGATCACTGTTTTCCTAAGCTTTGCCCGTAATGTTTCCTGAAATGTAAATAGTTGTTTACTTTATGCTTTTCGTTTTTCTGACTCAACAAAGTACCAAACAATGGATAGTTAACCTAGAATTCTGCTTTTGATATTTGACCACTAGATGTTGCTGTGACTTAACTGCAAATGATACCGTACTGCCAACGTTTTGTTGGTCTTCTATTTTATAGAACCCTGAAGCATCCTCATATATAAAAATTAGTATTTTCTTTCTGCTTCTTGCATACATTATAGCTATTACCTTATATAGACATAAAATCTATCTTGGCCTCTCTGAAAGAGTTAGCCAGCCTCACTGGGATATAATGGGGAAATTACTACATTGCATTATAATGCCAGATTCCCCAGAGGCTTTGTTGCCAGAATTTCTATTTAAATAAAATTATACATTTCAAAAACCATGAAGAGGCTTGGGTTGTAACAGACACCTACTTTGCTTGAGATAGTAATTTTAATTTTAGCATCTCAACTTATTTTTTGATGTTAGAAAGCACATTAACTTGTGCTGTGAACAACGTCACTGGCCAGAGGCTTCCACACTGAAAAACAGTTTTATCCAGTACCTTCGAAAAGTCATCTAGAGATTTATTTAAATTACAGCAGCTCACTTATCACTAGAGCTTCTGTGATGTACACAATACAGTGTACATCATGGAAGAGGATAAGTTTTATATGTAAATATAATGAATTTCACCCTGTCACTGATAAATAGAAGAGCTAAGAGTCATTAATATGAGAGGTGTACATCTACTTATATATGGGTGCCAAAGTCAGTCAGAGATTGGCATTAAGTCAAATTTGAATGGAGAAACGGAGAATGAGGAGACTATCTTAATCTACGTTGCAAAATAAAAGGAATATTCACTAAAGTATGAATTATTTCCAGTGGAGACCATCTGGACAAGCTCTTTTGCATCTCTTCTTCATTCAAGACTCTACTTAAAAGGCTGTTCACCTTAGGTTCTTCTTTTTGTACTCTAAGTAGGGTTTCTATTTAGCATTTGATTACTCTTAATCTACTGAATAAGAGCATGATTCTTTCAGAAGGCTTTCAAGAGCACAGTCACTCTCAAGTCTACTTTTTTCTGGCTTTTATAAAACAAACTATTTTTTTTGTTTGTTTATATGATAATCTTTAAGTATTCTCTCCTTGAGAGAAACTTCTTTTGCACACCAAGTTCCGTGTGATAAAGCATTTTATACATTTAGAACAATGTTTTTATAGCATAACTTTGATAAAACTCACAGCGAAGCATCACAATATCTGTATGCTTTCTGAATGGTCTGGCAGAAGTTTAAATAAAAAACAAAACACAACAAAAAAAACTACTACTTTTCCTTTCAGCTTATGCTTCTCTTCCTAGAATTCCGGGCCCGCGCCCCCCCCCCCCAAGGTGGGTTAATATTTCTTAATTTATGTTACTGTAGGCCAAGAACATGCCATTCAGTTTCACTGAATCCTAGTAGCTTGAAGAATTATTCCACCTTAAAAGGTCAGTTTGCCAAAAGTTTCTATGTACATGGTGCTGAGCACTCTACCTCAAGCAAGGCACTTCAAGCACAAGTGTGTTAGTCGCATTAGTTACTGGCTAGACGGAGCTCTAAGTACTCAGACCTAAACCCACAGGGCAAAATGCAATTTCAATTTTTCTAGCCATTGAAGGAGAGGGTGCTCATGGTATATGGCACACCTTGGTCTAAGGAACCTCAGCAGTTTCCTTCCTACTTCTTAGCTCCTTAATTTAGGAAGAAGAATAGACATGCTGTCTTTTTTAAAAAATAAAAAAATAAAAAAACATACTGAAATGGGCTTTGTGCCTGCAATAGGGAGGCCCAAGGGAGTTGAAGCAATGAAATGAAAGAAACGTGGCATTGCTGAGTACAACATTGGGAATATGGTAGTCATAAGGTCATAAAAAGTAATTTTGAGGACCTGACTGTTAGTGGAAAGATCTGGAACTACAAAGATATTGGTTGCTCCGGTTCCTTGTATAGTAAAGAAAAACAGTATTTTTACTGGAGCAATTCTTAGCACTCTCACTGCCTTTACCTATTGGAACAGAACAACAGGATCTCACGTTTGGCAAAAAACTTATGACAGAAAGATAAAAAAAAAAAAATCAAGTCATAAACACTGGGAAAAGTAGGTTTTTTACACAAGAAAGATGGCACTGTGACGAGTAATGGTTTGAAGCTTCTTTGGTGCTCAGAGCAACTGTTTTTATATTCAAAACTCTTACCTAAAGGAATAGGTAAGAGTGTGGTGAGTGTGGTGACTTCATACGGCATTAAGAGTTTATGACAAACCATTACTTATCTTCTAACTCCTGAGAATCTTCTCTCACTTTTCACATATTCTTCGAAGTGATTTGGATGTATCTTGTAAGAAAGTCACCTTCATCAACTTCGGAATAGATCAAGTCATGGAACTTTGCTTTCACTAGGATATGCACGCAACAGTTCTACTTAAGACACCCAGTTAGGATTTCCTAGCAAAGAATGAGGGAGATCCAAAACTATGAGGCCTAGCAAGATCCTGTGAAAAACAGCATGAAAGAAAAGACCAACAAAGTAATCAGTTGAAAGCCTGGAGAGAAGAAAGAACAGAAAATCTAACAAGGAAAGATAGGGTTAGAACTAAAAATGATTATTTGCTACTGCATAATGAGAAAATATATCAAGGACCACAGAAGTAAACATCAGAGAACAGTACATGCCAACTACTGTCTGAGGGACAGCAGGGCATGAGCTGAGCACAAGGGAACCAACCTCACCAGCCAGGGCCCAGCCCCACAGTTACCTGAGCAAGGTAAGCATAGCACATGCAGAGATGGTGACTATATCCACCCTGGCGTCCAGACCAAAACATTAAGTTAATTGTGGGAAAACACATCTGCAATCCCAGGAGAGAATCAATCTGTAGGTCAGGATCAGGTCTCCTGGTTGCCATGCAGGCCCACGGTGACGTAACCGTTCAGGAGGTCTGTAGGCCAAGGCCTGAATCAAGGGGTGCTATGGCCAAGTAGAGGGATAGCAAGCACTGAATAGAAACTGGTATCCCTCCAGCAGTATCACAAGGACCCAAGGATCCCAGGGCTGAGTTTTAATTCTTAAATAAAAGTTCATGGGCAAGTGATATGAGTGGAGGCCCCAGCTGAAGCTGGTTAGGGCCATTGAGGTCCATTTAGCGTCATCAGGGCTGTCTTTCATTAGAGTGCTGTGACAGTGTGAAGAGCAAAACAGGGTGATGAATGTGAATAGATGAAATTCAGTACAAAAATTAAAGGGTTAATAGAGTATAATTGACAATAAACTGCTGCCTGTATATTCTCAACATGCCATTTCATAAATTTCTTGTCAATCAAATGACTACAAATATCATCCATGAAGTTTTGGAAAGAAATTCCATAAAAGAAAAACCTCACAAAATGCAGTCATTTGGTTTTTTATCTACTACTTTGTATTTTTTTTCTAATAAGTTTTGTCAAAATATTGTCAAAGATGGAAGTGGAAGAGGGGAAGGAAGGAATAGGAAAAAAGGTCTTTAATTTTGGTTTTATGTGACTTGCTCAGATAGAATCTTTCCATTGCTTTTGTTTCTGTATTCTGGTAATAAGTTACCAACTATTTTATTTTATTTTTTTATTTTATTTTATTTTATTCTACTCTATTCTATTCTATTTTTTCATCTACTCAGTTGTGAGATTGCTTATTGCCCTAAAACTGCACAGGCTGGGTCTCTTCTGTTTTGAGTTTTCCTTATAGTGGTTTATGCCACTTCCTCACGTTGACCACCAAGACATGCATAATCCATCATTTTTTATATTATTTTCTTCTTTTCCTGGATCTTCCATACAGCAAATCTACTTCCTACTAAATACCTTTATTTTGTGGTTTAAGAGGCAGCTGATTAAGCTTTTTGCTTTGTGTCAAACTGTTAAGTAAGATCTTACACAATTAATGCTTTCAGTGGTCGGCAGTAAATAGTTGCACGTTGCTAATTTTTTCAAGTTTCTCAGTATATTTGCATATCCTCTCAAAGGCAATCACCACTACTGTATGTGCAAATCAGTTAGACTTTTAAATGGATCGAAGTTTCGACAGCTATTAAACATACGTGTTGTTCCATGTCTATAGTGGTTAGAAATGCAAGTTATACCCTTCTTGAAGTCAGTACCCATTTCACGCCTCAAACTGTAACTCTCAGGTCATTTATTGTGAGATAAATGGATCATTTAATATAGTAAAATGGAAGTCCCATCACATTCTTAAATGCAATACTGTCCTGTCTGCCTAAATGTACCTGGTGGTGACAAGGTTATGTAGAACCAAAGAATTGTTGGTACTGGATGTAAAGTAAACTGACTCCAGTTTTGCTGAAGAGTCATGTAATCTGAATAAATTGAAGGAGCATTGGGCAGGCAGCTTTGAAAAGATTTTTCATACAAGTCTTATTTTTTCTGATTTAGAAGAAGGTATTTTCTACTTTTCTACTTCTACAAATCAGCATTTTCAAGTATTTCAAGGATACTAAAAGTGGACCAACCCAAGGAAGTTGTAATTTACAGTAAATGGAACTGGTGTTGTATTATTTGGTTATAGAGTATGTTTATACTTGAATACTGTACAAGTAATTCTTTTGCTCCTTCATGCTAATAGAGTGTCAAAAATAATATTACCCTTGTTTAATTATGGAATATGTCAGATTTTCTTAAGATTATTGTATTTGATTAAAAAACAAACAAACAAACAAACAAAAACTTTATTTTAAATTTCAAGCAACATTCCAGCTAAGAAAGATTAATTAAAACTGACATAGCATAGCAAAGTTCCCGAGTCAAGCTCTTGCTGTCAATAAGTAAACTTTTAAAAATTTTATTTCTATGTTATAAAATCTTGCAATATCAGAGGTAAGTCTCTGTTCAAAAACTCTGTTGCAAAAAGCTGTAACACTTCCAGGAAAACATGTTTTATTTCCCAAACTGACGTTGGTTTATGAAAAGCTAAAGTGACTTTGACATTTGTAAATCTTTAAAATGTACCATTTACCCCCCGGATATGAATATCCATTTTATTTTATTTTTTCCATTTGGCACTAATAGGTACTACTGTAGCCACTTTAAAATCAATTGGTGTTCAACAACAATTTTTCAAAGCATCCTAAAAAACAGAGGACATAACAAATGTCATTGAAATGAAGATACTAGTAACTGAAACTGCAAAAAAGTACAAGTTTTAGTCATCTATCTTGTGTCTTCTTTGACTACCTTACAAAGCATATTATTGAAAGCCAAATATTTCACTCCTTACTCAGGACCTATTCTCACTGTCGGTGAGACAGGTCCTGAAATGTATAAATCCAGGGCAAATATATTTCTTAATGTTTTTTTGAATCTTTTTGGTAAAGTCAATTTAATTCTAATGTGCAATCTTAATAATAATAATAAAAAAGAATGTATAAAGTCACGGCAGGACCAGCTCCCTGAAGTCATCACACAGGCATCTGGCCTGTGCTACATGCTGTTCTACGGACCAAGGAGTGCCACAAACCCCAGACTGTCTCTCCAGGGAAGGCAGAAGACACTGTGAGTTTACATCCTGTGTATTTGACGAAGAGGAACATAAATCAAAACCAGAAAGAAGACATATCCTTCATCTGGATCCTAGAAAGCAGATCACTTTATGCAAGAGGATAAACTGAGAAACTGTCCCTTGTGTCTGAAGTTCTGTAGACCCACTATAAAGGCACGTAAAGTGCAGATAAACTTCTATGACTACAAGCAACTCAGCAGCCACTGTGATTCAAAAATGTTATTAAATAAATAATTTCAAACCTGAAACAGGACTAAGGTCAATTTAGAGTTAAAAAGTGTTGAAACCTTAAGGCATTTTCTTCAAGGTTCTCGGACTGCCCAGCTGAGATTCAGCACAGCCAGCTTTTGTAGCCAAGGAAGGCACTGCAATACAGGGTAGGCATATCATTAATCCAGCATGCTACTCACAGTAAAAAGTTACAGCACTTGAAATTGTGTCACAGTAGTACCCTAATAAATGTTTTTGTGAACAGTTACAGGAGGCTGAGGTAAACTATACAGCATGCAGAATAACAAACTGTAAAAACTAGTATTATAATCATATTTGGAAATCAGTTACGGTTCATCTTTTTCTTTCTTCAAATAATTTTTGAAACCTATGAAGTCACCATACACTTTTGTTTTTGTGAATGAAATATTCTATATGAATTAGCAACAACTGCCGGAAGAGAAGTAAAAATTTCCCATGCAATCAAAAGAAGAGTAAAGGAAATGTCATAGCAAATATATTCAGATTTCTAATTTTGAGAGTTCCAGTGTAATACCTGAAAGTACTCTAGTGCAATCTGGGTGATTGTATTGGCAGGTTGGCAAGAAAAAGTCATAGTGTCATAATCAGCTTAAGCTAACTCATGCTGCTGTCAGAAGTGGTATTCCCTCCGCCGTGGGCCACACGTTCCTGCCAGGTCTGGCAGGCTGCGGGTTTGTTCGTACCCCTAGGTATGTCTGCTTGCTGTTCGGGCTGATCTGGCTGAAAGCTAGCCCAACAACAAAGGAGTGGTTTAGCTTTAGGCATGTGCCCGTGATGCCTCTGTTACAAATTGGGCTTCTCTGTCCCAGTAGAGGTTTAAACTCCTCCAGGGGGTAGTGCAGACCGCTTTTAAGTTAGGAGCATTTTTTTACGTTGACCGTAGGAATCCTAACAGACTTTGCAAATAATCCTTCAAATAGCTACCTGTTAACTGTGTGTAACATTAATATTTATTTTCATTTTGAATATAGTGTTTGTAGAGCGCCTAAATGCTAAAAACCAGAAAGGGCTGTTCTAAGATAAAAGTACTCCATGCTAATCTCATTTGTTCCTTGGTAGTTTTCCAGTTTTCCATCAAAGTTGAACAGACAAGTCATGTGCTCTGCTTATGCGGTGTATTCTCTGATTCCATTCGTGAAGAATGATTCTTTAGCTATGGGATATTCATTGACAGGAATAACAGGTCATTGAGTGTCAATACTCCAAATGGCTTGAACGGCTTTTAGACAAATAATTGGATAATCATAGGCAAGCATTTAGAGTAAAACATGATGCATTTTCTTTCCAACTCATCAGTTTTCTGCAATCCTTTTAATCCTGCTTTGAGCAGATATCCTGATATGGTTATTTTTGAGGTTTTTGTTTGTTTTATATTCAGTAGGCCTTAGGAATAGGAAACTGAAAGCTTCCTTAATATTTTCAACCAAATAGTTCTCTATTGTAAGTATGTTAAACCTTTTCTTTATTTTTTATTTTATCTTTGGGTAGGCCTTCAGAATGCCAAACTAAAGTTGCCCTGATATTTTTATGAAAAGTTTTATATTTTAAGTATGTAAACTTTTTCTTTTGTATTTCCTTGGATATAAGTAAAGGTCATATTGCTGCATGCTGAATCAACTATAAATATTTCCTGTGAGTTGGATTTTATTTCCAAAGTTGCTGACCAGACTTCTAAGTGTGACTTTGTCTCAGATGACCATCTGGGAGACATCTGTTCAACTGTAATATCTCCCAGAGAGGGAACATGTCCTACAGTACAAATGTAAAAAGCTGGAGTAACCTTCCACCTCTGTGCAAGTGTTTAATGAATAGCAAACAATAAATAAGAAAACAATGGTATGGTCGTTCCTTGTATTCTGTGAATTCTTGGATTTGACCCACTTATGAATTTTTCATTCTTGTATTTGATTACAATAAATAATTGTTCAGCAATTTTGTTTTGTGTCTATCTTAGTGCACTATGTCTCCTCGTCTTACAAAATCTGAAAAGCATAGTTCATGTTGCCAACTGAGTTCTCTCACTGTTTTCAGCTACCCCAATAGGCTTTGAGAGATTAATAATACATGAGAAAGTGCCCATACAGCTTTTACCATATTTGCTCAAAGTGTTTGCAGGGTCACCAGCTGTATTATTACAAGCTATATTGCTTTCAGTTAAAAAACATTCTCTCAGAGAAATGCATACACAATATAAGCAATAAAATAAAATCTCACTGGAGACAGGGGCTCCACAGCCATAATTGTCAAGTTTCAGAAAACTATTCAATGAAAGAAAAGCCTCTGTTAGCTATATTTTTATTTTATGTCGACTCTCTCTATAGACAAATTCGTGCCTACCTATTGTTTATCCACTGATTTGGCTCGTTTTATTCCACTATGATAAAAGTAATCTGGTTGGGAAAAAGAAAAAATAATAATAATAATAAAAAATTGTATCTTTTAAATTTAAACATTATGTTTCAAATTAAGGAACTTTATCTTTTCCTTGAGTATTATATTCATATAGCACATCTTAAGACATTATCCAGTTAGTACCAGCCTTACCTCACCCATTAACATGGCATAATATATAGTCTTCCTGCATTTAAATATTTTACCACTGAAAAAGAGTAATTCCCAGTGAATATCACTTAATTAGAGTAATGCCCTGGGGTGAAATTCTTTTTTTTTTTTAAAAAAAAAAAAAAAATGTAATTGTGCTTACATGTGGTTATCTTTACGTAAAAGTAAATCCAAGATTATCATCTTTCAAATAGTTTGATATATAAAAATGCTTCTATTTTTATTACTTACATTGCACACACTGCAAATTCATGCAGTGGTGACAGAAATAAAAGTCACTCTGTCACGGAGGCCTTAACGTCAGGGAAGGAAAAATGATGTAATTCCCTCAGATTTTAGAGTGAGAGTTGATATTACAGAAAATTAGAGAAAAGGAGGAGTCTAGAAAACATGTCTCATGGTGGTGCAATGTTCCTAGGACTCATGAGGAGCAGACATAATTTGATTCCAAACTTTTTAATCATTTCTTTTGCTTTCTGGTTACTCTCTAGCTGGGAAGCACAAGGAGAAGAGTGTGAACATGACCAGCCTCCAGACACAGCGCTGCAGTGGCCTGACCACATTTAGGCTGCCTGTGCTGCAGATCTGCTAGCATTTTCTTAATTATCTTGGACAGCTTGTGTGATCATTAGATTGTGCTAAACTGTTTTCCTGTACAGTGTTTGGTACAGTCAGTACTTTCATAATGTAATTGTAAAAGAACTGTCAGGAAACAGTCTCCTTTCCCGTCCTTCAACAAAATCATGCTGCAGCTAACGTCACCAGGACTAAAGCCTGTAATAGGCCTTCATCTTGCTTTAATATAGGACTGAAATTTGCTGCTTTTGCATCAAAATCCAATTAAACAATAAGTTCAATCTATTCAGGAAAAAAAAAAAAAAAAAAAAAAAAAAAAAAGCTGCTTTTCCCTTCCTTTATGCCGGAGGCATCCAGAAATGACAGGATATTGGGTCTGTGGGCTTGCCTAAACTAACGTCACATCTAAGAGCTGGGGAAGGCATCAGGAAGCAGTTATCTGAGTGAAACCAGACATAACAGACACCATTTTCTAAAATGTAGCATCAGCTAAAAAGTATTCTAAGTTCTGTCCTGCTTGTGCTGAGGCAGGTACCTAACAACAAATATCAAAGATGTCTCAGCAATCTGGAAAGAGGTACTGCAAATAAGGTTCATCCATCAAATCCAATACAGCTTAAGCCAGTTGGCACTGGGACAAATACCTACAAGCAGGACAGCAGGGAATCAACGCCTTCCAGGTACAAGACTAGCACGCTAATACCAGGCCCAGTGAGTCTGTGACAGCTAAACCCACTAAATGTGAGCAAATGCCATGAGGCAGGTAGCTAAGTCTGGTGCCATCACTGATTTATCTTGTTTACATATAATCTTAAAAATAACTCTAATGTGTGAATTCTATTCATACCTAGTCCTGTGTGCATTCTTGTCAGGCCTTCTATTCTCTGGCTTGCTTATCTTGGAAGTTTGTGTAAGTCCACTCTGTAAAGTGACGAAATTCCAACTTCAATCTTTACTTTTACATTTCTTCACCATTTGGGCCAACAGCTGATGGAAAGTGAAACGACTTCTCTTCCGAATTACTCAAACTGAGCTCAACTGCTAAAAATCCGGGTCTATTTAATGGCACTTTAGGACTGTTTGAAAGAATATTGTGGACCTATTTAAAATAGTTCTGCTGTTGAAAATGACTACTTTGCATGCAAGAAACAACGTATTTTGATTTCAGAACCTGCTTGTTAGTGGCACTGCAGATCCATAAAGAATTTCGGTTAGGATGAATATGTTGACTGTAGACAGCCAAATTCAATACGAACTTTGGACATGCATCACAGCTACTGAAACTGGCATAAATCTTGTTTGCCAGACTTATCAGGAGTATTATTTAAGGCTGACTTGTGCAGCCAAAGTACTTCTTGAGCTCCTCTCTCAGTCTCATGGGAAACACAGGGATCAGCATCTCTTGGCACTTGGGAAATAAATCAAAGTACATGGGGAGGCATATTCCAAATAAATGCCTGAAAAAAATTATATTATATTGGCATGCAATTATAACCTGTTCTGAAGCATGCCTGATGATATGCAGAGCATATAAAAAAGAACATGCAGTATCCTAATCAAAACTGGGAAATCTGTCAAAGAAAGTAATTCACAGAATGACGAAGCATTTCTGATTAATGAAACGCATTGTGTCACAAACCTGTCACCCAGCCTGTGCCAAACCATAGGTGAGCAGGAGCTACACCGTGTAACAGCTTTGGTGACTTGTCCTAGCCTTAAAAGCAGTCCTTCGCATCGCGTGGGTCTCAGACTCCTGCTTGCACTATATTTTCTGACAATGCTGGTCCAAAGCAGCAAGGGGTGAAAAATCTGAAGGGGGGGAGTGTATGGCAAGTGGGAAGAGAAGGCCACAGAAAAATGGTCTGGTTTTAAGATTTCCCAGTATCTTTCTCAATAAATAGTATCTCTGTGTTCTACTCACTTTAGAATCCAGCATTATTTCTGTCTGACTTCACTCATTCATTCAGGTTCATTACCAGCCTGTATCTGTGATACAATCTTTCACAAGGACATACACACGAGTCACATACATGGATGGTTCATGTCCAGTTATTCTGATTTCACCCATATCCACGAAGCTGAAAGCATCTGCATTTAAAACTGAGCAATAAAATTTTAAAAGAGAAAAGATATCCTAACATAGGTGTAATGATGCATTTAAAATGTCAGCACATGTGCAACAAGCTGAGCAGGTGACTTAAAGATGCTTACCTCTGCCAATTTTGTCTTGACAAAGAAATAACCATTATTTATTATTACAGAATCCTTCACTCTTTTGTAGAGAAACATACAGCATTGTATGTTATACTGTATATATTCCAACTCCCTCTCTTAAGGGTCATATCACATATGCATAATAGCAGCAGAACACTGAATCCTGCTAGGGAAAATGTGATAATCTCATTTTATGCTATTCAACTCAGTAGAGTGGGACTTTGAAAACAACAGAAAAATTATTTTTCTATCGGAATGACAGAAGAGAAATCAGTTTCTTTACCTAGGCTATTTGGACTGACAAGCTGTCAGAACTGGTTTTCCTTGTCCAAAAATGAGAGGCTTATAGACCACAGAACAAGAAAATCAGCTTTGAATTTTCTGACCTTGAATGACCTTCCTATATATATATATATTTCTTTTCATAGTATCAAATCTGGACATAAAATGTTGTGGTCATTATGAGGAACTAAAATTTTGCACTTCTCATTTTACCATTTCCTAGTAGATTTGTTACAGTCCCAGTCTTTTTACTGTTATCATGGCTTTGTTGCATTGATGATATCCATATCAAAGATAGTGAATTTCCAAGTAATACAGACTACCGGAAGATTTACACAGATCAAATATTTTCATCACAGGTAAATGACATTTTCCTTTCTTCCATGTACATGATGGCATTTCATTGGAAATATATTTAGAATTAGGCACATTTCCACTCGCATGTACTGTCTTTACTTTTTATGCCTGCATAACTTCAGGCATTGCATGAAAAAGAAGAGCAAGGATTTTGGTTATGTAAAACCCAAACCTTGAATATTCCCATTTGACTTGGCAAAATTATCTTATTAAGCAGGAAATTATAAAGAATGCATTGTTGAGACTTTCTTCCAATGTCTGTCAATACTACAAAAACATAACCTATAATTTGGGAAATGTAAATACAGTTTCTAAACTGCATTTTGGCAAGCTACCAGTGGCATCTATTGGCAAAGCAGAATGTGAAAAAAAAAAAAAAAAAGGAGAAAATGAAAACAAAATACAGAAGGTAAATTGATGGTTATGTGAGGAGGTCACAAGCCACCTATGAGCCAACAGCTCAGAGCCAACAGTTAGGTCTGTGTGGACAATGGGATTATGATGCTCATAAAATCTTAATAATTTTTGTATGGAAAAATATTGCCATGGTACTTAGTGGGCTATGCATTCTCAGGCCTGAAGTTTCCTCCATAGGTTCTAGGAAGTGCAAATTAATTGTGGAGAAGCCTATCAGGAATTACTGCATCCAAGGGTTTGTCCAAAGCATGGCTAATTGAGGCGTACCACTAGGCTATGTCAATCAGAATAAGCAAACAAAGGTGTGGTACAACTAGGAGGCTGAGTCCTACCGTTTAATTACTGATAAATTAATAAAGCCTGTAGAGGATGTGTAGAAGGGAAAACATCTGTGTCCACTGATAGATTTGGACTGCTTTGAATAGTTTAAAATAACTATCTCAGACTATGAAAACACCAGGGAGTTATGTAAAGACAGCTTCTCACTAAGGAATAGCTTTAATTATTAGAGGCAGAGTTTGGAATCGTTATCACCTTCATTTATGTCTGCATTTAGGTACTTACACTAGGAGCTGAGAATTCTTTGTAGGCAATGAAAGAAAAAGTCACCATTACAAGACAGATAAGAATGTAATTACATAGGGAAACTAACAGCTGAAACAGCACCTAAGCAAGGTGATTAAAGTCAGGTGGCAAGAATACACTTGACATTGTACACATTGGCCACAGCCAACGTGTGTCTGTTACGTAAAAATAAGGGGAGCAATGAATTTTCATAGGATTTCTAAGTAGACTGATTTAGAATATGCACATGTAGTGCAATATGTAATGCACACTATTCAAGTATGCATAAGAAATATGCAATTCTCACAAAACCAGCTCTTGAGATTTTAGATTCAGGCAAGGAATGTAATTTCTTTTGAGAGTTAGGTTCTTCCACTTTTTAAAAAAATAAAACCTTCTTATCAGTCCCAAGTCTGTATTCCAGAGAAGCAAGCTTCTGACATAGCTGTGCTTATAAATAGCAGATGTTGACAGCCTCCTTCCTGAACAAAGGATATTCTTCTTTCCTTAAGTTTCTGTAGTCCTGAGAATGGAACTTAGTCCTGTGTGCTGATGTTTTCCTGATATAGACATTTACTCAGCATAAAGCTGTAACAAGAAATAGTGGCAATTGCTAAATATAAACTACTGCAATACAAAAAGAAATTACATTTGTTGTGTGCCATTTCTTCTTGTTTCTTTGCTGGTTCCAGATGACATAATTAGCTGCTAAACGTAATTCTCCTCTTTACACAGTGCTCTGTGATGTAGGATCTACACTTTTTCTAAACACTTAATTCAAATAAATGGGTTTAATTGGTAGAATTATTCATAGTAAAGATACATTTATTATTTTATAAAAGTGTTTGTAGAATCTGAAGACCTAATAAATGGTGATTAATCCTTTCCTATGTCATCGTTTTCTGGCTGGTTAGACTAAGTCATAGTTGCATTTGTCATTTCACAAGTTGAACTGCTGACCTCAGATGTCATGTAATTATCAGACCTAATGATATAAAGCTAACACCAGTCCAGTAAATCATGTTGTTCACAGTGTACAAAACAAATTCAATCATCCTGTAACATATAGGCTTCCTGCTTGATTTGTTTCTTCTGAGTGTCAACTAATAAGCTGTTGAAAAATAAAAATTAATTTTATGCACAGCAGCTATCAGTTAAACACATATGTAAAGTATGCTGCCTGTCAATAATTCTGCTGTGCTTCAGGAGTGTTCGTTTTATAATATTTGCTAACCATAGCAAAGTAGGAAAGGGACATCCAATGAAATACAATTGTATTGTGTTTTGTTGGTTTGAATTTAAAATCGTAGTTACTTAGCTGATTTACAATACTGTTTTGCATTGTTATTGTTTTGTCAGTGAAACTGTGCCAATTTAATACTGCCTTCTCTACTATGTTTATGGTCTATTTTCGTCTGTCATCTTTTTCTTTTTAAGAAATTTGACCATTAGGTGCACTCAAGATGTCAAGTTGCAATGAAAAAAAAAGTACCGTGTGAGTACATAATTGCTGAATATGTTCTGTTTTATTGGTTTGGGATTGAGACTAACGTGCACATATCTCCACAGTTACAATATTATTTTAAATATATTTGTCACATCACTGCTGTTAAGCAAATTGTTCAGTCTATCACAAATAAACTTTGATACACTGATGAGATCACAGCAAGTATTCAGATTCCACGAGTTCTTGCACATTTTTAATGGTATCAATGTCTTCTCTTGGAGAGGCAAATTCTTTGTTGGAGCTCCCTCAAAGATGAAATATACTTTAATGCAATGCCACCACGTTACTGTAAAGTGAGTCTTTTAAGATTTTTGACACCCTGCTGAGCTTTATATATGAATCTGGGACACTTTTTCAATAGGCATGTTTAAATTCAACTTTTAATTAATTTTTTTTGGTATTGCATCTGACTTTTGATTTTGAATTTAATTTTCTAATTCCATTATCTGCAGTACTTTTAGAAGAAATAATTTAATTATATCTGTATACACAGTATATATTTGTACATTATATATATATTCAGCTACTGAGGGAAAAGAAGGGAGGAGAGGAGAGATTCAGCAGAGTAAGAAATGAGAAATAAGTAGCAAGGAGAAAATAAGAAATATCAGAATACACCATTAAACTTATTATCAGTACAAATAGTGTCATATCAGAGTCCTTCAATTATGAAATTTGTTATGAATACACATGATTACAGTTTCATGAAGCACATAAAAATGCTAACCATACCTCAAAAAACCAATATTTTGCAATTAAGTATCGAGTGATAGAAAGACATGTTTTAAAACATTAGAGTGCTAATTATTTTAATTTACCAGGTACTAGAGTAACTGAATGGAGAAGAGATGAAGGCCAGATCTTTCTACTTTGTCTAGCATTAAGTTGTGATGCTATAGTAAATGTGTTAATCACTTGAGGCTGTTGTCGTGCCTTCAATGGTGCAGTAAATGAAGACAAAATAATCTTGATTACTATCTAGTTTTATTAAAAGAAAGAGCAAAAAGAAAATTAAAATGAAACAACGAGACTAGAAATTGGTATAAATGAGGGTCTCTCTCTTCATTCAGTTGCTTTTCAGGGACATTCACTGTACGAGTAATAGAAATATAAGAAATAAGAAATACCTTGCCAAACACATAGAGCATCTAGTCCAAAGTTTGCTCTTTACAGTGGGAGTAGGAGATACTACATAGCAAGGATAGTCAAGTCTGGCCACTAGCTGCAGTTTGTTCCTTTCATAACCCTCCAGAATCCATAGCTGCTGTACCAGGTATTAGTGGATATACAATCCTTTTAGCACCCATTTACGATCTTATCATCCATGAACTTTCCTAGCACCTCTCTGAACCTGCTAATACTGCCTGCCTCCATGAGGGCTTGTGGTAGCAAACTCCAGAAAGTGCTACCCACTCTGTTAAGGATTTTCTTTAGTCTGCAGTCTCTCTTATCACGTGTTGTGGCATTTGTTTAAAAGCAGTTCTGCATTCACCTTATTCAGCACTTTTGTGCTTTTGCAAATCTTGTTCCTGCCCCTTCAGCTTTATATTCTGCAGACTGAGGAATTGCAGCTTTGCTAGCCTAACCCATAAAGTATCTGCTGGCCTCTTCTCGATCAATTTAGATGCCTTTCTCTGTATCTTAACTCCCTTATGCCCCTCTGGAGAAGTAGACACAGGATCTGTACACACTATAGATCTTAATCTTTTAAAAATAATTTGCAATAGAGCTTAAACTAAACTAAAAGACATACTGGCGCAAGGCCTGACTCAAAACAGAAATCCAGGTACCAACTGTGCCCACAGAACCATCAATCTCTTTGATCCATTTAAGGGGTATCACTAGTTTAATCAGTTGCAAACATGGTTGTGGAATTTATGTGATTATTATGGTTTATTGAAGACTGAGTAAAAACCCCTCTATCCTCAAATAAATAAATAAATAAATTTATACCCACGTGCTATTATATTTTCCAAGTAATATGAAAAAATAATGTTTTACTTGATATCATAAATGATAGAGTAAAATAATTTAAATAAGGTATTTAAATATATATATTTGACATATATAAGATTATGTATATATGATTGATATAACCTTATTTATATTGGATATAATCTGAGAAATCATGTGGTTTGTATCTCTATTGAGGTTTACTGCCTTTAGTACAATTAATGTAACAAACCAAGGGGTTCAGAAAGATCTCACTAGCTCTTACACTATAGGTGCACTCGGTCAACTCCACAGATGATACTGCACTAAATAAATTGAATAAAAAGAAGGATTAATTTTCTAAATACAACCTCAGCTTTCATATGATCTAGCATCCACTGAACTAATTTGAAGGACCTACAACAGTTTCACTGCATTTTAAAATGGGCCCCAGGCAACTCAGCCGTGCTTCCTTCGCCCCACTTACAGTCTTATCTAACAGCAGAAGAGTGTAAGAAATGTCTAACAAGGGAAGACTAATTGGTCTATCTCCTTTACTATTCTGTATTCAGCTAATGACAGGTTTTGAAGGAAAAGTAGCAAGTATTAGATTGTGTAACATTGTAATAAACACTCGTTTCTGCCCAAGGGAAGAAATACATTCCTTAAAGCCTCATGATTGACAGACCTTATTATAAATTTTGTCCTAGCTAATCTTACTGAACGTGTTATCCATTTTGAGCTTGATTTCTGATCTGCTTTTGCCTCTGTCAGAATAGTAGCCTATGCGGGTGAATTTCTTAAGTTAATTATTTTAGGCACAAAATCTTACTAGCCTTTTAAATACTTAAAAATCAAAGGCCAGGTTCCCTTTCTGGACCTTTAACTACACTGACCATGAGCAAATGTAGAGTAAGGGCAACTTAATTTGTTCAAAAACAGAAACTGAGTTATTCAGTGTTAGCTCAGCTGATGCTAATGGAGCCACGCTCACTCATGCACTTGGGATCAAGCTCATAAGCTCACATATGCATTTCGTTTACTGATTTATGCAGTCTACTAGGATATGCTGCATGATAACGTGAGGATTAATCCTGCTTTTCTTCAGTTGACTGATGAATGTGAGGTACATTTGCAAGAGCAAAAGTTGCTTATAGTTACTTTAGAATTTCTGAATGTGTCTGCATGGGGAACTGACAACTGTGACATTTCCAGTGGCTGACAGCAGGAGCATGTACTTCTAGATCTGTGAGTTTCCATAAAATGTATTGTTTCTGTCACAAATTTCTTGCATGAATGTGTAATCACTATGAGACTGAAGCAAGAATTGATTGATAACGTTTGCTTTTGGCCTTCTCAGGTACATAAAATAGGACCAAGCTTTTATCAGCATCACGTGATCTGTATTTTTGAAAACAGCAAGTGGAAATATTAAAATAATAATAATAATAATAACAATATTTTTCCATTACTCCAGGTTCATATTAGTAGCTCCGTACATTCCACTCTATCCAGAAGTGGTAGAGGAAGCAAGATTTCTTTGTGCAAGATTCAGCTGAATTAACGGAGGATAAAAGAAAAAAAACACCTTAAGGCTCCATTCTTGAACAGACTTGGAGTCGAGTGATTATGGGTCTGTACTGATCTCTTCTATTTGCATTCTTGACACTGCAGTTTTGGAGGTAGGAAGGCTTTTAACCACCCATTGCTCTTGTATTGCATTGTAGCATACAGCTAAGAAGTGAGCTTATATGTTAGTTTACAGTCTTCCTTTAAGTTTAGTAACTAGTGCTCCCTCATTTGATAAGTAGATTAATATCTGAAAACTAAGGGGATTGCTTATGAATGAGTTCTTATGTCCCTAGTAATGTTTACTTCATAGTTCCAAATTGCTTCCTCATGCACCTAGGTTGGCAGTTCATGTGTAGCTTAATCTCACAGGGGTTGTTGTCCCTGGCAAAAGCAGCCACAGCTCTTCTGCTGAGGTGACAGGCACTGCCCAGCACTCCATCCTTTCCATAACACTTTCATGTCAGGTGCTGTATAGGAACAGATTGAAGAGACTTTGTCTTACTGCTGCCATCTTTGCCTTTACATGCTTTTCCCATTGTTTTTTCACCCTTTCCTATTTATTCATTCTCTAGTAAACTGAGGTCCATTTAGTAGGAGCATGTATGTCTGTCATTGCACCTTGAATTGATGGTGTTGCATGGTGTAAAATCACTTTCAAACAGTTCATGCAAAGCATTTTGGCTATTCCAGATATTCTCTAGTAGTCACTTCAAGTCAGCTGCTTCACAAATACCAAACAAACTCATTACAAGAAGCAGATGCAAAGTGGCTGAGAGCACAGTCAAAGAGAATTTGCTGTGAAACGTGAATGAATAGCTTCTCAGATACTTCAGTTTTGTAAAGCTATAGTTAACGAGAAGGAAAAACTCTTTCATAAATACTTGACACAATTCTGGAAAACTAAAAGTAATACTGAAAAAAAAAATCACTATTAATAAGAGCCCAACCAAGATTTAACAGATGTGAAAAAATTTACTCTGATTTTGCACTGTAACAAGAAAAATGACTTCTTGTCCCTGTTTCCCCATCCCTATCTTCTCACTGCTAACTTTGGGAATGTTTTTGTTTGTTTGTATGTTTGCTGGTATTCTTATGCTGGAGACAGGGTTATTCTCTAAAAGACTGGTAAATTGTACTAGTAGCATATTTCAGCATGGCAACATAAGCAGGAAGCATGATGAATCATCAAGTGACAACCCAGAATTTGGAAAGGATAAGTCCCACTAAAAAGCATCATGACAACATGCTTTTCAATCAAGAGGCATTCAGCACAATCACAGCTTAGAAGATATTTGGCAGGGATATCCAACCCCCCAAAGGATTCTTTAGTGTATTTTGATATTGATCAAACCCACCTGGCTTATCCATCTCTATATTTCTAGAATGCTGTCATTTAATGATGCCAGCTCTCTCTTGACACTTAAAATCATATAGATCAAAACAAAGAAACCATTTGAAGTGTCTTTTGTATTAAATTGAATACAGCATTGGATGAGACAGTGTTAATAATGTTTTCCAAATAGAAACTGCATAGCATCATCTGTAATATGTTTGTTGGATGTGGGGTTTTTGTTTGGTTTTGTTTGGTTGTTTTGTTTTGTTTCTACTTACTTCAACCATCAAGTAATTCAGCTGCATCAGACAGAAAAATAAAAACTGTTTTAAATTCTTACCTCCTCTTGAAGAAGGAGGAAGAAACCAAGTTGATGAGTTCAGTGGCTCAGCAGTAGAATCATCCTCAATCAAATTAACTGGGGACTCTAGAAGTTCATGAATCCCAGTTAACAGCGATTTTAAAATGTAAGAAAATATATATAAAAATAAATAGATTTAAAAAGAAAGAAGGAAAGAAGGAAAGAAGGAAGAAAGGAAAGAAGGAAGAAAGGAAAGAAGGAAGAAAGGAA
>CM021738.1:4114371-4238643 GCA_011075105.1 Heteronetta atricapilla | reverse complement strand
AAGAAAGAAAGAAAGAAAGAAAGAAAAGAAAGAAAAGATGTAATATTTTGCCAGACTTGAAAGATGTGATAAGGCTTTAAACAGTTTTGCAGCCCTGGAATTAAATATCTGTCTTGAAGCTAAGCTTGGTGTCACAAAAGCACAATAACCATTTCCATTCCCCTTTTCCCAGTTAAAACAAACAAACAAACAAACAACAACAACAACAACAAAAAAAAACACCAACAAAAAAGTGTGATATTCAAGCATGTAACCATTAGAGGTCACTATTAACAGGGAAATGCAAGACCCGCACTGCGAAGCGGGGCAGGGAAGCGGCTCAGCACGGCGGGTTTGGGGGCTGCTCCCCCGGCTGCCGGCAGATCCCTTGTGCTGCATCAGGGGGGCTCAGGGGGCTCGGAGCCACGTCCACACACTGCACTATTAGCTTGTTAGGTGGGAGTATTTTCATATAAATGGGAAAACCGGGATTTATTCCCAGCACTTGATTTGGATTAACCTTTTGACTGTACTCTCAAACACTGCCTTTGTGATTATCTGAGCAAATTGACACAGGCAGGGGTGCAGCAAGGATGAGTTCCTCTAGGTTTGTATTGTTTATTCTTCTACTTTCTCATACATAATATTTGAATCTGCAATTCCGGAGGATTTTGACAATGCAATAGCCAGTTAGTTGCTACTCTCTCCATAAATTTGCACAGCTCATGCAATCCAGGAGGATAAGAATATCACTACTTTGAAAAAAGGAAAAAGATGGGGAGGGAAGGAGAGAAAGAAAAAACAATTGAGGGCTGAGGCAACAAAGAACTCATCGTTAGGACTTCATGCAGCTGAAGAAGAGGTAAAAGGGACCTCCTTTACCATTAACGTTACCAAACTATTTTAACACTAAAGGCAATCTGTCATTTTGTGTAAATTCTCTTCTGCTTCTATAAACACAGCCGTAATCAATTAAAGACCTACTTGTGAAGGAGCTATTGTGTGCAGTTCCATTCAGACATTGCTGAGTTGTCTTTTAGACAGCCTGTGGGGAAACACTGGTAAGGTGATGGGAAAGTTCAAAGTGTCTAACTTTTCAATGTGGATTTTGTTATTGAGACTTTTTTCTGTCTCTCTTTTTTTTTCATATTGCTTATCATAGCTGGGGTGAAAAATGTGTGATATCTCTAAATAATTTTTAACATTTAACATTCTTAACAAATTCTGCTTGGGAGGTTCTGCAAATATTTTAAATGATTCTCTAATGCAATTCCCCAGGGGACTTAGGCATAGCAGCAAATCCATTACTTATTTGAAAGTACTGAAAGAACAAACAAACCCTCTAGATACTGCACATATGTACGTACATTTGTACATGTATTTATAATTGTGTACATGGGCTCAGTTCCCGACTAACATGACACCAGTCTAGTGCAAGTTTGTTCAGTGAAATATAACCCAATTTACAGTAGAGTGCATGAGAATTAATTTGTCTTTGATACAAGCCCTTCAAAAAAAATCAGAGTTTAATTTTGTATTAAAAAAACAACAGTCAAATAGACTAATGACTTAGGTTTTTTTTGTTGTTGTTGTTTTAGATCTTTCAATTACACATGATCACCTGTGCCTTTAGAGTTCAATAATGTTGCCAATCTTTGCTAAAGCAACCAAAATAAAAGAGGAAAATTGAAGGAAAACCTTAACTTTGGTCATTTTATTATTTTCTGTTTTGTTCAATTAAGGAAAATGTGAGGCTAACCAGAAATGTGTCTATAGGGAGACCAATTTCTTAATCTTTTATCAAAGTAAGATAAACTCACTTTTTTTTCCTGAACATTGTCATAGATTTTATGGGCATAACTGAGGACTGAAACATTGAAATAAAAATGGAGTTAAGAATTTTCCCTGTTTTTGTGCTTGCATTAAAAATAATTATCATGAAATTTTAAGAATGGGTCATATTAATTTTTAAAAAAAGAAAAAAGAAAAAAAGAGTAGGAATCTAGAGATACTCGTAGAAAGATTTTTTTTAAAAAAAGGTTTGGTTGTTTCTCTAGAAACTGGACTTCATTGTTTTTTCTGGTATATTTACTTTTGGATCCATTGTCAATCTTCACTACATAGGTGGAGGTAAGAGCCTCACAGAAAAATGCATTTGTATTGCTCTCTAGTAATTCCTAAACACATTGCCTGGGAACTCAAGAATGACAGTGTCTTATTCCAGAGGAAGTCACTCAAAATTTTCATTAGGCCAAACAGTCTTTTGGCATTATGTAAATCATTTTGATGGGATAGTGGAAAAAGTAGGAAAGGAGGAAGATCATAAAGAAATTCCCTTCCATAAAAACACAGTGAAAATAAAAAATGTCATATTATAACAAACATACTTCTCTTACAGTGCCTTAACATCTTCCATTTAAAAGAAGAACGAACAGGAGCTTTTCTAGGGCACTCTGAACAGACTGAAAGTCAGTCGTGTGCTATGTTAATGCTAGCCAGCAAACTTTCTGAACTTTATTTTTCTTTGAATGGCAGCTTTTTGGAAGTTATACAGGAGAGCTTTGGTGCATATACCAGGCACTTTGTAGATGAGTCAGGACACCTTAACTAAATCCATTCATTACCCTGTCCCCACTGGGACAGGCAAAAGCTGCCAATTTGATGTTGGTAACGTGGATGCTGCATTAGGGAATTGGCTAAGCCTGCCAGAATTCATTCCTGAACTTTAGCAGCCACAAAAGAGTATTTCTCTGTCGTCTGTAATTGATTCAGAGCCAGGTCCCAAAAGGACAAGCTTCCTTTTGTGTGCCATCTATACCAGGGTCTAAGGACACACAGTGCTACAACTTTTTTTTTTTTTTTTTTTTTTAGCTAGATCACTGGAAATATTTTTTAAAAAGAAAGAAAAGAAAACTAAAATGTCATAAACACTCCTGAGTTTTTTTACAGTAGATTATGTATCAGTTTTAATCATTACATTCTGGTCCATACTTTGAGAAGACAGTGAGTTTATTATCACCTGGGTATTTAATGTCAATAAGGTGTTACCTTTTTGAGATCAAATGAGGTCTTAAACCGAAACAGAAAAGTATTTGTACAAAAAAAAATAAAATTTCCAGAGCTTCGGCTCACTGGGCACAGTACTTATTATCATTAGTTTATATTCAGGTCAGATTTCTCCTTCCTTTGAAAAACAGGTTGAAAAACCCTTTGAAGACTTCTCCCCTCTCTCTCCCTCACCCAATCTGGTTACAAATTTACTAAAATGATTCATCCTTACTTTGTGTTTCACATTTGCATGTTCTGTGTCTACCGAGTAATGCATTAAAGGTTTCATGACATTGGATCAAATATTCCTAATAAGCATTATGGAAAGTTATGCAGCTTACTAGCATCAGCAGTCCATCCTGGAAACATTCCCAACTCATTCTGAAGAAAATATCCCAGAGATATAACTAGTAGGGCTCTCAGATAGTAAAACTGTTGGCCAGTACACATAGTTTCTTGTAAAAATGGTTTGCCTATGTATTTACATTTCAAATAGTTTTAAAAATAACATATTCTCACAGTTTCTAATCCCAGTTTTACCCTAGATGTGACTTTCAATTTGTTAAAGTGGACATGACCTGCTGTCTGATCTTGAATACATTCCCTCTCTTTTCTGTTCAGGTAGAAGTATATACTATTAGACTTTTTTACCTTTTTTTTTTTTTTTTTTTTTTTTTTTTTCTAAAAAGCTTATTAAACATACAAGTTTATTCACATGAAAGCACACAAGTGTTATAAATTCTCGGGATGGAGCCAAGAACAGAGAAACCTGTGTCTGGAGGGCTAATCATAGTTCAGACCCGATGGTTTTAGTGGTGAACCCTTCCTTCTCCTTCCCACCCACTCAGCAGGAGCAAGCAAAAAACCCAGAAAGGGTGAGGCCCAGTCACTATAAATGTTCAGATGTTTAATGAATGTGCCATAGCTTCCACCTACTAACTGCAAGGCCTTCTCAAGCAGGCTCCAAATTCCTGCTGAAATGAAGACTTTCTTTCCTGAACTAGGCCTGGCATTCCTGGGAAACAATGGCCCTTTTCAAGTAGTCTCTGAAATTTCACAGGTGAAGGGAACAGGGCAGTCATTTGATCCCATCCACAAGGAGCCTGTCAGCATTCTTAAAAGTGAAGACAGAGTCTATCATGGAAGCACTGGCAAAACTGGTCAGTGACAGAAAAAGGCAATCTAGACCCACAGCTCAGGAGGGCCCAAATCAGCTTGTCTTTTAGCTCGTGCTCCAACTTCTTTATCAAACGTTTCAAGCATGGGCTACACAGCCTGCAGGAGACAGGTCTCTAAGGCGTATCACACGCTTTGGAATAGCAGCTGCCATGCTTCCTTTAGCCAGAACTTCACACTGAGAAAATACAAACTGAAGAAAACCATTGCCAGGATATGGTATTGTGTATGGAGAGTACTTAAAAGGAATACCCAAATTTAGGCTTTTGAAAAATTCTTCAGTAGCCTTATTTCAGAAAGATAAGCTGAAGTACCAAAAACATACATTTTTGAGACAAGCTAAATAATGACTACCAAGTAAGAGACCAATGGTTCATACACACTTCTGACCTAACTCACCTAGGCAGGGAAGAAGTGCCTGAGTTTTATGCAATGCTTGCTTTGAAATAGCTATTCACTGAATTACAGAATTATTTGGTTTGGAAGGGATCTCTGGAGGCCATCTGGTCCAACAGCCTTGCTCAAGTAGGGCCACCCATACACTGGCCAGGGCCATGTTCAGATGGCACTTGAATGTCCATCTTTTAAAACACATGCTTACCATTATATTATACCATATAATTTTGGATCTCTCTCCTTGATACTGAGTTTTCTCTATGTATGTGCACACTGTACTCAGCATCTGGAAGAGATGAAACTGCCCTGATATTTGCAATAAGACTTAAAATATTGCAGCTGCAACATTTACTAAGAAGAAAAAAGAGAGAAAAAAAAGTAGAAAAGCTTTCCTAATTGTACCAAAACCAAAAATATTATGCCACGAATTTACATACTTTCCTACCCTGAATCCCTTAGCATATGTTTTCCTTGATTTCATTGGGATATATGTGTTTCTTGATGTGTTTCAGCAAACTATAGAAGTCATTCATAAATCACTACTTTTTTTTTTTTTTTTAGTAAGGCAACAAGAATCACAACCAGTAATGCATTTGTTCAAAATCAATATTTCAATGATTTTTTTTTTAAAAATAAGGCTAATTCTTTCAGGAATAAATGAACTTGGGGAGAAACAGGTTATATTTTTCTATACAGACTAAGGTGGCTGAGTGTGTTTGGAGGATGGTAGGGTAATCCATTTACAACTTAGGAACCCAAAAGGACTTGAGAAAATTTGGGTATATTTTGATGTATATTTTCTATTACCCTTCTTCAAAAACTGAGGTTATGTCTAAAACATTACCAAGCTTCAATTAAGCCTACACCACAGGAAAACAGAGATCTTCTCAAATATAAAAAAAAAAAAAAAAAATAATGACTTTTGTTAAGGGCCTTGTACTCTCAGATTTCCTATCGATTGTCATATTGCCCTCCCAGCCATTGTGTATAAGGCTTAAGACTCTGCAAGCAAATCTGAGGTTCCAAGCAATACTCCTAGAATGTCCTGGTCAACTTCTAGATTTTTCTGGTCCGTGGTATGAACAGAATAATTCCCTTTCTCCTCAGAAATATACAGATACTTAGAAAAATGTCAAGTTCACATGTAAGCTGATAGAAGAATACTTACACAATCTGAGGCAGTTCATGTGATTAAAGTGAGAAGCCATTACATTGTGTAACCAATAGGAGCTATGAGCAGTTTTGTACTTGCAGAGAATATTTTTTCATTTTCAATCCACCTTGTTTTTACAGCATAACTATTTATAGTCATTTCACTAAGCTCATCAAGGCAAAGTGGAGTCTAACCACTGACAAAATCTTCTGAGGGAAAGCAAAATAACTGTAACTCACTTTCCTCTTCCTATCCTTCATTTCCTATTCTCTCCCAGCATTCACGAATATGGCCTTTTTTGATTCTCTTAAGTGAATTCACCGGGGCAGAGGTGTTCATTGATGTGCATTACTATGTAAAGAATAAATTTTTCAGTACATGTAGGATGGGCATACTGCCCTACAATACCTGATACTACAGGTTACAATATTGTTACGCCAACGCTGAGAATTCTCAGCAGTTAGTTTTGCCATGGGGAGGATACCAACAACATCATCAGTAGTGCTTACCATGAGTGCTTACATTACCATTGCTGAATACCTGGACAATTGTTATATTTGGTCTTGTATTCCTCAACCCTTCCTGACATGCTTGGACATTGCTTTAAAAAATATATATATATACCCAGCTTGCTGCCTAATCTCACAGAAATCAAAAAGCTGAAAATCATGCCCTGGGTTTCAAGCCCCAGTATTAACAACTGCCTCCATATCATTAGGCTCAGTGGGAGCATCCTCTGCAGGGACCTGGGGACAGACAGGGTGGGCAGGCTGAGGCAGGAAGAGAAGCTGCGAAAGAATCACTTCTTGGGTGAACAGGGAACAAGGGAGCTCAGGAATTTGCTTGCGGGATTCATGCTGAGGTGTTTTCCAAAGAAAATGGGTCAGTCAGGCGACCCTCACAAAGACTGGCACAGTCTCCCACAGGGAGAAAATTGTTTTACGCGGGCGCTCCACCCATACTGGCAGCAAAGTGGGGCTCAGTGGCACAGGGAAGGGCCAGTTGGTGGTCAGCTCTCCTTGGGGCCAGTCTGACTGAAAAGGCTGGAAGCACTTGCAGAGGTATGTGAGGCAAAGAATGGGGTTAGAATACTTTTTAAAAAAAAAAAAAAATCTACAGAATTGAAATTAATAATTAAGATATTGGGAAACACACAGGGCTTTTGAATGAAGTGAATAGCTCTTTTGGCTGCCTTGCCTTAGCACAGGAAATCCTCAGGATCGTTACATCAGTGTCACACCTTGGAGTTCCCTTTCAGTTTTTTCTGCAAGTCTCCCTTTTAATCCTGAGTTTGAACTGATGATGGCTTGTGACTCTGAAGAAAGCAGGAGTACCTTGCTATTTAGGGTACCATTAGTCCCATACAGCTCCCTAATTTGTACGTGTGGAAGCTGGTTTTCGCTTATTTACTGGAACTGTTCTTCACCACACTGCTGTTTAAGTTGGCAGCTTTATCCTTTTTATTAGAACAAATGTAGGTCCAGAAACTGATGAAACAGAAATAGAAGCTTCACTGTAGTCTACTCTTTCCAGGGAAAATAAATATCATAGTATGTTTAAAAAAATCCCATGATATATCTTTCTGATCATCAGCTAAAATCATTCTTACAGATAAGACTAATCAGAAATATTATGCTGAGCTTTGCTTAAAGGAACCTCGTTTGCCCTCTGTTTTTATTCTTCTCTTCACAAATCCCCCCTACTTCAGAAGCCTGTGTTGAGTACATCTGCTGCTTTAATGTTGCATGCTTCTGTAAGGTTTTATCAATTAGAGCATGAAATTCTTGCAGCAGGACTTTAGAAAGCAACTTGCTGCATGCAGATTTTTCCTTTTCCTCTTCCTTTTCCATCTTCATTTCCTTTTCCTTCAAAGAATGGAAAAGAGTGATACATTTCCTTAAAAGAAGGAAAAATAGGACACCCCATTATAAACTCTGAAAAGGCTACGTTCAAGGATTCGTAGGGATTACAGACAGGAGGACAAAGACAAATGTAGATGATATCAGCAATAACTTCTGCAGAATGTACTGTGTATTGGCGTTCTTGGTGAGACACACAATGCCTCTCAGTTAGCAGACAGTTTGGATAATTTCCTTCACTGCACTACCCAAAAGCATCTATTCTCACTTCTGAGAGCCAGCCACTGGAGATGGGCTAAATTTGCAGTACCCATTACCTATAAAGAGTTCCAAAATAGCCATGTGAAACCTGACCCACACAGAACCTCAAAAAGACAGGGCTTCATGTTTGCTGCTCAGACATGAAATGTGCCCTCTCTTCCTCCCCCTGCCACCAGCTCTCCCCATCTCCCGGAGGTGTAAATAGGGCCTTTCATGCAATGGAGGCAGGGAAAGGGTTTTGAAAGTTATAAAAATCTTCCAGTAGGTAATGCTACCTCCTACAGTGCTAACCACTGTAGTAATGATGAAAAAGCTACACCCTTCACATACAAACTGTCATCCTTTTTACTGTATATTACTTTTTATGCTTTCATGAGGCTTAAAGTCATTAGAAAGACTCCCATTGGGTCTAGTTGCCATTAGATTTCTTCCATCATGTTTAACAGCTTAAACATGCACGAGCATTTTTCAAACATAGCTCTCTATATTTCATCAGTACATGCACTTGAATTGTCCCTCTCTCTTTCTCTTCATGTATTATTTAATGTGCTGCTCTAAAAGCTCTTTGGATCATGGAACAGCATCTGCCTGCATGTGTCTGTAGGCAGAGACAGGCTTGCTGTGGACACCATCAAAAATTTTAGTGACATTGTCCTGCAGAAGTCTCTAAGATTATATCAACCAGAGCCCATTATCCAACTCCAACGTCAGTTTGCTGGAGCTGGTATAACATTTTGGCATAAGTGAGAACAGTTTTGCTTACAAGATCAGCTCTCTTCCTAGTGTGATGCTTTGAAGCTTAAAATACCTTTCTGTTTTTCCCTTACTCTTCCTCTCCCCATTCCTTCCTTCCTTCCAATAAGAAATCAGTGCTGATGTTGGGGCAGGGAGCAGAGCAGGTACGGTCCTGTTCATGATTTCCAAATGTTTCTGGGTATCTCCCGCTCTTACGTAGCTGGATTCTAGATTGTCTGTCGCATAAAACACAGGACTGGAAGTTTTCTTTCAGTCACTGGCAAGAATAATTACTCTGGTTCAGAAAATACTTGTGGAAGGCAAGTAATATTAATACTCTCATCAACAGTTATGATAATTGTAAACGCACACTGTAGTGGGTGGAAGAGGTAAGAAAATATACGGTGTCTCCTTGAGTTAGCACTAAAGGAATAAAGCAAAGTGCTTAGGAGTACAGATGGGAGAAGGGGAGGGTAATACATCCTTCTCATTATGCCTTCAGCATAGAACCAAGGTAGAAGTTACCTAGCACATACAGGTTTGTTTTTAAAAACAGCATTTCATCAGCAATGAGTATTTGTGTTTTGCTGACTAATTCCCATCCAGATTTGCACTGGTACCTAACAAGTGGATCCCTATTCCTTAAGTCAGGGTTTGATATGAAGCCTTGCAAAAACAACTCCCTCAGAAAAGAATCAAATTGAAAGAAAATAAATAAGGATTTGTTCATTCTGAGCAGTGTGGGTAACCCCGGGAAATCTGATAGAGGATGCGTATTGCAATTACACCCTGCCCAGACAATGGGCCTAGACAGAACTAGGAGGATGCAGCTGATCCACAGAGTAATTTACATTACTTCCAAGCAAACAACATAATACTAAAATCCTCTTATCCCTCTGCAGGAATGTAAAACATAAATAATCTCTGATGTAAAACACTCTTAATTTATTAGAAAGCCCAAGGACATTTTGACTGAAAATCACTGTTTGTCAACAGCAGAAACTGGCTCTCAGTTAACTCCTGATGCCTCTCCTCAAAATAGCTAGTAAAAAATTTAATTATGATGAAACTATAAGGAAAGTTGCATCACTGTCCAAGAAAATAACTTAAAATCCTTATAACACTGTCAGTCACATTTTTAATAGGAATATACTGGTAATGGCTTAGCAAATGACAATCATATACTACATTTCTTGCTAGCTTTGTAGAACACATAGTACATTTTCCAAAGAATGTAAAAGGTACATTATTGTACAGTACTAATGAGATCTCAAATTATGAGCAGTCCAGTGCTGAAGTATAGAGATCTGTAATTTCCATCATACTAATAGGCAAATGCAATCCTGACGTCAATCATTTTGATTTTAGAAAACAAACAAGTGATCCTTTGTTAAAGCTGAAGTCCTTCAAGGCTGAACAGTAAAGAAATAAGAAGCATGCAAACATTTTAATTGCTGTAGAAGACATCTGCTTCATTTATGCTTTGTAAAATAGAAGCAATTCCACAGAAGGCAGCAAAGTTATATTTTACTCTAATTTGTGTCAAGTCATTGTGCAAGTCATATCTTATGGAGTTTATAATATGTTTCTTTAAATTAATTTGTGATGTGGGCTAAATAGAGGCAGTGTAGCATCCCAGATTAGTAAATTTGGAGTACAAAGACTCATTTAAGGGAAGTGACAAATACTGAAAAAACAAAGTTTTTATCCAATGTTGTCACTGAAATTTATAATTAAATAATAACTGTGTACTGCAATTAGTGTTTATGATGCATTAGTAAGATCATGTGTGGCAATTCCTTTTGCTCTTCTCTTAAAAATGAAGCAATACCTAATTAGAATGTTCAAATAATGATTTTATGTTTATTATGCTTGTTCCCTGAGATTTCTATAATTATCATTCTTTCCATGTAATTTCAGCTATGTTTTGCATGACATGGGATGTGAAATTTAGGACATCAGCCATGAATGAAAAATTAACACTGCTCTTGACTAGTTAATATTATGTTCATACTATATGAAAATGTTGCTGTAATTGTCATGAATTTAAAGCAAGTATGTTGAGGGGGCGAGATGTAGAGTGACTCCAGAGTAAATCTTCTGATATACTTGAATGGAATTAGAACACTCCCTTAACATACATGTTAAAATATTATAGTTTCCTGCCACCTTTATCCCTTCCTCCATTTAATTCAGTTTATGAAAGTCATAGGCTCATATGAAAGAAACCATTGGGTTTTGCTATGCAGTGTAATAAACAGCTTGAGCAAAGGCCTCACTTTTACGCCCTCAGTGTTGTTAATGCATTGTTGACGATCCACACGTGTGAAGATCCTTGATCCAAATGGGCACAAAGTGTGAAGATGGAAATACAACTTACCTAAGAGAGATGGTGAATCTGTAACTCAGGCTTGTAGATTCACCTGTTTTTACTGTTAGGATTGAAAAGTGAAACTGGTAAAAATCTGTAACTAAACTTCCGAGAGAAAAAGCTACCAAGCTTCAAAGTAGCATGGTAAAAAGGAATGTCTAAAAGGAAAGCAATTCATTGGGAGCAGTTGTACAGTAAGAGGATGCTGAATGGACCTTTTCCCTCTCTGCTCTTGGTCTGAATGGACCCATTATGGAATAGTATGGATGCCTGATCCAAAGCCTACTTTGATGTGGCTATCTGAAGGATTCCAGTTCATTTCAATAGGCAGTTGAGAAAGCCTCAGAAACTGTTAAGATCTCTGATGTGAGTTGTTTTCGGTCTGTTTCCTAGCTCCAAGATGGCACATCACACAAACTTTGATCTGTGTGCTTGTTAAATTATTTCTATTATAATTTCCATGGCTTGACAATCTTTTCAGTTTTAAAGACCCAGCAAAACTCTTTCTCTTAATCTGTAAGTGCTATTTCCAGATAAATATCTAAACAGGCACCATATTGATAAGGCAGGACAAAGAATATGTGGGGACAAGCTGTGGGTGTCACTCTGTGGGTGTTCATCTGTCAACTCTCCAAATAAAACTTATTAATTGATTTGAATGCAGAGGTAAAAACAGTGACAATAAGAAGCTTCAATAAAACTTCCTTTGTGCAGATTATTAGCCCAGTGTATCTTTTTGAAGTCTATATACATTTGGAAATCATAAAAACTAAAGAGAATACATATAACTGGATCTCTGGATAAGATTCAGAATGAAAATTGCTTGACATGAAGTCCTTGTTCTGTGTCTTCAGCTATGTCTGTTTTGGTTTTCCTCTTTGTAGAATAACACACATTTGTCAGTGCACATGCTCACACATGCATAAACACACACGACATGAGTGGATACTAAATAAACAGCCCTATGGAGAGGGAGTACAATATTTCACTGACTGTAGAATGAAGCCCAATTTTATTGGCAGACTTCAATGATGCTAGACAATAAAACATTTGTAAGTTTTGCTGCAGACAGTCTGGCTGGCAGTTTAGCAGCTCTAATTTATTGTGAATAAATAATTTCCTGGAATCTCTGAGGAGTCATTTTAATGTTAAAAAAAAAAAAAAAAAAAAAAAAAAAAAAAGGAGAGAGAGAGAGAATTGGCACACCATTAAATTTGTTTTCCGTTGTTTTGAACCCAAACCACTTGAAATTAATAATTAAAACACAAACAACAACAACAAAAATCCCACACTCTGATTTCAAAGATAGTACTTTGAAAATGTCAAATCTCCCAGCTTTACATTGGTTTTATACACTAATATTTTGTGTTTATTTTGTCTTTATATTTAAAGGCATGCCAAATACCATCTGTTTGCTGTTTCTTTTCTGTGTTATTTCTCAGTTCCAGGCAGAGAGACTGTCCAGGTTAAAGAACTCCCATATTTCTGCAGAGTATATTTAGACTCTGTTTGTGTTTCTATCCTCCCGTAAATTGATTATTACTTGTAGCACAACAGTGATCAGACCATTTTCAAAGGCAATGCATTCTTGAAACAGAAACAGAAATTCAAAAAGGCAGTGTAAAAACCAACTTCAGAATATGGTAGAAGCCAACTGTAAAAATATAGACAGAGTCAATTAGTCGATTCAGTTCTGCTGCCATCAGCAAAAAAAAAAAAAAAAAAAAAAAAAAAAAAAGCTTTAGTTTCCACAGTTGCTGAGTACATTTTTCCATGAGGCACCTCACAGTTCCTGCCAGTGAACCAAATATATAAGTACTTACTACATTTGTTTAAATTCTTATTACCTTGATGTATCCAAGAAATTCTGAATAGGAAACTGAACCAATTAAAGTGGTAAACTTTTACTATTAACTGCATCACATATACTTAACATCTTTCCAAGAGACTGTAGCACTTTCAGCTTTGATGATACTCTGCACAATAATCTCCTAGAATCCACAGAAATATAATAAAGCTAAAATCTTCACTGATAATAGGGAATTATAATTGAAAACATTGGGCCATTTTAATTGTAGGTCTCGCTATTTGTATGGACTAAATTGTTTTCTACAGGCTAGTGTCACTGTGAAGAAACAACCTGTAAAACTGTAACATGAATTTGAGAATCAGATAAAGGCTACACATTTATTTTGTGTGACTAGATAGCATCAAAAACTTAAATTTCAATAGTAGTGCAAAGAAATAGAGGACCATCTTTATGTAGAGAAACCACATAGCTCTCTGCTCTCTTATAGTAACTACTTATTTTTTCTGTCTTTATAGCAGAACAATTTCCTATTGCAAGTGCAAAAATAGTATTACTATCATCAGTGCTCAGCCAGGGAGAAAGCCTTCAATACTTTTGGATGAAAACGGACAGTAAACAGTAGCAGGCTTTCTGCTGTGCCCTAGTAGAGAGCAATATGCCTGCCACTAGCTACCACCACATCTGTTGCTTTCAACTGGGACTAAGAGCACAAAAACATTACCAAGAGCAAAAGATCCCTCCCTCTGCTTGCAGGGAAAAAAAAAGTCATCCCCAACCAATGATAGTATTCACAGCCCACTGAGCATGCCAGGTACAAGCAGTACAAGCCACAGTATTCTGATTCCTTTTGTGTACCTCGCCTTAAATTGTTGAATACTCTGTATTCAGTGAGACAAAACGGATGACATTTTCTCATACAAGTATTTAATTCAAGTCCATTAAAGCTCAGTCTCAGTCCTGCTGTTAGTGTTTTGTTGCTCAAGCCTACACACAGCATCTTTCCTCTGCTTTCTTTGTTGCAGAAGTAGTACTCTTACTTGATACTTGCTTAGTAGTTTACTATTTAGAAATGAAGATTATACTCCAGCCTTCTAAGAATGACACAGGATACACTTCCTAATTTACAGGGACTTTGAGAGTCAGCATATGTACTGCAAAAACCATGTGGGTTACATGATTTCTTATTTCAGTGTGTAATGCAGTAAGAACGCATTTCAATATGGAATGCACATTGGCATTTACAAATGCTACTATCTGTTGCTTTCCGATAGTATGTTTTTACAATGGTTTCAGCTCAGCCTGGAGAACAGCATAGCAGTACATGGTAGTGCTCAATAATTTTCATCCTTAAGATTGAACAGTTTTCTGGACACAATTAAGTAAATCTTTGTTATAAATTCCATCTACTTTAAAATAAACTCAGGAGGAAAATATATTTCACTCCAAGTATTCATAATCCAAATATTCATACTGGTGATCAACAACCTTTACATATAAACAGGGTTTCCAGGTAATTTTGTGATATCTGAACTACTTCTGGATTCAGATGCATGGTTTGTGAATGTTATCTGTCATAGATAGTTCATCATGCTGAATTATTCTGAAATTTGGTGCTAGTTCACTTTGTCAGCTTGTGGGTCAGCATTTGTATGTTTTATAGTGTCACTCAAAAAACCAATGTGATATAAGGTGTACAAATAGATCAACAGGGCTAGGTAAACATGCTGATAAATTCAGGTCAGTCTTATAATACAGTACTCAAGCACTATGCTGTTTCCAGTTCTAGCTACTTTACAGTCAGTAAATTTTAACTTTATATTAACGTCTTATTAAATGCTATTTGCATAATAAGCTTGTAGGACATTTGTACTTGTTACAATTTATAATGTACTGTATTTAAGTCTTAATAAATCCCTTAGTTATTCAGTTGGGTTCCTGAGACAGACAAGAATCTGGAAGTGAAATTACCTCTCTCCATCCTTGAAGTGCTCACTTCAAAAAACCACCTAAGTAGCCTTATTCCTTTGCCGCAACTTTCAGAGTCATTCAGAAAATGTTTGCAAAGGCAACTTGGTACTCAGAATTTATCCCTACATTTGACCTTTCCCTATTAGCATAATCACATTACTCATCTTTCTGTCTTTCTTACTCAAAATTCACTTATCTAGGGCTGCATGACCTTTTTAGCACTCCTGCAAAACTATAGATGATCTTCTGGTTCTGAGATGATTCTATCAAAATATTCTCTTTTTCTCATGATGTCATTTTTCTTAGAGATGTCATTGCCCTTATTTGTTAAGATTTAAGATTTTTAAGTTTAGGCAAGTTCCTTGGGCCTGTAAATTGTTCAGTTAGGTAACACTAACACAAGTTTTAGTGCCTTTTCTAGCATGCATTGTTTTATTTTTAATTTTATTTTTTCTCTGATTGGACAACAAACCTACTTTTGAACCTGCAAAGACCACATTGCCTGTAAGATCACAGATTAAACACACATACTCAGTTGCCAGAATCAACATTTCCATCTTTTCTTTTCCTATTCTGTGAGAAGAGCTTCTGTTATGGCAATACACAAAGGCCTTTACCACAGCCTATTGGTTTGCATTAAGAAAACAAAAAACGCAGCACTTGTAAAAAGCAACTCATAGATTTATTTAGCATTTGAAAATTCACTGGATGCTTATTTAGTAAAGAATTGGATTGAAGTTAGTCTGAATTCAGGAAATAATAAACCCACTTTCCAGTCTTCCTTTCCCTCAGTTCACTGCTATTTTTTTCCCTTCCTTACATAGTGTAAGATATATGTCTATTTATTCTTTATTTCATATGAGTGATTCTTTCATAGAGAATATCTGTTTTTCCCATGTGCTTTTAAAAGATGACCATGTTGTCTAATTGTACTTTTAGCAAATGTTCTGAAAACCCAATATATTCAGGATACATTAACATGAGAAGTATTACACTGGTAAGAATGAATGAGATCCTGCAGATGATGCAAAAATTAACTTCTGAGATCTCTCAAACATTGAAGCTAAGCTCTAACCTTATGGTGAATAGAACAGTGCAGATGGAGGATGGAACACGAAGGAAGGAGATAATAGAAAAGTAGATTTACATCTATAGTTATCGAGGTGTTTGAAATATACATAAAGGAAACAAAGCAAAAGAAAACATCTATTACAATCAATTTTTTCCAATATTTCTCAAAAGGGTAGAAATAATTATGTAGGTGCCGTTTTCATGTCCCTTTCATATATTTTTTCAAAATAATTCTTATTTTTCAAAATAATACCTATTTATTCCTATAATTCCTGTTAAGTCCTTGACATTTTTCTAAATGTATTTTTTCTTGCATTTAGACATAACCAAAAGATATTCAAAATAACCAAACAGATGTCTTACAGGAATGAACATCTTTCATAAGGATGCAGACTCACTCCTAAACCATATTCAATTAATTCTGCAGTAGTGACAGGGGTTCTTCAAGGATATTTTCAAATTAAAATAAATAAATAAATATTGATATTGATTGTAGTGAATGCACATCTAATAAGAAAACATAGCAGACAGTAAATCTAATTTCAGAGAAGTGATTTAAATATTCTCAGTCCTAACAATAGACTGTAGATATATTATGTAGATATATTATGTAGATATATTCTGCTCCTCTAATGACAAGGTACTGTTTCTTTACCCAAATATTATGATATTAGCAAGGAGAAATAGCTTAAAATACTACTATGAAATACTCTATTGAAAAGAATCTGAGTTTCAGAGAAAAATATATTTCTACATATAAGTTAGTACATGTTTATTAAATATTCTAGTTGAAAGCACTTCTTTTGCATTTACAACATAGTTCAGAGCTCATGAAATTCAACAAAAACACTCTCATCAGCTTTATAGAGACTTTGGATTAGGCCCTTAAAAACAGAAAGAAGTGCTATGTAAGTCTCTAGCAATGCTGTTTTGCTGAGTGTAAAATCTTTTAGAAAGCATTTTCAGAGCAATTTTTATTTGTCTGAATGCATATTTTTTTTCCTATTTCATGAAAAAGTGCAGAGATGGACAAAGACAAAATTTTGAAAACTTCAAGTCAAAATACCTGTATATAATTACCCTATATGCTCACTGGTTAGCTGGTAATTTAATCAAATATTATTAATATATTTAAAACACACCACTGTTCCTTTGAGTCCATTTTAGACTGCTTCCACATAGGATGAAATATGTTTAATAGTTAATCTAGGACTTTTTAAAATGCACTGCATTATGCTATAACAAGTACGCTATGTATAAAGTTCTGGCATATTTCATTCTATTTTATGTTCCAAGCATTCATTTATAAAATAATACAAAGATATTCCATAAGTACTAGACAGGCAAAGTTACCTGTTGTATTTTTTTATGAGACAGTGAATGTTCTTTAAGACTCCCTATCTCCGTGAGCTTGTGTAGAGGGAGTCAAAATCATCTCCTGTTCATCTCTAGCCTTTTGGAAACAGGCAAGTAACTGATACATGATGAATTATGTGCCATATGTCATTTTACTGCCAACTGGACGGGCAAAAATTTTCTTTATTTCTGTAAGCACAGAATCTATCGTTGTCATGCTATAAAATAACCTATAAGAAAGTATTGATGAGGAGTGGATTTAGTATACATTGCACAAGAGAAGACACTGAAATAATGAAAATATATTGCCCTAGTCTGAATCTTCAGTAGTTAATAGTTCTGAAAGAGGTACGTCTATTTCCAGAAATGCAACGATATTCAATGGAATTTACCTACTTAGGAAGGCAATAGCTTGTAACAAAACTATGTGGTGCTATCTGCTAAGATACCAGCTCCTGCTGTGACATATTAATCACAGAATCACAGAAACACAAGGTTGGAAAGGATCCACAAGATTATCTAGTCCAATCATCCTCCTGTCACCAGTACTACCCACTAAGCTACTAAATCGTATCTCGTAGCACCTTGTCCAGGTGCTTTTTGAGCACCACAAGGGATGGTGATTCCACCACCTCCCTGGGCAGGCCATTCCAGCACCTGACCACTCTTTGAGAGAAAAAGCTTTTCCTGATATTTAATCTAAATCTCCCCAGGCGCAACTTGTGGCCATTTCCTAGCGTCCTATCATTAGTTATCTGAGAGAAGAGGCCGACCACCTCCTCATCACAACCTTCCGTCAGGAAGTTGTAGAGTACAATGAGGTCTTCCCTGAGCCTACTCTTCTCCTGACTAAACAATCCCAGTTCCCTCAGCTGCTCCTCATAAGACGTGTTCCAGACCCCTCACCAGTTTTGTTGCTCTTTTCTGGACATACTTCAGGGCCTCAGTGTCTTTCTTGTAGTGAGAGGCCCAAAACTGAACACAGTACTCACAGTGCAGCCTCACCAGAGCAAAGTACAGGGGGATGATCACCTCCATGCTTCTGCTGGCTACACTTTCTAATACAGGCCAGGATGCCATTGGCCTTCTTGGCCACCTGGGCACACTGTCGGCTCACGTTCAGCCGAGCATCGATCAACACTCCCGAGCCCCTTTCCTCTTCACAGTCTTCTAGCCACTCTGCCCCAAGCCTATAGCATTACATGGGGTTGTTATGGCTAAAGTGCAGGACCCAGCACTTGGCCTTGTTGAATGTCATCCCATTTGCCTCAGCCCAGCAGTCTTGCCTATCCAGATCCCTCTGAAAGGCCACCCTACACACAGGGAGATTGATTATCTCCCAGCTTGGTGTTGTCTGCATACTTACTGAGGGTACACTCAATCAGGTCATCAATAAAGATATTAAACAAGGTAGGCCCCAGAACCAACCCCTGGGGGATATCACTTGTAATGGGACGCTTAACTCCATTAACCACTACCCCCTGGACACAGCCCTCCAGCCACTTCTTTACTCAGAGAAGAGTATACCTGTCCAGGCCATGGGCTGCCAGTTTCTCCCGGAAAATACTGTGGGAGACTGTGTCAAAGGTTTTGCTGAAGTGTAAGTATACTACATCAACAGCCCTTCCCTCATCTACCAGTCTGGTCACACGATCATAGAAGGAGATGAGTTTGGACAAGCACAACCTGCCTTTCATGAACCTGTGCTGGCTGGGCCTGAAACCCTGGATGCCACTCAAGTTGCGTGTGATCTCACCCAGGATAATTTGCTCCATAACTTTCCCTGGAACTGAGGTCAGGCTGACAGGCCTGTAGCTCCCCAGGTTCTCCTTACAGCCCTTGTTGTAGATGGGAGTCACATCAGCAAGCCTCCAGTCCTCTGGGACCTCTCCAGATAACCAGGATCACTGATAGATATTAAACACTTCTACAGGAAATGGCTGAAATGATAGACATGAGTAATTGGTTTACATGTGCAGAAAGGAAGATTTGGGGTTAGATATTGAGGAGAAATTTTCAAATCATAGGAACTTGGAGAAATACTGTATTTCCACCATAAATAATCAGTTAGATGGGCATTTTTCAGCAATTAAATACATATATATTCTATCTCTTTTTGGATTCTTCCAGCCAAACTTCCACACTGATGTCAGTCAGACAGCAAATATTGAAAATGACAAAAGGCCTGTCATCAGCACAGAATGATCTTCCCTACATCTTCCCTACTTCTAATTCATGTAGGTGAACACGAACTAACAATTCATGTGTTAATAATGATACGTAAAGCCATACATCTAAGAGGGAAAAATGTGCATTATACTCCAGAAGTTGCTTTGCTTGGGACTCTGAAAACGTGGTGTTGAAAGCCACTAGAAGTCATGTGGAAAAGTGACACTGAGTCCAGAGGGGCTGGAACCAGGCCTTGGATGTGGTGCGCTCAGAGGAACAGAGGGCAGCAAACAGTTCACACAGCCATCATATTTCCCCAGTATATGATACTGGCAAGGGTGGTGCTGGCATATTGTCTCCAACTTCTATGCCTAGAATCCAAAAATGAGAACAAAGGTTCAGAGACAAGTCATAAGAAAGATTACATGATTGGAAATGATAGCTTTTACAGCTCAAGTCATGAGGATAAGTCTGATTAGGTTAGCAGGGATAAGATAAAGCAGATAAAGATACAACAGGATCAAATTGGCAGAGTTAAAAAAGCAAATAAATTCAGGCTAGAAGCAGGGCCTATATTTTTAACTAAAAGATTTATCAAATTATGGAACAACTTAACGAGGGCTTGAGCCTCAGAATTTAAAAATAAAAGTATAAAATGCTTGTCTCAGAGAAATTAATTCAGGGAGCTGTTATGACTTTATATGTGGCAAGGCAAACTAGATAAATGTAAGAGTCCTTTATGGTTTTATAGAACATACCATCCTTTGCAGTCATCCTTAACATTCTGAAGAAAAAATAACCCAGGCAGAAATTATATTAGCAAAAGACTTCTCAGTTTCTTAACTGAGAAGGAGGGTGAAGATCCTGTAAGTTGTGATTAAGAATCTTTGGCAGACCTCTGAAATAAACCCCTTCTCCCTAAATTTTAATTTAATGAATGCCTTAGCTGAAAAAATTCTGCATAGGAAACAAACCTAAAAGAAAAGGACACTAGCAAGTACATCTCTGCAAGCATTAAAAGTACGCATTAACTAGCACACCACAACAGACACATCATTTGCATACTATAATTACTGAAACACATTGCTTTGAACCTGTAAAATGGAGACTCTGTCCAGTTTGTTTAACAGCACTGATACTTGTCACTCAGGAATGGAAACTAGGATCATAGTAAGATCTAGCCCCAGCTGGATTTTACTGCAATGACATACAGAACAGACAGAAATATTTATGAAAGTGGAAACTACAACCCACAGGAATTGGAGGATTTGAAAAACCCTGATGAAATGTAACATTTCTTAAAAACAATAGATTACAACATTTTTATTCTTACTTTGGAAAATCAGTTTAATAACTCAGATTTTTCATCATTCATGCATATAATAAATTAATATGCATGTTGTTTCCTTATTCATTTGGTCTTTAAATTCATCAGATAAAAATCTCTTTCCTCCAGAAAATACACTTGATTATAGATGACTGCCAATAAAAAGTAAACATGCTACATGGAGCTCCAAGGAAGAAATGTGCTGAAAGCCAATACCTTTTGAATTCTGAATCTTTATTTCTACTCTTTATGGAAATCAACACATTTGTTTATTGCATGCATAAAAAATCTTGTTTATCCTCCTCCCTTCCATCCCATTCACTTTCTCATCTAGCTATTGAGTGGAGCCTAATCACAAGATGCCTGTGTATATCAAGCAGATGTTCACTGGCAAAAGAAAATCAATGTCTGGCATGCAGTTATATTGTGATTTTAGACTGAACTGAGCACACTTACTTGAAAAGCAATGTTTTGTGTCACTATATCTATCTGTATTTCATAACGAAGAACAAGTGCCCACTTCAAGTTATGGATCACCTCTATTGTCATTCCACAGCAATGTGTTTTACAGATGTCTGCAAATGAATCTTAGGCTGAACTCCCTTGGCTTCTAAACCATAAGGAAGTATGATATGCTATCTGTCTGGTATTTAGATATTAAATTTTGTTTGAATAGCAGTTATAATCCCCTTGAATTCATCTAAAAACTACTGCATAAAACAAAACCTTTGGCAGTTGAGTTCTGACCAATGGGTCTGACAAGTTTTCAGCACATTACCTTTGGCTGGTGGTGATAACAGCACTTTATTTTCTATGAAGCCAACAACTAACTCTTAACTCCATCAGATCTACTCTACAGCACTTCATGGCACTCTTGGGATTATGGTCTTTATCTGTTATTATTGAGAGGGACAGTAACGAAACAGCAGCAACACAGGGAGCCATCCTTTCAGACTACATCTGACACAAGCACTGAGTGTTACATTATCTGCCTCACTGAAGCAGAAAGAGGAGGCCACGAGGGAGGTGGCATTGCTTTGCACTTTTCTGTTTTTCTCAGTTTTGACATGCTGGTGCAACCTGTGGACTGGTCCAAATTTTGCCAGCTGGCAAGAGTTCCCAGAGGACAATCTGTCAGTGAAGGTAACTAAGAAACAGCCCGAAATCTCCACTTTTCTCTTTGCAATGCTGTGTCCATACTGCCAGTGATGGGAGGGCTGGTAGGGAGAGGTACTTTCACACTGTCACCTACTACGGCATTTTCCCAATACTGGGTGAATCCTCAATGTGGAGAAATGGGACATGCAGTACCTCTCTGCTCACTGCTGCAAATACTATCAAAGCTGAGATACACATACCAAAGTTCAATCTTTCTTTCTTGAGAAAATTAAAAGGGGGGCTGGGAGGGCTTACATGCAAGCATTTTTTTTCATAGAATTTCTTTACCACATTTGTTGCAAACAGAAACGGTATGTTCTACCACACTAATTCCCTTGAGCTACCCTTTGAAACCACAGCTATAATTTCCATTTTATCATGTACATTAAAATACAGAATATTTTACCACCCCCACAACCCAAAAAAGCCCACCAAAAAACACAACAAAACCTGAAAAAGGATCAGTACACAAGCAGAAGATCAATATATGGAAGTAAAAATCTATGAAAACATGCATTCAAAACCATGATGAATTCATATTTTAAAAATCATATTAATGACGTATCTAACTGATACTCATGCAGCTTTGTACAAGTGCACTGCAAGCACTGCAAAATTCACTCATGCTAGAAGGGCTTTAGAAACATGCTACTGAAAGATGTCTGGCACAGTTATGCACAAATGCACGTAGAATTTTCAACTGAAAAGACGTGATTGAAATCGCCAATATATACTTGTAATCTTAGTCAGAGGTTTTGTATGCAAGTGGATAACAAGGTATGGGTACTTGGACTATGAATATGCACTCTTTCCTACCACAAAATGACACAGAAAATACACTTCAGGCATACTTTGGCAACTGGAAATAGAAATGACATATACAAAATATCTAAGTAATTGCTGGATTAGTCCTACACTGAGCGCTGGTCTTCCCTATCGCAAGCACTTCTTAAATTGAGAGGATTATACTGACTGTCCACAACCTGGGCTTCAAGCTCAGCTGTGCCAAGCTCATATTTTGCATAGCTAAGTGGAAGCAGAGATAACAGTGGTTCAGGGCTGCTCTTGCAGCAGTGTGATATATTTTGGCTTGAACCTTTCCTTCAGTCTAAGCCCCCAAATGCCTTTTGAAGTGGGGTAGGGTAAGCAATGAGAATATCAGTAACAGAAACTAACTTAATGCTGCCTATACTTTACCATGTCTAAGGGATCCTCAGCTCCCTTTTAAGAATATATATTAATGATATTCCCTGAGCCAAGGGATTTGTTTTAGTACTGCATTATACTTACTGAGGCAGTATCTGTTTAACTCACTGTGAGTATCAAGAGAGAACATTTTTTTACAAATGTTGTAAAATAGTAGAAACATTATATATTGATGAATCTGAATAATAGTTTTTACTTTCCTATTCTTCTTAACAGAGATTTAAGAAGACTTGCAGGAAATGACTGCCCAGCCTACACTTTCTTTCACTTAGTCAAATGGTAGAAGGGTGAACTGTCAGGTACATTGTCTTGTGATGTTCCAATCTTAGCTATGCCCTTAAGTTATATCAACAGTGGATTTGTTCCCCAAGGTCTTCTGTCTTCTCCCTTTTTCTTTGGGACAAATCAGGGAAAAAGTTAGTTACTTTTTCTGGACAAAGTCTGGACAAAGTAAAAGTGCAGGAAAGAGACATAGCCTTTGGATTGTGTTCCTCTCCAGGACAGATATAGTTTGTAATGAGGTAAGCAGGAGAGTCTAGAAACAAGTGTTTCCAAATTCAAGTGGGGTTGGAAGATGTTTCCTCAGTTAAGAGCAGATTTCATCTAATTAGACTGCAGCCAGTCCCAAGGCCTCATGTTTAGCTTTCACTTCTAATTCTACATGCTCCAGATGGGCTTTCTGCAGAACCAATGGGCACCATTTAGTTGTGGTCCTGCTTTTTAACTCATTTTATGTCCCAAAAGTCATTTTATAGTGTGTACTTTCTGGACTCTATATGAAGAAGATACTGAAACACATGAAACAAATGTCTCAAGGGTAAATGCAGACCTAGGAGATCCACTTTTGGGATGGCTGACTCACACAAAATTCCTGGATCAGCCTGAGATTTCATACATGATCAATTTTATAGAAGCAGGCATTTCTACTTGGCTGTCATGCTCATTACTAGAATTATTGGGGCTTGCAGAGCCAGTGAATTGATTAATGACTGAACACATGCAGATACAGGTTACAATTAGTCAGTAGGCTCAATGTATGTAAAATATGCTAGTTACCTATTCCAGTGTTTTATTGCAGTGGTGCATCACTGGAAGGCATAGTGTAAAATGCAATGTCTATTTTTGTAATCTATGACTATGGATAAACAAATTAATAAAAAAAAGAAAGAAAAAATGTCAATATTTTCAGTGTTCATGCTGTAACATACATGAACATGTGCATATGCTATCGTCTAAACATCCATCTATGACAATGAAAAGTCTTCAGATGTTGTCGAATAATTCCATGTAGTAAAGTTGAGCACTTAGCAAGAAAATGACAAAAGGGCTTTATGTTGCTACAAGCCTGACTAATAAAACACCTTGTTAAGGTCAGTGTAGATGAACATGAAGTGATGTTCACAGGAGGAGAAAACGATCTATTTTTGTCCATACAGCAATAACCTGAGCTCACAACTGTCAGTCAAGAATTTAGACAATATGAACATCTGTGAAAAAAAATATATCTGTTATGTGCTTAGTAGTATCCAGAAATAATCATATTCCTGGGTGTTGTGGAATAAAAATACTTTATATCTCACTTCTCTCTGTTAAAGAGGGCAAAGAAAATGAAACCATGTAAATAAGACTATTATCATATAGTTATTTGCTTAGAACAAATCCTATCTTTTTTTTTTTTTTTTTTTTTTTTTCTAGTTATTCCTTATGGTCCTTATTTTAGTGCTTTGGCTACTGTATTCTAGGCAACCCATTTGGTAATGGGATTCATTTGTGCTGTCAGAAGACCATGGATAATTTAGTTCTTCTGCTGCTTGGCAAACAGGCAAGTGTTTCCCTTCTCCACAGCTGCTCCTTTTTTTGAAAGGGTGGAAAGCATGCCAATTAAGTACAGTTGTGAACAAGACAAAACTAAAGAAACACATACTACGTGCTACACCTTAGTCTTCATTCAAGTCTTTCAGTCACATGAAAATATAGAGAAATGAGAATCAAATCTCAAAAGGAAAAAAATATGAGGGATAGCACCTAAAAGTTTCCTAAAGTAATTCATTCAGAATTACTAATGCTAAAATAGCAATTTGTAACTGGATAGTGTGAAAAGGCTACTATAAAATTAAATAGCTCTCTTTTTTCCTCACATTCCTTTTCTGCCTTGGCTGTCCATCCAAATTTGAGTGCTTCAGGGTGTTTGCTTTACACCTGGCACATTTTGGGAACACTGTAGGTGTAAATAGAATTATTTCTATTATTGTGTAAGACACCCTTGCCTTCTCTCTAATTAAACAACTCTGTGACCCTATCACTACCTCAAAGCTGGCCTATGTTGGGATCAGCAGGTTCTCCTTTGGTTTAAGTGATGAAGATTTGGGATGGGAGTGCTTTCTGGAAGATTTGCTCTACCATTTTGCCATTACACACAGAAAATCTCTGCTAGGCCGTATGCTGTGCTGCTGACACCCATGGAGTCTATGCAGCCAAGGAATCACTTCACCACGTCTCACCAGTTACTGAATGCAATTTCCCACCCTGGCTGATTAATAGTGTGCTGGCACTACAAGGCAGCCCTGTTCTAAGTGCTAATACCCCAGTGTAATTCGCATAACTTGATTACAGGAAAAAAGAATAAGAAATAAAAATCATTGACTGTAGAGAGAATGCTGAACATTTATTCAACATTTAGCTTTAAAATTGTTTGTTACATTGCAGGACGCTCTGTGTAAATTTATTCACAAAAGAATTAATAAATAAAATAATTCATGAAGTAAAGGAAGATCTTTAACATCAAGGAAAACTCTCATCGTTTGACCACTTATAATATTGTTTTCTAATTATGCTTTTTAAAATGCTTATAATAATATTTTATAGTTGTGCTTACAGTAAAATTGTAAGTTGCCAAAGAACAAAACATTGTTTTGCTTTTAAGTTGACAATAAGTAACATTCTGGGGAAATAAAATATTGATTAATGTGGCCTTTTTTTTTTTTTTTTTTTTGTAAGTGAAATTTGAGCTAATAAAAATTGTGGTTTGAAATATATCATGAAGGAAGTTACTCCACTATGGTCTGCAGCTCTGATGCTGCTCTCTTCATTATGATAATTTGCAGATTCTGTAAATGAGCTCCTTCTATGGGCCAATTTTGAAGATGCTAGAGCTCCACATAATGTGAAGTGCAATTCATTTACTACACTTCACATTAAAAGCAGGTTGAAATATAAATAAATAAATAAAGTGAAGTGCATATATAATGCATGGAGTTGATGATGATCCAAGTGATATTGCTGTTGAAGCCAGAGCTTTCTAAAATACTGTGATTAAATTCATTTGATCATATAATGATCTAAGAGAAAATTTGAAAAGAAAGCATAAATTCTTCATTGACAGCCCAGTTCAAATATATGAATATGGCACATGGGACATCAATTAGTGAACAGAGTGACTATTATCCTCTGCAATCATTTCCAAACAAATGAAGAAAGAAGACTGCAAAGCCATATGGTACATATATTATAAAGGAACCTGTTCCACTCTTTAGACATACTATTACTGCTTTTGACACAACTACAGGAAATAAAAAGCTACTGGAATGCAGACCGGGAAAATGTATTCCCAGAAGGCTTTGCAAAACGAGAGGCTGGAATCCTTGAGTGGAAACAGACTTCGCAAATCAGTCTCCTGTTCTCTGCAGCCTAGAGGATCTACTCAAATGTAAAATGCATTCTACAAATGTGGCCATATTTAGTAGCAGTGCTTTTAAGATACTTATGAAAAGAAAGGAAATGAAAGGAAAAAATAAAAAGACTTAAAAACAAGGGGGAAATTTCATCATGGAAGACTAGAATGTAACCTAGCAAAGAATTTTTTCAAAGACAGGAAACATAAATAATTCATACTTAGTATGCCAAGTTTGATTGTTTTCTTTCTTTATCAGTCTTCTTAATGTACCGATAACTTGAATCAAGTATATTCTTACTAGTAATATGGATTTTTATCTATTTATTTATTTTTGTAACCAGTGCTTTATAGTTTCTGTACCCTAAGCACTGGGTACTATTATCACTTTGAGTCCTGGGTAAATTTGCCTATATGCAGAGAGAATCATTTTTCCTGTTTTCCAATATTTGGTGCCATAAGGGTAGGATTTCTATGAGATATCTAATAGCTACAGCAAAAATGTGCAGACTAGCAATAAGGCCCTGGAAATTAACCTTTCAGACCTTATGGTCAAACTGGTGCCATATGCATGAGAGAAAATCATTAAGTAGAGTAAGTTTAATTTTTCTGTGGTATGTAAGCACCCAAATATTTTTCAACCAAAGTTCCATATACTGATTTTTACTCTGCTTTGTCATATATTTCACAAATTTCACTGCCTTAACAGATATGTTTAATTAGCTGGACATATTAAAGTAATATTAAGAACACTGAAAAAGAAAAAGTTTGATAACGCCTTTGAATCTCATTATTAAACAAGTCACGGAAAATATATTGCTGACACTTGATATACATAAAACATTACACAGAGCTTTTTAATTTCTTAGAATTCCATTATGCAGGATTGCCTTTCTTGGACTTTTCTCTACTCAAAAGAAATTCAAAGAACAGATAAAAGGGTTATTTTCTCAAAGATTTATTTTAAAAATCTTTTAAATGACCTATCGCATGTGCATTTTCAAACCCATGTTTTGTTGGTTTGAAGAGGCAGAACTTGGAAGAGCTTGTTAAAGGAATTTGTTTAGCCTTGAGCATCATATTACCATTTCTAAAAATGTATGATCCGCAAAACAGGTAAAATTACTTTTATAACATTAAATTGTTTGTTCCACACATGCTAAAACACTTAATATTAAAGAGACTGTTTCTACTACTAATGGATTTCATTCTGTATGTTCTAAAGAAATTAGTAAAAATGCTGACATCTCATGCCATAAATACAGCGTATAATAACTTGAGTCTTCTTCAATGGCCTGTGCATGACAGCATATTATTTCATCATTTTTCATTTAGCTTTACTAATAATACACAAAAGTTTGTCAAAAATTAATGTCTTGACTAAAATTAAGGTTATGTATATGGTCTCATACCAAAGCATATAGGCTTGTAAAAAGGGAGATAATTTGCTGGCATTTAAACACATGAGCAATTATTTCTTTGCATTATTTAAAGGTATCAATGCTCTCCTAAACAGTCATATGTGATCACTTTAGGCCTACAAGAACCAGACGTAATGGAGGAATTATATATGTAAGGGTAGACATAGAATATTTAATAAACAACTGTGCTGGCTGAAGAGAGCAACATGCACCGATCTCTTGCAGCTAAGCTTTATCACCCTCTGGAAGAAGCTCCTGCTCACCAGGATTGGGATACTAAAGACCTAGATTTCTCAGACCAGTACCTTTCTTATGTCTGGAAGTTCTGTCTCAACACAATCTGTTCCTAAAAATAATTACAGTTTGTGACACACAGAAAAATAGGTAGATGTTGAAATTTGCTGTTTGCATTTTCTACCCCATTAAGCTGGCTGAAAAAAGATAAACAAACTGGTTTGTTGTGATTACTACACAAAGCTAACCTCTCCCCTTGAAATGTAAAATTAAATAGTGAAACATGGACAAAAGTAACAGGTCTCCAAGGTGTTGTATCAAAGATGTGGTCACATCCAGTTCTGCTGACACTGAAATGCATGAAAGGGATCACATCCCAAGCCCAAAACAGACTGGTTAACTACACAGCTGGCCACCATCTGGAAGGTCGGTGTTCTCAGCTATCAGGGGGCAATGCACAGTAAAAGGCTGTAAGCTCTCCTCCAGGATTATCTGTGCCTGGAACAAGGTGTATGAGCACAGGCCCCTCACTGGTATCCCCAGCATCTCTTTAGTCATCTCACTAGAAATCTGCCTGACGTATGTTGATGTGAAAGGAAGGCAGGCCAGGTTCACTATTATTTTGCAATGATAGCTTGGGAAATGAAATCAAGATCACCTGCTGAATTTTAATACCAGTGTTTCTCTTTAGACTGTCATCTCATTTTAAAAAAATCTACATTCACTGCCCATGCTCCCAAGACCTCTGTGATATAAAAACACACAGCTATTCAGAACATTAAAGTAAAGGTTCCGAAGATCCTACAACTGAGTTTGCACAGGCAATACAAAAATAAATAAAATAAAAGGGAAGCTCAGTTACTAGAGGGTGAAGAGTGACTACAAGAGTTTTCCTTGGAAGGTGGTAAAAAATAATTTAATTCTAAAAAAAAAAAAAAAAGGCAAATAATATTTTCATCCCTCCATATTTATTTGTATTTTCAAGAAACAGTGATGGGAAGCAACAAAGATAAAACAGGGAAGAGAAGACAAAGACAGTAGTAAAGTGGGACATTAAAGAATAGAAAGGGAAATGAAAAAGAGGGTGTTGGCAGAAGCAAATTTTGCTTTGTGCAGCATCTTGAAGGTAAAAACAAGGAAAATTATGTGGGGAGTAGGTGGGAAGTCAATAAATGGGATCCAGATGCTGTAAGGAAAAGTAGTTAGAATAGAACATTATGATTTTTGCAGCAACACCTTAACTAGACTAGAATGGGAAAGATCCCAACCAGGGGAAGGCAGCAGTTGTCAAGGGGTTGATGAGGATGAAGCAGTGGCACAGGAAAACTAGAGAAAATAATAAGGCAGTCTGTAGAAACTCATCACACTGGCCAGATCTGAACTTACAGTAGCATGTCCTCGACTTCTGTGGCTAATATGGATCTATGTCATGGAAAAATTCATTATTCTTTAGTAACACTCAGATTTATATTTTTATAAAAGAAGAAAATCCTCTTTCGGTTGTGCCTTAATACTTTGTGAAAATAGAAACAAAGAACTGGAAAAGTGTATATATAATTATATATTTTCTTGAGTTAGTGGATAAATTTCCAATAGGACAGATGCATATAGGCTTACTGTTTGTTCAAAGGAATGATGTGTCACCATTTTTACAAAAAAAAAAATAATCTTAGTTTGCAAAAATGATGGTGAAGCTTCACTTGGTTGAAATTGAGGAGTGATAGCAATAATCTTACATTTTTTGCATCTTCACTAGAATTAGTAGGTTAGAAAAATTGTTGCTGTGACTTATAATTCTTCCCTTAATTTAGTCATAGTGGACCTAGGGGTGTCCAATCAGCCCTTCTGGCTAAAAATTCAGAACCTTGAAGAAGACAAAAACTACTAAACCTTACAGCTAATAATGAATGTCTTGGATCTAATCCTACAAACATGCATGTAGGAAATTTTACTTGCATATTGAATCCTATTAACTTTTCTGGGATTATTTCTGTTTCTAAAACTCCTCATGTTTGAGGAGCCTGGACCTTTTTTTCACTTTTTCTGTCATATCCTGGCAGTGTTTTAGTAAGGGAGATATTTAAAAAAGACCCCAGACAGGAGCATAAAGGAGTCCAAAGGGAGCAATTAAGAAATAGCCAAAGCACTGTAACAATTAGGATAGCAAGGTTTGTTCTATAACGAAAGCTGGTGACTTCTGCAGGAGCTACAGAACTGGAGTGAGAGCCCTTTTAAAATTTTTCTCGATTCTTTCCCTCCTTTTCACAAATGAATAGAGCTATTCATTTCAATGGAACTTTTGTGTGTGGGTCTGGAAAGCTGTCTGAGCAACACACACAGCTCCGGGTAGCAAATGTTTGTAGAATCCCAGAAGTTAGACAGCCTGTATTATTAATCTGGATGGCCTCAGTTCAAAATAAAGTGGCTCAGTAGAGATCACCCACTGCAAAGACTAATAAAATAAAATAAATAATCAGTCACACCAAATAATAGGATACTTTTAACATGCTGGAACAAAAAATCAAAGAATTGATCTTCCTTTACCTAGGCCAACGTACAGCACGATTAGCAGAGAGTAAAAGGCTCATGACTTCTAAGTGTTGATATTAAGAAAATAATGAGTGTAAGGAAGTCCATTAAAGATTCAACATGGTCTTCACTAAGAGAACAGAAACAATATACCGAAGAACTTACTTGCAGGTACACTTTTGAAGTTCTAACTCGTTTGCCATTGTATGCACTTATACATAGCCTCTGTGTCAGTTATAAATAGGATTGGAAAATACTCAGTATTGGAAAAGGTATGACAAGGATTAACAGAAATAACTCATGCAGTAGAACACAGGACACCTGTAACTTTATCTCATTTATATGTCTAATGGCTTGCACCTCACAAGCTCTTCCCGTCTCCCATCTAGTTATAATTTCTTCTTCATGGTTCAGAGCTATGAATAACTCACTCTCATCTATCCATCATTGCACCTATTCATCTTTTCCCCTTTTGGCCCCATTTATTTTTGGCAGCCTTTATAATGTGTTTGCCGCATTAGTAAGGCTATCCAGAGAGTTTTCTTTTTTCTTTTCTATATGGCCCCCAAATCTGATGAGTTATCCGTGAGGATAGTCCACCCCGATGTACCCCACAGCAAAGCTAACAATTAGTTAAGTAGAGGACAACTAGGGAATAATTTTAAAATTGAAAAAAAAAGTCTGTAACATCATAACAAGGCTGATTCTCACTTAATCATTCAACTTACATGTTGAAATAACCTTTTTCCTCACAGTTTTTTTTTGGTTTGTTATACCAGGGTTTCCTTTCTGCCTGTGTAGTTCCTAATACATTGCTAACCATCCCTTCCCAGAGAAATGTATTAAGAGCACATTTTTGAACTACTACAGTTCTTGACCTATTCCTTTAAATGAGGAATAATTCCCTTAATATTTGATTGTCCCCGAAGAAGGTGCATTTAAATCCCCTAGAGCTGATAATTTGATATCATGATAATAACAAGATATACATGATAATAACAAGAAGAAATACATATTTTCTTGCAGACTTTTATGTCTACTGTATGTGACCATCTCTTCTCAATATAGAAATGTACTTGTTTGCAGTGAGAAATTATAAATTTTATTTACAGTTGAATTTTAATGGACCAGATTTAAGTAGCTTCCAGCTGTCTTTGTAAGGACATGTCAGAACTTTCCTCTGAAAGGATTCCAGAGATATTCAGGAAATAGCAATAGCTTTAATAAATCATAAACTGAAACCTGTGAAAGCTGAAACTACTCAGTAGGATAGGGTTGGAGGCAGAGGGAGAAAGAGAGAGAGAGGTATGGGACAATATAATTTGGGTTAAGAAATCATTTTGTAATACAACATTCTCATGTGCAAAATGACTCAGTAAGCCAACTGTTACTTCAAAAAATTTGCTGTGGCACAAAGCTGCTGACACTAAACATCCATCCTTGAGGGAGGCAAGCAAGTCAGTCTCATATTTTGCCTGACACATCTCCCAGTGAATAGTCATTGAGTGTGCACATTTACTTTCATATACATTTCCATGGATTGAAGAAGTATTTACAGAAAACATACTGTAAAACAAAACATAACAACGACAAAATAGAAACTCTTATTATTGAAAACACCTTGCATCTTTAAGCCATACAATTTTACTTTAGTTGCTACTTTCAATTTCCCTCAGTCTCTTGCTGGCTCAAGAACATCATTCAAAACAGGAAATATCTATATTTCCTAGTGAGAGGCCAGAGCTAACTCACAGGGTGCACATGAAGAACTCTGAGTGCTACAGACTTTTCTGGACCATGTTGCAGTCTTGTTTCCACAATAATGAACATAACGAAATCTGTTGCAGTGGTACTCCAGAACATCTGATAAAATACCCTTGCTTTCCACGAATAACTTGTTTTTAAGATACTATACTGGTATGCTCAGGATATGAATTAAGATCCCAAGACATAGCTTTAAAAAAAAACTCAGTGAAAATGGACCTCTATAAACTGAGGAAGAAAAGAAAATTCTTTTTTTGTTTATTATAATGACTGTCAGGAGGTCATGTTCAGTTATCCCCACATAACCCCACTGAACCTGCTCAATGTGGTCGCAGTACTGTAAGCCAGGGCAGAGTTTAGCCCACTGTGTAAACTTCAGGAAGAACAAGCCTTCGTTATAGAGCTCAAAGGAGTCCTTGTGCTCTCTGAAGGAAAGGTATAACGGGGTGCTTGTTAATGCCAGTCAACAAAGTCCACTTTATGGAAAAAGAGGGGGATCTTGGTAAAAACCTAAGGTGCTCATACCCGGTAAGGGGAAGTTTCTCCAAGAGAAAAAATAGCCAACTAGAATAAAACAAACAAACAACAAAAAAAACACTCCATGCTCTGTACATCTTTACAATTGTATGACATTCCTTATGGGATAGGAATTTCTGCAGGAAAAATCAGCAGCTTAGTGACTAATGCTATTTAGCGCTTTTAATGCTATTTAGCGCTTTTAATTCTTCATTATATTTTTCCTCTTTAATACAAAATTTATTCTTTTCAGAACTCAACGTGCAGGGTATTTTTGTTACCAAACCCTGTGCTGTGGCTGGTATTATCTCATTATCTGTGTGAGGCCTGTTTATTCTAAATCCTAGAAATTGTTTTAAACTCTCTCCTGGTATCACTCCAGAAGAAGAAAGCAGCAGTGTTCTTCTGCGTGTGTGTGGTGAGCGTGAGGAAGAGAGAAAAAGAGGACAGCAAGGAGAAGAAAAAACTTTTGTATGGCCCCGAGATGCAATCAATTCTATTTAAAGATAGTCATTTTAAAGTCACCTTAGGTCAAGGTCAGTAGGTCTGACATAAGACCAGGAGTGGATGGTGCCCCGTTTTTTTTGTTTGTTTGTTTTGTTTTGTTTTTTAAGTATTTAGCCATCCTCAGAGAGAAAACTCACGCTTCCACCATGACAGTTATTTAGTCTTAGTTATTGCCTGCAAAACATGCCAGTGAGATTTCTTCATAGGTTAGACATTACAGCCCAGAGCACCATGCAGGATACTGGACCGTGGTTCCAGTTTGGCTGCGGTGGTTTGCCCTTGGCCAGCTGCAGTCGCTGCCCTTGCTCCCATTTCCTGAGAGGGCTTACTGCCAGTAAATGTGCATTCTCGTTCCCTCCTCCCACCCATCAGCAGCAAGTCAACAGCCTTCAGGGTTTTGTGACAAACACAACCTAAGTGGGCTTTATGCCCACATTTAGGCTCTCTTTACCTCTTTTTGACCCAGTATAGGCATAGTATGGCCTTCGCTTTGTTTCTCAGGCTTTGCCTGCCTGCAGAGGGGGCCAGAGAATGTAGCAGCCTATGACTACCAAATAAATCCCAGTGAACGTCTCGTTTTAGAAAACCTGTAAAATATGTAATATTTCAGAGACAACTGGAAGTAACTCATTGTTTTCAAAAAGCATTGCACTCTCTAAGGTGATGCTTATCACAGCTTTTACCCTAGTAATTCACTAGTTTTTTTTTTCAAGGCTCCTGCCTCTGGGGAAAAAAAAAAAAAAAAAAAAAAGTCCTTATTTTTCTTGTTGTCAATGGTTTATATTTTAAGCTTCAGCTTTTGTGGAATATGTACCAATAACGTCTTTTTGAAATAATTTTGTCAGAAGTTAAATGCAATATAGTTTTTCCAAAATGGTATGGAAAAAGAGAAATCATGATCCATCTGTAAATTCTCCATGTACCACAGTCATTTATTACTTCATACTGAAATTTGAAATATGAGAACAAAGCAGAGGCAAAGCCAAATAAAAAGCCACACCAGAAAGGAACATCTGCAGAATTCTATGAAAAAAATGCACAAATGTTATGAATTAAACCTTTTCTGGCTTTTCTTACAGCTGCACAACCTCACACTTAGAAAGGAAGGACTATCTAAATATTTCCTACTCAATCTTAAGAAATAGAAGCCCATATAATTTATTGGAAACCTTAAATAAAACTCTGTTCTGGCATATTCAATAAAAAGTAAGAACTGATAAAGAATGAAAAGAGAATCCTAAAATTCTGGATAAAGTGCAAGTAATTTTAAATTTCATCTTTAACACAGTCCTTACTGTGGCTGCAGTAGTTTTTGCTAACAATCAGAAAGGAAGGAGAAGATGGTATATCTCATACATGAAAGGGCATACAGACATTTTTTACAAAACAAACAAACAGAAGAGCACCTATTTTTTATTGGAAAAGAGCAGCTTGTGGAAAATGGAATTGCTCATAAGAGGAGGCAGATTTCAGTGACATTCAATTTTGGAAAAAAAAATCTTATGGAATTCCAAAATCAATAATATTCATTTTCAAACTCTTCATTTGACATGCAATTCATTATTTTAGAAAAAAAAAAAAAAAAAAAAAAAACAGGTTGAAATGGAAAAAATCAGAAGTCATTTCCATTGATCTGTAAACTCTTTCCATCTGTTGATTTATGGACCTTTTCCAAAGTTTAAGCTTGTCTTAATGTTTAGAAAAGGAAACCTCAAAAATCTGGAGAAATGTCCCAAATAAACTGCTTCATAATCAGTAACTGATTGCTTCTGCTGAAATATGGTCTGCACCACTGAAGTCAGTTTGAGAAGGGTCTGGACTCAAAGTGAGACAAAAATTTCTGGTCATAAAATTCTATATTATATATTTGCTGAGTTGTGGATAAGTGTATATAATACAGATATTTGTCTTATCAAGCATATAACATTCTGCAATGCAGTTTATAATATCAGCATAATTATTATTTCATTTTGAAAAATATTCATTTGAAGTTCTTCTGGTCCAATATATTACCTGCTTCTGAACTGCAGGATTTTGCCAGCAGGTTGCTTATGGCCACACTCTGCAACCAGAAGTTTGAAAAGGAGCGTGATATCACTGAAATATGCTATTGAACCTCTCTCTATATGTAGTGTAGAATGAAGAGTTGATTGTGCAAAGCTTACCAGAGGACACCTCACGTCACAGCTGTCATGGCATTCCCCTCATGCCCTTGTTATAAAAGCAAATCTGCACTTCAAGTTTTCCTTCATTATACATTGCTTTAGTGACCATTAAGTATGAAAATAACTTGCTTGCAGTAACTGGGTAGAAACTGGAATCTCAAAGAGATCTGCAGTCTTTCTAGCTAGAACCACAATAACTAAGGGAAGTTATAAACTGTAACAGTCAAAAATAAACGCTGATGCTGTGGAGACGTTTACTAGTAGACGTTTATACTTTTTCAGGGGAAACCAAACTTTTATATGTATATAAAATACATTTTTTTTTTCCTAAAAGCTAAAAGTATTCTGAAAGAAACCGGTGTTTCCAAACGTGGCATTGAAATGACAAGCACCAGGAAGAAACTGTCACAGCCATCAGATAAACTGTATTCAAGTTGAACATTGCATGTTTGTGTTCAAACATTTCACACCTTGGTCATTTTCATTTAATACAGTTAATGATGTATTTGTATATAGGTTTATGCTTTTGACAAAAATAGATTTGTTTGTAAGCCAAAGGCTGGGTATTACATTTATAAAGACTCTGCTGTTACCAACACTGGAAACATATGTCCATATCAGAGTAAGAGTCTTTCTTGAAAAATGAAGCTGAAGAAAGATTCATAAATGCATGCATTGAGTAAAATCAAAGATTTGAAATATCAAAATAATTTGAGAGCATGCACGAAGTATTTTTTGCAACAACAAATCATGCATAAAAATGAGCTCTCTGAGAGGAGACAATCTGGGCTGTATCATCTTTTCATCACAGAAAGATGAGAGACAATGGTCATAAGTGGTTATTGACACACTAACACACTAAAAACAAAACAAACACACACCCACTTTGCTACTTCTGATTTCCTCTTGGTTCAAAACTAAACTGCTGCACAGTGGTCCTGTGTCAGTTAGCCCACAGGAGGAATGGAAATGAGAACTGACAATGCCAGTTGTATTCAAACTTGGGCAGCTATCCGCTTTTATGTCATCTGAACTCTGAACTAACATCAACGATTCTTTATCGACCACCTAACAGAGAGAAGAGCACTCCAAGTGTAAATCAGAGCTGGAACTAAAGCCAATAATTTCTCCTTTTTGGAAGACAACTAGTGAGGGAACAAGAAAGGCTGGGAAGGTAAGTATTCTTCAGGAACTTCCTCTTTGTAATCAAACATGCTTTTAGGATATTTTGCCTCTTAACCAAGTAAATTAAATGGAAGTAGTGGAGAACACCAAACAAAACCAAGCTTTGAGTACTCATTGCAGTATCTTTCCCCACTCCCTGTGTTGCACTTGACCTGCCTGGAGTACACCTCTGGTGTTCTCTTGTATGTTTTACCACATCAATTATATATTTCATACATGCTCAGAGACCAATGTTCAGTGTCTTATAGAATTTGTCCTATGACTCAATCCAGCCTGATGTTGCTATTGGCATTTCACTACATCAAGTTTATCCAGAATGAGCAGCATTTAGTTCTGGGCAACTCCAAATGAAGTCTTCCTCAGCTACTCAGATGCTTGCTAACTGAGGCTCTGACCTTTAGAGATATCCAGGGCTGCAGCTGTGTGATATTAAAATATATCTAAAATACTGGAGGAGATTTCTACATTACAAACACATGAAAATGTATGTAGACCGCATAAACTGAAATGTTCACATTGATTTTCACAAACAGGGGCTTCCCTTAGCTAGCTCAAGGGTTTATGTGCCTTGTGGTCAGGGTAGAGAATTGCTGTCTGTGTTTGCAGTTCAACTTGGCACTGAAGTAGCAAATCAACTTTGCTTGTGGCTGCCCTCCAAAATAAACAGAACTTTATCTAAACTTTAATCTTTTAGTAAAACAATGAATATTGCTTCCAGTATTTATAAGTTTCTTCTGTCTTGCACTACAAAGGAATATAGAGAAGAATAATTTTGGTATTTAGCTCAAACTGAATCCCAGGACAGAGGAAAATTTGTGCATAGTGAAATGTGGTGGTGAGGTGATCACATCTTGTGCTCTTACATTCACCCTCTTAACTCTACAGTCTCCAGAAGAAGAAACTTGACTCAGCTACAGCTCCCCTGGGAACTTTGCTCTGGCATGGCTCCTTTTCTTCCATTCACAGAGAAACTACTTTTAAAAGTCACAATCTGCCTTGGAATCTGGTTTTGTATTTTGAGCCAGAAAAATACTAGCTCATTCTTCTATTTATTCCACAATATGCGATACACAATTTTTCTGACACTATCAAATATATTTAGAACCCCGATGAAGGTTTGGGGGATCAATTTTTTGAATATTTAACTCTTATTTAAAGCTTAGACTCTTCTGCATATAGAAAGAGCAATTACTTAGACTTGGATCCTTGATATTTGACACTAGCAATATACTATTCACTGTTTCCAGCCATTCATGGATGGACTCCAGATATTTTCCTGACACATAAAAGTATTTTATTTGAATACTCTTATAGTAGCTGGAAGCATTTTTCAACAAAGGACCTCACTCAGGGTGATATATTTGGTGAACAGGCTTTCCAAATAATTCTTCAGGAGCCTGTACTGTACTACTGATTACTGATAATGTACATGTTAGAGCTGTTGCACTCAGCACAGATGTTCTACCAACAGAAGTATTCCAAGCTGAGAATTTGCCTGTCATTAATAGTACACTATTAAAAAAACAACCTTTTTTTTTTTAATCTGTCAGAGAAACAGCTTATATGTCTGCTGTTACTGTGAGAAAGAAGGAAAACTGAAATAAGTTGTATTGCATTATAAAACCAAAGTAACATCAAAATCCCAGTTTTGCAGACAATCACGAGAAAGATTTTATGTAATACTGACTTACTTTGGGGCGTCTCTTCTTTAACAAATCAAAACTGGGCATTTCAATTGCAGGCAGGCTTGGATTTGCTTGGGTAGGTAGATTCTCCTGACAATATGAGGAATAGAAAGACTCGCTAGGTCTGTTGCTTTGTCAGTGCAGGACACTTTCTTCATTCCTTCTCCAGGTTATTTGGAAGGACAAAAAAAATGTGAGATTTTCAAATTTTTAATCCAGAATGCCTTCCTACTTTCATCTGTTAATATCTACTTGTTCAAGAATTAGCATCTTTATCCCAGCTATAGACCACAGTAGCAGAACAGGCTGAGCACAAAGTCTTTAATGAATACAGGACTCTGATGCTCTTATTACATAAAGGCATTTATTTTTTTTCTGGATGGTGCACCTACACCAGTGCTACCATTTCACTGTTGCTGGAAGTCATCTAAGAAAATCACCAAGTCACAGATGAGAGGTAGTCAGAAGCACAGCCATTCTGTGGACATTATTGGGTATGTTACTATGACAAAACACACTCAAGAACCTATATAAAAAAGCTCGTGAGATAACTGGATGTTAGCCTGGGGTGGTATCTGCGTTGTCCTGACAGCATAGGGACAGCATAGCCACTACTGATAACATTTTAACCAGCCCTTCCATATCAAGCTGTTACTCATTCCAGTTAATAATGTCTGCACCTTGTTCACAATGAAGAAATGTTTTGAGCTAGAGAAAGTTTTCCTCACAGAAAGTTTCTATGAGCAGGTAGTTGTGTACTTTCAGCTTTCTTTTGCTGGAGAGCTTACTTTATAGTTTCATGGACACATTGCTTTGCTTCTTTAGAAAGTACAATGAAATAAAACTAAGAAGGATAACCCCACTCCTAGGAACCTAGCAATTAATACAAATATAGTGAATGCAGTATTTCAAGGACATCCCAGCAGCACCGTAAACACATCATATGTCTAAATTAGCTTCCTCTAGCATGCTACTCCTTTGGAGTTTTGGCTGTTCCTATATTACTTGCTTTGTCTGATCTTTAGCTGCACACTTCAACAACCATCTGGAATCAGACCACATCCTAACATGTCTGGTCTTGCAACTACAACAGAAAAAAAAGTTTCCATCTAGCCCTAATCACTACATACATGGCTTGTGCTGATGTATGTAGCAAGGGGTGCATCAAGCACGGCATCACTAGTTGGGCAAGTGATCATCCTGCTCTACTCTGTGCTGGTGCAGCCTCACCTTGAGTACTCCGTGCAGTTCTGGGCACCACAGTACAAAAAGGACATTAAACTTTTGGAGAGTGTCCAGAGGAGGGCGACGAAAATGGTGAAGGGCCTGGAGGGGAAGATGTATGAATAGCGGCTGAGGTCACTGGGCCTATTCAGCCTGGAGATGCGGAGGCTGAGGGGGGTCTTCATCACAGTCTACAACTTCCTCGCAAAGGGGAGTGGAGAGGCGGGTGACCGACCTGTTCTCCATAAACACCAGTGATAGGACCCACGGGAATGGGGTGAAGCTGAGGCAGGAGAAGTTCAGACTAGATATCAGGAGGAGATTTTTCACTGAGAGGGTGGTTGCGCTCTGGATCAGGCTCCCCAGTGAAGTAGTCACTGCACCAAGCCTGTCTGAATTTAGGAAACGTTTGGACTGTGCACTTAGTCACATGGTGTAAACTTTTGGGTAGACCTGTGCAGTCCAAGGAGTTGGACTTGATACTTATGGGTCCCTTCCAACTCATAATATTCTATGATTCTATGATTCTAAGGAGAAAAGAACTGTATGTCCAGAACCCATTTCCCTACAGTACACAGGAAACAAGTATGGTGTCATTTTCCTGTGGTACAAAGATCAAGTAGGAAAAGAAAGGACTGGAACAGGAGAAAACAAAGAGAAGCACATCTGTGGAGCACTGGCCTTAATCTTTCTCTCCTGTGCAGTAGGAACAGCTCAGAGAAGCATGCACCTCCATTTATCTGCAGCCTGAGCAGATTCTCCAGGAGTTACTGGGAAGCAGAAAGAGACCTGGCAGCTTCACTCAGCAACTCCAGTGCTTCTCTGTGTTAACGCACTTTATTTCCATCCTTTATCCAGCGCTAGATTTATAAACATGCTCCAGCCCTTTGGGTCTCAATTAGAAATACCTAAAAGATTCAGAGAACGGGGCAGAAATAATACAGGAGCAACAAAACTTCCATCACAAAACATTACCATGAAACAGTCTTTGAAGAGAGGACTCCTCCTTTCCCTATCCACACGGAGAGAATTATACCTCTTTCATCAGCAACTGTTTAATGCAACCAGAAATTACCTCTGAATGTCACACATAGATATACATACAAACAACAAAAGACATTGGCTCAGTTCCTCTCTTTTGTGCAGAGTATACAACTTCTGTTGTATTTTTTTCCTCTTTTGTTATGGTATTGCCAGTCCTGAATGAAAGAGCTTACCAATATATAAAAAGATTTAGACAGAAATATAATACCTAGAGTTTTGTAATTAGCCATTTCTAAAAACCCTAAACACCAGGTTTAGCTTTTTAAAATTGAAATCTTCAGTTATTCCCCAACCACAAAAACATGCCTATGCTATCATGTGGATCCCAGAAATTACAGTTTTTTTCTATGATCTTAACTGCATAAAATCTCCAGTTATTTTGAACAAAACATATTTCTATGTTATTAAACATTATTATAGATGACTTTCTATGAATTGTGTTATTTCAAATATAAGGGTTGGTATTTTAAAGGGGCTTAAAAAGGAGGTATTTAAAGAACTTGGTAGCACCTGACTGTGGCTTTGTTTTGAATAATGCACTAGTAGGCAACAGTCTTAAATTAATGCATACATATAGGTAAGGTCTCACCAGCCTGTACTCACAGGCTCCGCCTTCATCTTTTATGCATTTTTACTTCTTGTGCTTCTGCCACTTTAGAGACCTTTGCTATTTGACATTTTTTTCTATAATATATGCTATACTTCCTTGTTTCTTACTATTATTCTTTACACAGCACTGAGTTCCTGCTGCAGTGTGGGTCATCAGAAAGATTCGTTAATGTACCTGCCTATATATAAGAAACATTCTAATGAAAAAGGAGAAAAAAAAAATGCAAAATCTTAAATTAAAATACATGTGCTTCAAATCAGAGAAGGATATAGGGAAAAAATGGAAATAAGCCTTAGAAAAGTAGTTTAACAGGATGCTTGAGCCCATAGTATTATATACTAATGGTTTGAGAAAAAATATATTCTGTGAAAAAGAAAACAGTACATTTTCTCCCAGTCATGCAACCATGTTTTGCTAGATCAGAATGCCAGGTAAAAATAGAACTGAAATTAAAAATTAGTAACTAACTCTAGATGAGTGCGGCACGGAATCAGAAGTAGAACATAGCACCAATGGAGAATATATCTATTGTCTCTTCCAATAAAAATTACCTCTGCTAATATTTATGATATGAATGCTTCTGTTTCTTATGAAATTTGTATCTTCACACTCATTTTTTTCCTGAGGGAACCTATTGCATTGGTGATGACAGGTTTGCTTAAAAAGAAAGATTTCACATCAGTAAGCAAACAAAATCTGTATTTGATAGGCCTGATGCAAGAAAGAACAGAAGATTTCATTTTCTTGGACTTAGAAATGATCTTTGTAGAGGAAATATGCATACATATATATATTTTACCAGGGCTCTAGTATTATCTTCACTTACTCAAGGAAGTGACTGAATAAATGTGAAGATCAATGAACAAACCTAGGATAAATATCCTAGCTATGCTTTATCATGCACAGTAATATTTTTCTTGGGATAAAAAGGTGCAATGAAAGCCTACAAATAATATTATGGGCTGTTTTGTGACTATTATTTCTAATTCCAGACAAATTATGTACCCAAATGTAGAACCACAGTGTTCATAAGTGAACTAAAGGAAAAAGATTTTTAAAAAATTCACGAGTTACACAGAACCGTAAAAGTATTCAACTTCCAGTGTCAGAAAGCTCATCAACCAGGCAGAGTCGCATTGTGTAGGTATCTCTGATTCCATAATTTTCTGATTTCTGAGAGCAATTTTGCTTAAACAATATGAACTGCAATGATAAATAGCTGAAGATAATAAATTAGAATGCAAACAGGAGAGAGTTGTTCAGAATTTTTGCTGCTTCTGACTCCCTTTTTGCTGAGACTTTCCTTGGTTTTGTTCATTCAGGAACAATTTCCCATTCAAGATCCTGGACATTTTGGAAGGGCCAGGATGTCCGATTTGGTGGAATTTGTCTTATTTAGTTGTCAGTCATGCCTGAGACAGAGAGCAAAATGTAACGGGAGTCATGTGGTATTGCGGCACATTAATGACCCATCCAGTCAGTCAAGAGAGGCATGAGATTACTATGATAAAGGAAGTGCAGCAGAATAGTTTGATCAAATCTACAAATAAATGTTGGCCTTTGAGAGAGAAAAGCCTCTGTCTTCCTCATTAAGCAGTGCCAAGAGAAGCTATTTCATATAGTAGTGTGGTTAAACACATACTTTTTTAATGTAGTAGCTCTTCTCTCCTTCCTGTCATGAGAATATATAATTTCATCTTGTTACTGTACAACTGTAACTGTGCTGTTACTGACCTAGAGCAGTGAGGAGGTTCTCTTTTCATGGAGGCAGAACAGGATCTTTAGGGGAAAATGAAGACTTATTTGCACCTTTTTTTACCTTTTTTTTTTTTTTTTAAAGATTAAACACACAAAAGATTAGGTAAATTCCTCTTGGCCTTTGACACTTTGTCTACATTTCCTTAATTTTTCCAGAAACAGATTTAATCAATAGCCCTCTGCTATGTACTGGTAAATGTCTGCATAATTTATAAGCCACAGGCATTCAGGACAGAGTGAAGGAATATGCAGTACCTGATGATGACTGAAAATATCAAGCGTTTATGAAAGGAATGATGAAGGTTTTTATGCAGCCCAGTTTATCCAACTGTGAAAATATTAGTTGGGATTTAACTGAGGTGGTGCTCAGAACTCTTTTGGCTCTTGACCAGGATAAATTGTACAAGCAGAGAAGCTGACTGCAGTTACATGAAGAGAAGACAAAGAAATGAGAGAAACTTGACTTGAGGGAGCAGCATGTGGACTGAGAGATTAATCCAGCATTCCCTAAATTACTTTTCTGCACCCTACTCCTCAATGAACTTTTTACTCTTTTATCAACCTTCTGAAGCAATCTGGTTGCATAGTCCTATGCAGTTGCAAATATTATATCCCTTCTTTCAAGGATGTCCTCTTGTTTGAGACATGGTGGTGTAAATTAGTAAGAAAAAATTATCACAACACAAGAAAGGCACAAGGTTCAACTATATCACCTCATTTTTTTCACTGAAAATGCTATCCTAATAACCCAGACAGAAAGCTCTTCTGAAAGTTTTTCCAAACTAAAAAATCCCAGATAACTTGTTTTTTCTTCTTTGTGTGACATCTCCTTCATTCATACTTCTATAACTTTTTCCACACTCTAAACATAATTCTCATAGGTTTCATGAAATTATGCACATGTCTGGACCTCAGGACAGTCCTTCCGTACTCATCAGTACCTTATACTCTCCACTGACCTTAGAATGCCCATCTGATACCTTGTCAGTCATCCCATTGTCTTTCTGCACTGTCCTAAAAGAAAAATTTTAAAGATACTTATTTCAGACAAAGTGAGGATTAGTTTGTTTAGATGCTTAAATGGGCTGGGTAGATTCCTATGTTCTAGGATACTTCATATATAAGCTTTTCACTCTTTTTGGATCTGGCTTAACACTTTGTCACTACAAAGCCAGTATTTTGCCATAATCTGGTAAGGAACTGAATATTTAAGAATACTTTAGCAAAATTATATCCTGAAATTAAAAGAAAGCTTTTAGATCCATAGCCTAGATCCATATGGAATTGGATGCTCTTGGTTGCTCTTGATTTTATAAGCAAACTTCTTAGGTACCCTTCAAGTTGCAGATATGTGAAACATGGGGTAGTCTTTAGATTTTCATTGGCATTTTTATTTTAGCTGCTGATAATTTCAAAAACAAGCTGTCGACCATCTATTACTGCTTCCAATCCATCCAGCATCTCAAAAATATTACATACAATATGTTTAGCTGCTGAAGTAATATTGCACAGAAACCACAGAAATATAAACCTACCACAAAGACAGCTGAGGTCTTGAAGCATTTCAGGACACAACCTGTTCAGTTCTTTTCATATCAGAGAAATATACCACTTTAAGAGACCTTTGCAGAATTCAGGCCTTAGTGCAGTGAAGCATTAAGTTCCGCATGGAATGAAGTTTTGTCTGGCCTTTTCCCCAAATGTGAAAGACCGCAAAGGGTAGCATGGTTGTAGTGTTGATTTCCCCTCAAGGTATTCATAGTAGTTTTCCTAACTGGGATTCACTAGTTAGTTTTCTTGACATATAACCTAAATATTCTTCTTGTAATTTAAACAGTACTCTTATCATTTTGTAGTTAAATAACAAAGAATAATTCATCACCAGCTCTCTTTAACAAACCTTCCCATGTTGAGAGATCTCATGCCATAACATAATATTGGATGACTTTTTTATATAAATCTATAATAAATTTGACTGCCAACATGTGATTGCTTTTTTAATTGTGCCAACTGCAATGTCTTTCTTCAGCAGCTTCTAATGTTCTCCTGTGGAAAGTCTGACTTAAGGTTTCTGTACACAGAATTTCCATTTACTTTTGTTAACAATCACATCATTAAATGATGTGCTTGTATCTGCATCAGCATGACATCTATCTCCTTGCTACCCTTCTCTTTTAAGGATTTCTGTTAAGTAATTAGCTAAGTCTTTAATATCCTCCTCCATACAACTCTACGTGCAAATTTATGTCATCACACACATTTCCATCTAGGCACATGCTCCAGTCTAGGCACAACCTCCTGCTTTGTGAAATAAACTTGTCCTGCTGAAATCTACTATGTCTAATTCTTAATGCTCTTTAACTTTCAACACAGCATGATTGGTTGCTGTGATTCCAGTTTTGCCAAGGATTTTGACATTCATTCTTGCTTCATTTATTCTAATATTAGCCTAATTATTATTATTCAAATTTGTGGAAACTAAAGAACTGTCATTTTATTAGCAGCAGCACCAATTAGTTCTGCTTATTATGTTTTTAAATGTAATTCTGTACTTCACTGTTCATCATTCTTACAACATATTTTTGTAGATGGTTGCTTTGCTATACTCGTGCTTCACACAACCATTTTAATGTAGCTATTACAAAAAACATGTTCTCATTTGAGTATTTATCACTTGCTTTTATGATTAAGTAGATGCTCTTTTAACTCTTGAATTGCAAGGCACCATTTAAAGACATCCTTTCAAACTCACATTCCTGTGTTGTATCAGTAACAAAGACAGAACAAACTGAACTGTAATTTCATCAGAAGGACAAGTACAAAGAAACAGATTTCAGTAGGATTGTCACTATTAAATTCCACTTTCATTCCCTTATTTGCACATCAACCATTCACAATCAAATATTTGTTTTACTGTGTAATTCTATACCAACAAGGTTAATGTTCTCCTCCGCTGAACCATTACTGATAGATGTTATACCTTTCTCACACCATAAGTTTAGGTGGTTTTCCCAAATAACAGAAAAATAGCAACACCCCTATTATCATTCTTTGCCAAGTTCCTGTTCAGATAGTTTTCTGATTATTCTTTCCAAACACTACATTTTTCATTTTCTAAAGATATTTTAACATATGACTTAGTAGAAGACTAGTATGAGGTAATCTTTCAGCTAGCTTCATCTAATAATATGTGCCTATGCTATAAAAAGTTATAATTCCAGCCTGTATAAAGACTGCACATCTTGGTCTTAATGACAGCTACAATAAAGTTTTAGGTATAACTATGTTAAATTCCTCTTCCATAGTGATTCTTTTTTATTTGTATGAAGACTCATGTTTTACAAAACTGTGTATCTGCTTGGTGTTATTTGGAAAGCAAAAGGCCCAGGTGAACCTCCTCAAGCTTGTTTGCTAGCATTAAATCTCTTACCAAATAAAAGCATAGAGTTGTATTTCTGCTTAGTAAAGCATCTTGTGTATGAAATTGTTGGTTACTAAATATTAAACTTGAAAAATGAAGTAGTCCTTTGCATTTAACTAGGATTAGTTGGTGAAAATTGTAGATTTGAAAGGTGTAGTTCTATATTTATATTAAATTGAATCCACTAAACCACAAACAAATGGTTTTCTAGCCTCCTGCTTCTAGAAAATCAAATAAAGGTTGTAATTTCTTGAACTGTGCACCATCTGCTACAACATATCTGCACACCACCTTCAGCAGGAGTCAGAGGAGCTAGAGGAGTAGTTATATTTGAAGTAGATCAGCATTCATGAGGCACATCATTTCAAGATAACTTGTTAAAAATATTGTTCACAGAGGAAATGAGAAGTATTCATGATATATTCCTACTTGATATCCTATTGTCAAAATCTTCAAAATCAAGCAATGAGAGGGAATCTTTCCATTACTTTGGTCAATTTCAGTCAAGACTGTGGAAAAATAAAATAAAATTCTCACTCTCCCACATTGTTGAGTGTTCGATTTTATTTCCTTAAGTATTAAGTTTAATCTAGCAAATTCCTTTATCATCAATTAGCTCATAAGTGTACCCAAAAATATCCCATCACAATGCTTACTGCTATTCATATTTTCTTTTTAAACTTTTGAGATTTGGCATATTAGCAACAACACTCAAAACCTGGAGTGAGACCGAGAATCTTGATCACCTAAGAAATTCTAGAATTTCAACACTTAAATTGTTCCATCCTGATATAGATGACAGAAGAAAATAGTTTCAGAATGGTAATTCTGGAAAAAAAAAATCAACTTAAAAAGTTTTATGAACATTGCAAAAATAACATCAAAACACTAGGACTTCTATGTCTTGGTGTTATTAAAGTAATTTAAGTTAATACATTACTATTCCACTATGATTTCTGCTTTAGTACTGCATCTCCAGATTTTGCAAATCTTATGTGTATTATGGGAACTACAGACCTCCAGGGAGTCCTAAGATGATAAACACTCATAAAGCAGTATAACAAGAGAGAAAGAAATAATTCGAGTGCTTTGAAATAACACTAATTCAGATAAGAAATAATAAGGCCTGGTTTGGGTCAAGTCAATTTTAAAGAGCTGAAAGAGCATAAGCTTTCTCATCTGGGAAAAAAAAAAAAAAAAAAAAAACACACTTCATAAGTGAATATCCAATAAAAAGTCTAGTTTGTAAAAACTGTACTGTTGATTGAGAATAAATTGTGACATGAAATTTCCAACAATTTCTAGTTTAAACATTGTATAAAATGCTGCCTGTGCCAATTAGACATGCATCAGTCCTTCAGCACAAAGCCTTTTTACCATGTGATGTTCTAATGCAAAAGGCATGGCATTCAAAAAAAAAAAAAAAAGGCACATTGGCTATGCCAGAGTGAATATTTAGTTATTCTTTAGGTTGTCATTTGTGGGTTTATGAAAGAACAAATGTTAAAAAGAGAGAAAGGCGTTCTCTTGCAAGGAAAGAGGAAGACAGATGATTACAATACAAACACAACATAATCATATATTTACTGCACAAAAACAGCCACAGAAATACATAACAGAAATATATACATCCATTTTGAGAGCTACAGCAGATGTTCACCTTATTTGAAGTGAAGGCCAACAGCTTTCCCCACCCTCTTAAAGCCCTGCCTAAGGGGGGAAGGAAAAAAATATATATCAAAACAGACACTTTTCCTATATATGGGAAAGTTTCCTAAAGCTACTTAACTTGAGGTTTTGGGGTTAGAATGACCTAAAATAGCTGGAAATGTTCATGAGATGCAGGTAACTGCTTTATAATTTAATTCAACAGTTATGTTACCAAATTTTTGGAAATTGCTTAGCTGCAGTAAAAGCTACCCCCACATTCCTTTTAAGTGTCACCTGCACAGTCAAAAAAAAAAAAGAAAAAAGAAAAAATGTCCCTCCATTTTACTACCTAATTATTAGGTTATTTACCTAGGAAATGTCAACCAGATTCTTCTTCAAACAGACATAATTCAAGCATATATTCTCATGTGAGACATGTCGAAATTGGCGCCCATTGCAATGACCAAGAACGCATTTATCATTAAACAGAAAGGTTAAAATTTAGAAAACTATCTGGAGCAAGGCATGGAAGGACTGAATCAGCACAGAACAGATTATAGTGGTAGCACATTCTCTGCAAGGCAGGCAAAGAGATGAACACACCTAGAAAGATGGGGAAAGCACTCTCTTCCTAGGTGAGTACCACTATCTTTACGATAAATGTAGGAAGGAATTGGAAAGGAGGTCTTTGCAATGTACCTGTGCTTGAAAGGCCCAGATCTGGATTATACAACCCTAATAGGTCTAGGTGCCTCCCTGCATCTTTGAGTAAACTGTCCACAAGGCAGAAATTACAGGAATTAAGATTTTTATCTGCCTTCTGCATTTGTTGAGAGCTAACTCCAAGCTGCTGAGAACTGGGCTAATGCAAATAAAACACTCAGAGATTTCATCTGAAAAATTAGGTATTAGTAAAATAATCTTAAACATGTCTGATGGCATTATCCAAACAATTCTTGAACTTCAGCAGGCTTGCTGCTGTGACCACCGCCCTGGGGAACCCGTTCTAGTGCCTGACCACCCTGGTCAGTGAACAGCCTTTCCCTAATACCCAACCTGACCCTTCCCTGTCCCAGCTCCATGCCATTCCCTCAGGTCCTCTCACTATCCCCAGAGAGCAGAGCTCAGTGCCCACCCCACCACTCCCCTTGTGAGGAAGCTCTAGGCCACCAGGAGGCCTTGCCTCAGTGTTCTCTCTAGGCCAAACAAACTAAATGACCTCAGCTACTCCTCACACGACCCCTCTAGACCCTTCGTCATCTTTGCTGCCCTCCTTTGGGCAGTCTCTAGTAGATTTATGTCCTTCTATTGTGGTGGCCAAAACTGCATGCAGTACTCAAAGTTAGGCCACAAAGCTCAGAGTAGAGCAGGGCAATCACTTCCCTGAACTATCTGGCAATACTGTGCTTTTTGAGAGCAACCCTGTGTATTTTTGAGACTCCATATATACCTCCTGAACCTATAACTAAATCAAACTCCTGAGGCGATTTTACTTTAGAAGTTTCTAAACAGTTCAAAATTTGTATAGTGTCTCAGACCTGTGTTTATAAGAGCAAAAATCTTCTACATTTCCCATTTGCCTTGAGAGCTTTATTTCATTATTTTAAAGCCACATTGAACATTCACAAGGAGTGCATTACTATAAGTTTTTCCCATGTCTACATTTATTTACTCATTTTCCCATAAGATGAGACATAAATAGCTAGCAGTGGATTGGACTCTGTTCATGCATGAATCATGATATGTATATATACTATGTATACATACTGAAGATTTCAAAAAATAGCATTGCTGTTGCCAGTATCAACATAATCAAAAAAGCTCAAACAAAAATGTAAAATTTTGCTGAAGGAGAAGAATGGTTTTTCACTGTATTTTACTATTGTCCTTTCAATACACAAAATAAACAGCTTTGAGGAGAAAAAGAAAGATGCTCTAGATGTAATTGATGTTCTAAGCCAACAAGTCACAATATGCTAAGTCCAATTTCAGTTTTTCTTTGTTGTCCACAAAAAAAAAAAACAAAACACTTCTATTTCTATAACCAAATACTGCTGTTCAATTTGTTCTCAGACATATAAAACAGTATCTTTAATACTAAAAATTCTTTGAGTGCTACCAATAGCACCACTTGAAAATTCCATATTTTTCTATTCAAGATGAGAAAGTGACTTAAAAGCAATATATCCCTTTGGGAATAAAATAACTTTTTGAGATGCTTTGGTAATATTAATGGAATTATCTTATTAAATACAAATAAATGTTTGCATTCATACTCAGTGAGATTCACCTACCTTACCACAATAAGTTATTTTAAAGGTCAAGGAGCAAGCAGTTTCTGTCTACAGACATGAATAACAAATGATCTTTCTGGATACCACCAGTATTAAATATCTCAAGATTTTAGCTCATATGTTTGCCTTAATGTCTAAGATGATATGTAAGTGCTTCTGGAATGGTGTACAAGTCATGAGTGGTGCTCCCCAGGGGTCACTGTTGGGGCCCATCCTTGTTAATATCTTTATTGGTGATTTGGATGAGGGAATTGCATGCACCCTCAGCAAGTTTGCAGATGACACCAAGTTGGCAGGGAAGCCCTGGTCTGTTGGAGGGTAGGAAGATCCTGCAAATTGGATTGATGGGCAGAAGCCAAGGGGATGATGTTCAACATGGTTACTAAGTGCTGGGTCCTGCACTTTGGCCAAAACATCACCATACAATGCTACAGGCTTGGGACAGAGCAGCTCAAAAGCTGTACAAAGGAAAAGGATCTACAGGTTTTGGTATTAGTATTTATATCAAATGGGAAAAAAACAGATCAAGTATGATGGCCATAAGAAAACAGAAGACCATGATGAGCAAAAATACTAAATGAAATAAGTTTGGGGGCATAATTATTAGCCTAGTCTACTTCTGTCAGTTCTTCGTGGTATTAGTGTTCTTTACTTCCAATATGGTCGGTTTTGTAAAGTCAAATAACCCACATGTCCTGGAAATAATTGTCTGCAAAATATCTTTTTGGCAGTTTATCTTTCCTCCGAATGATATCTCTAGAGTTTAACCCCATCCTTTACCTCTTATCTGATTTTGTTTCTCTTCTAAACATCTCCTTGAAACATTTTGCCATAGTGCAGTCTGACCAATATTATAAAGGGTGCTAAAGTACATGATTATTTTTTTTAAATGAGAAAAACAGACTAGTGTGGGATGTTTTCTGCCAAGACAGAATGTGACCCCTGGAGTGAATTTTCATGAGAACGTTAGTGACTAGCTCAGACTCAGACACTAGATGAAACCAGATAACCTCTCAGGTAGAGAGATTTAAAGACTCTTCTACCACTTTCTTTGTGAAACATTAAATTCAGAGAATTAAAAAAAAGGTCTGAACAGAAAAGCTGGAAATAAGTAGTGCCACATATAGTGGCCAAGTGTAATTTTGGTATAGACTGTTGAATTATTAATTTTGCACCTCTCCTCTCAAAAGTTTGATCTGGGCAAAGCATAACAGCCAAGTGTGCAGTGTTGGGACAAAGCAGAAATAATGAAGTGTTACAGTCCAATAGGGAATGTAGGTTAAAGATTTAAACAGTCAAAAAAAGCAAAATGGGAATGGCTGATGCAAAACAGTCTGTCTGCCAGAAAAAGTAGTCAGGAGAGAAAAGCACCTGCAATGGTCATGTCAGAAGAGGCCTAGCCAGGCCTCCAGTATGTATAGTGGCCAATAACTTGGATTTTAAAATCTGACTTCAGTTTAAATGTTAGTAAAAACCAATCTAACACATCCTTGTCACTGGATTGAACAGTGAATCTAAGAAATCTGACGCAATCTAGGAAAAAGACTGTGGAGCTGTATATATCCCACACCAGACTGTCGTTGGCTGTAGTACAAGAATGAAAACTAAAATACATCAACATATGTTCTATAAAACTGCAGAATAGTTACTTATACCATGAAAACATAACCTGAAATTATTTATGTATCTATAATTATACACACCTTTTATAGAATGGGTTAAAAGAAAAAACTGCTTATAACGTTATCTATAAACACAACACGAAGGGTATGAAAATATTTTTCTTTGAATCTCTTATATCTGCTGAATTATTTTCTTCCTGTTAGAAATCTAATACTGAATTGGATAGTGTCCTGATGCAGAACCAAAAGCAAAGGAACTAGGAAGGAAATTAAGATCCCAAAGATAAATGAGTGCAATATGGACAGGTAAAACATGAGATACTTAGATCTACCATCTTACTCTACAGATAGATGAAAGAAATAGAGGAAACTATTTTTTTTTTCTAACCTTTATTACTTTCCCCCCTCCCTAAGATTTAACTGGGCTCCCAGGAAACACCAAAATGTTTGATGCATTTGAAGAATTATTTAATAAGGTTTCAGTACAAGTCGAATTGTGTTTGGGCAGATCCTTCAAGTCTGGGCAAGTTGGCTTCCTGCATTTGTATCTCCCAAAAATGAACAGGGTAGAGTCATACAGGTATATGAAAGATCAGTCACTGTAATTGTAAGGGCAGCCCATTATTAAAAGTTTCATAATAAAAAAGAACAAATATCCAGTCTACTTTTGACAGTAGTCCAAGTGATGGGTATAATTACAGAAGCAACTCAGAAACATTTGCTACCCTACTGGAACAGAGGTGTGAGCCCTTTCTGTTCAACTTCCAGATTTTACAGATAGTTCCGCATACAGAAATTGTCTGCTTTTAACATTGTTTCCAGATGTACTCTTGGCCAGCTTTCTTCTTCTTGGAAGAATCTGAATGACCTGAACCTTGGGAACACAAATTATACTCCAGGATTAAAAAAAATAATAATATTCTCTGCTAATAAAGAACAAAAGGTTGAAAGGCAAGAAGATATTTGATGACTTAACATTTAAACTGCTCTCAAGCAATGTGCATCCATTGAATCACAGATTACTAACCATATTATTATACTCTATGTTCTTGAAGAAAACAGGTTAGAGAAAAATATATAACTCTGGCATATAAATAAATCAAAGCTATAGATTTTGGGCTTAAACAGTGGTACCTAACACCTCTGGTAGTGCAGGCAGGCTGTATTCATTTTATTAGTATAGGCTATGACACTCATGTGACACCAGTGCAAGACACACTGGTTAGCGAGCAATACAACCTATGTGCAACAAACCCGCTCAGTCTGCTCCTCCACTTTCAGCCAACATCCAAAACTCTTTGGCCAACAGTGAAAAATAGGCTGCAAGAGCCAGAGCAAATAAGCACGGCTAGCTCTCCAGAGATGTCACTCCCTAGAGCCCTGTGACTGCTTCCTGGCCAGACTGCCAACCTCCCACAGACAGACCTGCAGCCAGTACATGACAGGAAGCCACTGGGGTCTTTCCAGAAAAAAAAAAAAAAAAAAAACAAAAAAAAAAATTTTCTGTTAGTGTATCACAGGTTACAATAGGTTACCAGAATTATCCAACTCACCCATAAATACTCCATAAGCTGTAATTTAAGCAATATTGCTTTCGACAGTTCAAATCTCAAGCACCTAGATTACATCTTCCAATGAACTACTAAGCTAAGAAACCTATTGTCAGTTCAGAAGGAAAATATTTCTTTGGACCAAATAGAAAATGGTACAAGTTATCTGCTGAGTTCATGTCACATACCAGGTATGTATCTTCCATCTGATATTTCATCACTGTACAGGAAGCTTATTAACAAGACCAGCACAATACCAACTGCTAACAGCTTCTATACCAGTCAGTCAAGCCAAATAAATAAGTGAAACCTAGACATCAGCACTGCTCTTTAAGCAGTACCCCAAGTTTCACCAGCATATAATTTAATTCAATTATTTGTACTATTTGTATTTGTTGCTCTGTTGCTATTTTACAGCTACATTGATTTTAGGTCTTTTACTCTTTTTTTAAGCAACAAAATTCATTCAAGCTACACTGACTATCCAACTACCTATGGATGAACTTAAGCCACTTGTTGGTGTGTGGTGTGTTAGAGGAGTAAAATGCTGAGAAATTGCTTCATCTTGCTGGTAGACACCAGGCTGTTTTCAGATCAGGAATTCACTGGAATGAAACCATTTCCAGTGCACACCAGATTAAGGAATCTGCAGTTAGCTCAGTTTGAATCTCAAGAGTTGTTCTTTCAAAATGAGTTCCTTCCTACTTCGGATACTGGGGTCTATCCTTCATGGAGGAATTATTCACATGCAGCTCACGGAAAGTCACATTGGCAGCAAAGAGTGATACCACAAGTGGACCATCTCCTTACATCTTCAGTACATCCCAACACTCCATCATTCAGCTGTGGCCACAGTCTTTCCCTATGGCTTTCCTCTAGGCAGAGAATTGTGACCTTCCTGTCTTGTCCTGGTGGGATCCAAGTGCAGCCACACCTGATAAATGGGAAGTGCTCCTTCTTCAGCAATACAGATACAGCCCACAGTACTGAGGACCTTTGAAAAACTCCTGGGGCTTGCCATGCAGGTGTAGCATACAGGAGTAGTAGCTGCCAAACATTCAAAAACCTGTCCAGTTTCTTTACTTCCATATAAGTAAGAAAACTATTTAAACCTCTGTCTTTAAAGACTGCAGTTTCCAGCTACCCTGAATTCAGTGTTACTTAAGCATCTATAGCAAACCCTCATCAGCATTCACAAGTGGCATATTAAGATCACTTGACATGTTTAAGTTGTGATAGCTTGTCAACATTTTACTTGAAAAAGCTACTTTTTTGCTGTAAATGCATCTACTTTGATTTAAACAATTATCTTATGTAGCACTGGTTTTCTTTTTTAAAACAAAAATGTTGTTCCTTCCAGTAGAAGGTCATTATGAGGTCAAATACATTTTGCATCTCCTGCTAATTATTGATGCTTTCTTTCCCCTAAGGGCAAAGATTAGCATTTGAGCAACGTTATTTTCCAAGCATTATTGCTATTTAGCTCACTAGGAAAGAACAGAGTTTGCTTTCTAAGCACTTGAAAAAAAAATCAATTCAAATATAGCTAATGCTAGCAGACAGCTTTGTTCAACTCTATTACAAATACAAATTGTGTTGCTCCAGTAGGATTTCAGAATAATTACTTCTTAAGATCTGATTTCTACATGAAATTTTTTTCTCCCTCTTGAGGTGAAGCTGAAAAAACATGAGATCTGCCAGTGGGAATCTCTGTTCCCATCAGGAAAGAGGTCAGAAGACTACAGCTGTGGAGTCACATATGGCTCTTTCAGAAATCTTAGTATTCTTTTTGTTTGTTGATTTTTCTTCATGAGGAAACAACATTTTAAGAAGTCAAGAGTTGCATCACCAAATGCAACTAGTTTTACATACTAGAACCTCAAGCCTGTCTCATTTTCTTGATGTATACTTTATCTTGACACCTACTTTATCAACTACTCACACCCACAATGCCCCCAACCCAAGAGAAGCTCAGCAAGTGTTTGAGAGGATAGAGGATATGGAGGTTTGCCATAACACTACACTCCTGACTAGAGGAAAACAGATCCCAATACTGAAAATAACTGAGGTCACGCATCAGCCAACTCAAAGCGTTTTACCTGGCTGTTGCCAAAAGAAAAACACAAAATGCAGAGGACATCACTAACTTGATTGTCTCGCCCGTGCAGCTAGGGTGCTTATTTGGGTTTGTCTTTAGAAATGAAACAGGCTAATATGTTGTCAGTAGGAAGGGAATCAAAAGCAGTAGACCAAAAAGTCAAAGTGAGTTGGGTAAGCAAACAAAACCTATCCAGGGAACTGAACTCCTTGGCAGTGGTACCAGTGGATTCCAGTGGAGCCTGAGTCTGGAAAATTAAACTTCAAGAACCTAAAATAAATATGAAAAATGGATCCCTTTGGGTCCTGTTGTAGATTTTTTCCTCCTGTTAGGTCTCTTTCTTTCTTCCTCCAACAACTGAATGGCAGGTCAGGAAGAAAAGAGTGGAAATCTGCTTATTATGCAGTAGGTTGAAAGACTTCCTTTTCAACTTGCTACTATACATAGGATGACAAACAGAGCTATTGACATTTTCTTTCTGATAGTGAATAAAGTCTGTGACTACTCCACCTAAAATCCAACTTCAGAAAACAGTTTAAGTACATAAGTTACAGCATGAGTTAATTCTGTCACATTACTGTATTGTTTTGAGCTGTTATTTCACAACATTGTAAGACTACTTACAACCCCCAAAAGAAAATGGGAGCATTTACATATGGCAAGACATTTACCAACAAGGACCTGATAACAATATCCTTCTGGGACACAACCCATTGTTTTGGGAAACTAGCAATCCTAAATTCAAACTATAAATTACAATGACTGTTGGCATTTCATTAAAGTGAATTCTTTGTTTGCAAGCATAACTGTTTTGGTTTTGTCTATTGGGTTATCAGAAGAAATGAACTCTGAATCCTTTATGCAAGAAAAAAAAAAAGCTATTTGGAAGAAAAATAACAATTTGCAGATAGACAAACTTTAAGGAAAAATGCAACATTTACAATACATTTTTTAATCTTTTATTTGAATGTCAGAGTTCTGTGGCCTAAGCAAGCTCAATGTTTAATATTTAACTTTACTGCTAAAAATCCCTCTAGTCATTTTAGTATGCAAAACCAGAAAAAGTAGCTAGAATAAAAAATAAGAACTTCATTTAGTTCTCATCTAAAGCAAAGTAAAAATTATTTTATTATGTCCCGAATACAGCTCTAAATACAAGTGCAAGCCAGCAGATAAGACTTTTTTTTTTGCTAACTCATAGTAAAAAGTCAAAACAAAATTCTACAGATGATTCACATACGTGTTTGTATTGGTTTAACTAATCACACTCAAGGGTGACTTTTGAGTCCAGTGAAATTGTTTTTGGCTTCTACTTGTAGACAGGACCTTTACCATTAAGACGTGTTTTGAGACAATGCATTATTACATTATTCCATTTCTGTCATACACAATTGGTTTTTATTTCAATGAAAATTTAATCAGCTGCCCAGAAAACAAATCTTTTCCTGATGGAATTCAAAACAAGCTAATACCCAAGCTCCTTTGGGAATTTGAATTCACATTGTTATAGCTCTGAACACAAATACTATGGATTTATATCTTGCACAGCTGAAAGTGACAGACTTCTATACCTTAAAAATTGAGAACAATAAGAAAGTTTCAAAATGTATTTAAGTAAAATGCTACATGCAGATGCAAATCAACTTGAACTGAGAAACTTTCAGAACTGCAATTACAGTAACAATCACTGGCAGTGTACATCAGAGTTTGAGTTTCTTTTTTTTTTTTTAAATGCCCTATTTGGAGTACAGGGATACTGCATATACCACAATATGAAGTCTTCCTGTTCTACTGAGCACAGGCAAGACAAAAGGCTGTCTCCCACTCTGGGCATCCCACTTCATGTAAGATGTGTGGAGAGAAACCAGAAGGGAGCAAAAAAAGAACAAGCTTTTCAGGGTGCAGAAAGATTGAAAGAACTGGATTTACTCTGAAGAGATGACTAGGAAAAAAAATGCATTTCAACCTTCTAGAATATGCCAAAATGGCAGCTTGCTTTTCATATCCACAATACAACTAAATAGCTCATTTTTAAATCTGCAGCAAGGAAATTCTTAGCTGTAAAGACAATTACACTAACAAAATTGAAGATTGCATGGCATTAAGGACTTGTAGGTTTCCTCCCTTGGGGGGAGGCAAAGTAGCACAATGCTCTACTCCCCACGAGCTCTAATTGTCAGAGGTCATAACAAAAATTAGAACCTAACATATACATGTGTGAGCCTTTGATAACATATATACACATACCTAGATTTGCACTTCTGCACATTGCTTCTCATTCCTATCACTGTGCACCTCAGAAAAGCCTAGCTCCATCTTTTCTGCATCCCAGTTTAACAGCTATAATCAAAACATAAGCAGGAAGACAATGACATTGAGTCCTAATCCAGCCCAATGAGCACGACAACATTTTCTGGAACAGCAGACCACTAGAATTGCACTATTTCATTTTGGAATGTGATAGAATATAAGCAACTTTCTTGTTAATCTTTATTCACACACCAATATTATGTAGAGAAATTCACAGGGCAGTTTCTCTTCTGAAAGCTTCTCCAGTGACAGCCTTCTCCAACAGATTCATCTTTGTTATGACCTGTGTTTTCAAGCACTCCTGACAATGTGGGGTACATCTTCAACTACTATAGGGTTTCTCATGAATTTCACTGTTTTCTCACTTTGGAGTGAGCTTGTGAAACAGTCTACATGTACTTTTCTAAACACATTTGGGGGAGTTACAAAAAATACCAAATATCAAGAGATGTGTGAAAAAACAACCACTACATTTAGCTACCCTGCTAATGAGGTTGTATTAATAGGCCCATTATAATTATTAGAGAAAGAACTTCAGATGCTTGATGAACTATTCATAGAAGGGGTGTTTCAATTGGTAAGCGTGACCCATGACCAAGCTCATTCTGCAGTAACTGTATGTTAAGCTCTCCTGGGTTTTGAAAGTTGAATTTCTCAAATTAATTCAGGAGAATGTTTAGAACATATGACTGCCATGTGTGTACAACCACACTCCTACCCAACTAGAGATGTTTCCTCTGAATTCATATCTTTCTAGAGACCAAAGTAGTGGAATCTGGTAAAGATGGAAATGAGTATTTTGTAACCTACAGACTAACTTGACTGTCTGCCAACTTCATGGACTAATATACTCACTAGTAAAGCAAGAAGAAAAAATGAGTTAAATCCTCCTAAGATTTTTGTCACTGATTTTATTCTGTAGGGATTCTCCCAGATGGGAGATACATGAGGGGACTAAACCTTCACTCCTAGAATTCTTAAATCCTCAAGCATGTTCTAAAGAGAAAGATTACCAACAATCAGGTTCATACTTTTTTTTTAAATGGTACCAGATTTTATTCATACATTTTTTCTTTCAGTGATTTATTTAAAGCAGTTGAAAGATACAGCAGCAGTTCAGCAGTAATGAAAATTCCATTTCTTGTAGCACTTGTGTCTTGGCTCAGTTGTTGCTGATTTGCTCCAAAATATATTACATAATAAAATGGAATTTCCAGACAGAAGCCAGCACTTTATAGCTAGATATATATCAGAGGAAACCTCTTCTACACTTTGGCTACTAATTATATGCTATTGGTTCTTGACAGAAATACTTTCTGGGTTACATTTATTTTTGTTCCCCAAAGCCATTTAGAAATGATTCCATAGCATACTTCCATTTCATCTTCTAAATAGTTGTAAATGCAAAAAAAGTTATCTTTTTAGTTGGGCAAAGTGAGGATTTCTAATGAGCAACTAAATTCAGGCTCCCAAAATATTTTAAAGATTTTTCCCTGAAGTTGACAGTTTGGGTAACTAAAAGGCGAAAAAAAGGGAAAGCATACACTGGAAGTTAGCAGAAACATGTTGAGTTGACAGAACAATCAACAATTGGAGTGCTGATGGTGGAGTTGGGAAGAATCACCATTTCTGGTGAACTGTGGAATGCAGTCATAACATTCAAACTTACAATATTGTATCTACAAGAAATTAAGGATTATAAACCAATGATCTACAAAGAAATGGAACTTAAACTGTTTATGGAATGCATCTAAGTTCATTGGAGAAAGAGTAGGAAATCCTGATTTTAACATGGAAAAAAATGAAGTTTTCAACAAACAGTTATATTGATCATTGAATCATTCAAGTTGGAAAAGACCTCTAAATTAATCACAGAGGTTAGTACTGTTTTCAAAACATCTCCAAGTGGATAATTTCATATATAATATTGAAATGCTTGAGGAAATTGAAATAAGGTCAGTACAATCCATTATGTGATTATCTAATTCACCATATGAAAAATGAAGGTAAAAATAAAGTAGCCTGAACATATTGTAGTGAAATTACAGGCATGACAAACAGAGGAAGACCAATTCATAAGCCTGGGTAATCAGGTTGCCCTAAGGCATAGAAAACAAACAAAACCACTACAAAATGCTCAAGTTAAGTACATGGCAAAAATTATTAAAAATGCAATCTGTCACCTATCAAAGGCTATAAGCCTTGCATACTACATTGAAAAGTTAGCTAGCAGCACCTCAATCCTCCACATCAGTCTTTAAAAGAATTTTTCCCATGGCATGGGATTAGAAAGTAGTTTGGAGAAAAGAAAATTAAGCAGATTTATTCAGAAAAAATACCTCACAGAAAGTTAGAAAATATATGTTCTTCAGAGAAATTGTGACCTTCTAATTAAAAAAGTACACAAATGATTCAGTTTATCAGAAGCAACAGGAAAAACATCACTAGGAGTACCAGCTTTTCTTAAAGGAAACAAACACACCAAAAAAAAAAAGAAATATAGGCTTCTCAACAAATAGGTTCTGATTATTCACATATCAAAAGGTCTGTCTTTCGCAGTGATCCTGTCAGAAAGTCAATAAAATATAAAGTTTATACTAATAAATATTTTATAATAAGCTTGTCTCTGCCTTTAAGTGAAATTTTATAAGAATAAAACCATAAATGAGATTGTTTAGAAGTCTGCATTAAGTAACTTCTACACAAGTATTAAAATACCCAGTGAAAAGCTTAAGTAATTTGTACTTCATAGAAAAGAAGTACAAGTATCTACATTTCTAACAGGAACAAAGCAGTGTTCTGTGGAAGGAAAACATGAATACCCGAACATGAAGTTTTAAGACACCTTGCTTTATGACAGAACTTCATAAACACTTGCCTTCAAAATATGCAAAAACTTATGAAATCTAGTATTTCAACTTTTCTGTTCAAGAGAAGTCAATTTTTCATGGGCTCAGTACATGAGATCAGAGCCTTTTTTCCTTATTAGAGGGAATTTAGAGGAAAAACAGAAAGGGAAGTACATCAGTGTAGTTTAAGAGTGCCTCTTAAATTACACTTAATTTTAGTAAAAAAAAAAAAATCTCCTTGCATTGCATCACTACCATGAAGACATGGGTCAAAACTAGCAAAATGTATTATTCAAGAAATCTCAAGTACAAGTGATACAGTTCTAAAATACTTTAGTGCTCTGCCTTCACTTGTATTAAGCAAGAACCACAGCTCCACCAGTGCCACAGTCAGTATGAATTCCTGACCACCTGGCCAGGCTGCAAGGAGCTGCAGATAGCCAGAGGAGTGCAGCCATCCTGTAGCCCAGGGCCCAGCTCATACAGCTCTTGCCATAGCTGGCACAGCCCCAGAGACACTGAGGTCAGGTCTCAGCGATGCTCAGAGCCACAGTTCCAACAAACAACAGTTAATGACTCTGTAAATCTAGTGTTCTGCCAAGAAACCTTTATACTGGACATTTCTCTCTCCATTAAAAGGTGAATCTTTCTGAAGAAATGAAAATAAGCTTGGGAATGGTTTTAAGCTTTCCCCTAAAACAATCCTCTTCAACAAATGCTGGAGAAGTCATTTGTTCTTCCCTGACTTTTCCCTTCAGTTTTCCCATTCTGTTCCACCTTTCATGTAGTTCTCCAGATACCATTGTCATCACAGGTTAAATTGTAGCTCTCATCTTTTGCATTGATATATCAATATACACAATCCAAGACAATAAAGCTAGCTATAGTTGGATGTTCACAGCTTCTTTGAAAAACATGAGGATATTATTCCCCCCCCCCCCCCCATACACACTAAGTTTACTCTTGCAATCGTTTATTATTTTCCTCAGAGTACCCTGAGATATTTATGTATGAAGTATGAAACTAAAGCATAATACTGGGGGGAGGGAGGGACATGAGCTTTTTCATTAAAAAAATTGAACTTAACAGATCTACTAGCACTCTTTTTGGAAGACGTCCCTTTATAGAAAGAGCATCCCGGACCTCCTTTCCCCCCAAAGGTTGAACCAAGTGGAAAGACTTTATTTTTTTAAAACTTATCCAAACTTCGAGCTCCTCTAACATCTGAGAAAACTATCAAGCAGTCCACATTGTGTTCCCTGAAAAAAAGTGAACATTAAATCTTTGTGAGACCCAAATGTTTCATTCAAACTGTATTAAAAATGATGAAAGCCCACAAACCTAGAGATTTCCTATACTTGTTCCAAGTCTTTTTCCTCTCTTCTTCCACCATATGTGGAAGAAGTCATGCTGACAAGAAATACACTAGTGTGCAGAATAAGAAAAAGCATGTGTACTTAGAGTTTGATCTGAACTGCTTAAGTGGCATCAAATTTGGCAAAATCTCTGAACATGTCAAGAGGAAGAGCCAGCATTCCTTCCTAAGCCATTTTTCTCTTTCCTGTCCATCACTGTTCCTTCCCCAGGCCTCCAGTCAACAGCTGACAATGTTCCTTTGTGAGAAGTAGAAGACACTTCAGGAGTCTAGTATAAATTAAACTTTGCTTCCCCCTGAATAAGAGAGGGAGATGATCTTGCCAATGAATGAGATATAGGGAGATACTGCTGTGAGAAGTTATCCATCACAGCAGCTACTACATTACACACCTTTATATCCTTTACCTGCAGCAGCAGCAAGGTTTTGCAGAAACATGGATACTCTGCCTGAGGTAGGTATCTACTTAGAGGCTAGGTCTGGTTTCAAGTGAGGGCTATGTTAATCCTAGAGATGAAAATAGTTGGACATGGAAAATGGAGACTGTGTGTATGATCTCCAGTCACTTGGAGAAAGTAAGTAAACAAAAGGAGCAAGAAGTATTTTAATATTCAAAGCAAACACAATATCATAATCAAATGTTTTCAGCTAAATATTTCCTTGGGAAACTATAGGTTTTAATCAAAAAAGTCATGACAGTTTGATAGTTTGGGAGATACTAGAGCCAGAAAGCCAAACAGCCAAAGAAAGCTATAAAATATAAATGGGAGAACAAAACATCTGTGGAAAAAGGAAGAAATTTTGTGGGAATAAGAGCAGAATACAAAAAAAATGCTTGTTCAAGAAACAATGAGACCAAGATGAGATCAAAGAATGTCTAATCTAAGACTTCTGCATATGACCCCACTGTTCTTCCCCAACATTACATGAAGCTCCCTCCTGAGTCAGTCACAGGCCCTCTCTTGAACATCAGAATTCATTCACTTTTTATAGATCTGTTTTTAAAAACATAAGTAGGAACTATTTCAGATTCCAATAGTAAATATCTAATGGCCTTTACACTTCAGTTTTGTGTGCTTTGTCTAAGTTCTCTGGAGAATCTATTTTACTTGCTTCTAACTTCCTTGGTGGCACAGAGTACTTTTCCATCAGCAGGGAACTTTTGTTTTTAAATTCTATAACCCAGCATTGTTACAATATTGAAATAACAAATCAAGTTACCTAAACTACTAATCAAAATATTTGATTCTGGAATATCTTGGACTTGTTGAAAGCCAGAATTGAACACCATTAGAAGATAAGCATGGTTTTGAATTACTTTCAAAATCAGGGACTGAGAATTATATGGCCAGTACACAACTCATTCAACATTTTTTCCGCTCAGCCAAGTAAGAAATACAGCTAAGGTAACCTTTTACTATAGTGTTACCTGTTGCTTTTTTTTTTAAGTACCAGTTGTTTAGTTTGCTTAAGTAGAGTAACAGATTCCACAGATTTTGTTTAGTCTACAGGTCATCTTCTGGGCAACTATTTCAAGAACATATGCCAATAGTTAGCTGCATAACTACTGTAGGCCAGAGGCTGAAAGAGAAAAAAAAATCCCTCCACGCACTGTGATGGACAGAATAATAATTCAAAATAAAGAGAACAACATATAGCAATATTCTCAAATAGGTATTTTGTGATCACAAGTCAGTGTTTTTGCATTCTGAATTTATCATGTTCTCTCACATATTTCTCAAATTGCCCTGGAGAAAAGCTATTGAGAAGAGCCTAAGGAATTTCCACATACAATTAGTATAAGATACACGCTTATTTACTTTGACATGTAGATACCTTAATCATGTTTGAGAATGTGACTCAAGTAAATTAGCAGGTTATTTCTGAAAATTGTATTCACATCTATTTAAGGCACATTATGTTAGTGACTGTATTAACATCTTATCATTCAAAAAAATGATCAGACAAATAAACAAATAAATTTGTCTGTTGGATAAACAGACAAATTCTATCATTTAACATCTAGAAGACAAATCTTTGTGGTTTAGAGTGCTTTGAAGGATGTATTCTGCATACAAAAAGGTGTTTACTACAATGTACCACCAGTAGAGCACAGATTCTACAAAATGCAAGAACAAAAGTTACTGTGGATACCTCCAGTGAACACTCTGGTCTTATATTAATTCCTACTTAGAGACAATATCCCAGCTTCACAGGTGGGATTTTGAGTCCTGTACATCTTGTACATTCCTTCCAGAAACCCATTTACAAAGCTCTCATTTTGGCTTCACTTGATCATGAATTGTCTTATTCTGAGGGAATCATGCAAAAATAAATTGAATAATTTTGATTGTTCTTCCCATTTCATTTTTCCCCTTTTAGCTAACTCTTGACTTGTCCTGTCTGTCTTGCTTTGTCTCTTCCAGACAAACACTCAAACACTAAAAGTCAAAAATACCACCTCCATCTTCTATCATAATGATCCATCTTCTCTCATATCATAATATTATTTCTAATTTAAATTTTTAAGTAGAAGTCCCTTTTCCAACATACATGCTTCAGTTCAGATATGATTTTAAACATGAGGCAGCTTTTTCCACTTCTGAAGCATCTGGCATTGAACACTATTTGCCTTCTGTATGTCAGTTCATATGTCTGTAAAACTAAAATTAAACCAATATAATCCTTGACCAAGCAAAATGCCAAAAGTTTATTTCAGAATCCATAACAAATCTATGTCCACTTCATGGCATAAGTAGTCTCACCTCCCTATGATCTTCTACCACTATTATCATAAGAATGAAATAAACCCAAAGGCAACAAGTAATAAAAACAAATAGGTGACAGAATAGCCCAATAGCAAAAGCATTTCTTTGTCTCTACTCCAGCTTCCTGTCATGTTAATCTGTGGAAAGAAAGTGGCACAGAACAGCAAGGAAAAAAAAATAGAAGCATAAAATCAACTTCCACCACATCTTACATAAGTGTTTCTTATTACATTAGGAGCATAAATAAAAACTTGAAAACCTGGCGTATATTTTGAAGTTATGTTTTATTGTGTAGTATAAAAACCTGTAAGTTTACCCCACCACATATTACATTTGGTATGGTAAATTTGAGGTCAACTCATACCACCATGTATTTGCAAACTCACAAATTAAAGAGTTCTTACAAATTCACAAGTTAGAGCTCTACCTAAAAAAAACCTACAGGTAGAAAAGGGCAAGTGTACAGAAGGTCAAGTGATGCTAGTCCAGGCCGCAGAGTCTAGGCCCAAGCCTATCCAAGATGACTATGGCTGCCCACTGCTTCCATCTCATGGCTGCTGGAACTAGTGAGCTTGCATGCTGGTCACACTGCTCATAAGGGCTCAGACAGCCCTCAGGAAGGTCAGGAGGCCTTCCTCCATCCCTGCTCCACCACTGCCTGGTAGCAGCAGGCCACCTGCTCCTCACCCTCAGCAGCCTTACTGCTGCTTCTACTAAGACAACTTGAAGCAAGTCTTCAGTTTTGTTTAGGAACTAAGTCTAATAGGTATTTTGACTTTGTCCTCTTGCCAGGTTTTGTCTTATATTTGGTTATATATTCCTGCTGAAGATGACTCACAGCCATTACTCTCCCAGACATCCTAATCATTTCAACAAGAAGTGAAACAAATTTTCGTTGTCTACCTCATTTTTCTTCATTGAGATCTAATTTTTTTTTTTTTTTTTTTTAGGCTTTCATGAGGCTTTTGTTAGAGGGAATTAAGAACATCCCTAGGTTAAGTTCCAAGTTCCCATTTGTTCTGGGTGGCCTTGAGGAGGTGCCATAGGGGCAGCCTCTGTGAGGAGAAGCTGCTGGCGCTGCTCTGAGCAAGGCACAGGTGGTACTGGCTGGTTCCAGCCAGTTCCACAGCAGCCCCACCACAGGGCACAGCTGAGCCCAGCAGCCAAGCTTCTGGCAATTCTGTGAAACCCCATTTAATTAATGAAAAAAAAAAAAAAAAAAAAAAACACAATGGACAAGGCAGGCAGAGGAGGAAGGGAGAAAAAGAGAAAGATGGTCACATTGCTGTTTCTCAACATTCAACATGGAGGAGCAGAAAGAGGAAGTGCTTCATGCAATAAAGGAAGTGGCCTGTGAAGGACCCTGACCTCGTGCAGTTGGGCACTTGACTCTCTACAGGCACTGCTTTTACCAGTGACTTTGTTAATATATTAGGAGGAAAGTGTCAGAGTATCTTTGCCAGCCTCCCTGCAAAGCACTAGGGTGGTAACAGCAGAGGAGCCAACTGCCTCTTCACTAAGGCGCTAGCCTTGGCAGACTGCCCTACAGCTCTGTTCCTTCTCAGTCCATATAACTTACCAGCATAAGGAATTCCTACATACCAGGCCCTGTCCCCATCCACACATTCCTCTTCTATGACCTAGACCTGTGGTCTCCCTCTCCTCTACTGTACACCCTTGCTCATCTCCTCTGTGGGTGGAGATGTCTGCATTTTGAGGTGCCTGTGAGAAGTAAATTACAAGTTTAATTCTGATATTGCAAATATAGTTTAACTTGTAAATATTACTCAGTGCACACGTGTCTGTGCTCACATGAATGCATGAAGTCTAGAATTTGTGTTCAGCAGAGGAATAGAAATACAAAAGGAAACTAGAGAACCTACTTCCTGAAAAGGATTATATAAACTTTTTCTCAGCATATTAATATAAACTGTTAAATTAATAATTTAAAAGGGGAGAAAAACAAAAACACTTCCCCCCCCCCCCCCGAAAGTTTATTATATTAAATTTGGAGATTCAATTCAGTTACTGAGAGAGTTTAAAAAATATACTTTTAGTTTCAACATGAACACTAATATATCCTGAAGTAATAGGTTAACTAATACCATTTTCATACTGTAAGCTAGAGAGAGAGAGAGAGAGACTGTTTATAACCAATAGGAAGTTGTATTAAGATTATCTTTTTTCATGAGATAAAATGTTAAGATCATCTTGATAAGCAAGTTCTGTTATGTGACTCTGAGGTAAATAACTAGCAGATCCAATTATGCCTAAATTTCTCAGGTGGACCAAAAATAAACTAAGTGCCTTTTTTCTCCACATGTGCCAAAGTGAATATTAGGTGTCCAGAACCTGTTGTCTTTGTGTAAACAGCAAAAACATCTGAAGGTCTAAGGGAAATTAAAAGTCAGTCTGATGTAAGGAAGCTTGTTCAAGTACCCTGATATTTATTGTTTCAATAACTAATAATTATCTAATAAGGCCAGTGTTTTAGGTGTCTTTTTCAAAATATAAGTCTAATCTTCCACTGAAAGCATGCCTTAAGTCTTCTTCAGCACAATCTCAGAGCATAATGTACCGTGAAATACCAGCTTCTCAAATATATCCAAAATACATGGGTTGATAACATTTTTCAAACCCAGATTTTGACTGGCCACAGCCAGTCTTCTGAGAAAACACGTTCAAGATTAAGATATTCAAGGAATACTTTGAATAACTTCAGTTGCTATTACTCCCTTCCTTGATATTGAAGATATATATCTATCAAGGCAAAAAAAAAAAAAGCAGAGAGCTGAACAACTCTGAAGTTCAACAACACTGAAGATATTTTCATCTTAGATGATTAAGTCTTATTGTCTCAACAGTGCTAATGTTGCTCTCTAGAATTTGCCTGACATTCCTGTTGGTTCTAATACAGCACTTTACAGCCTTTCACTCTAGAGATATCTGCTGAAGCTTACAGGCAGCTTTACCACTGTAGAAGCCTTTAGTTTAAAGAACTAACTCACTACATCTGGGACCACTTTTTCTATTTTTTGTTTTCCAATTCTTCACTACAATCAGAAAGACTCAGTTGAAAGAAAGTTTTCCTTCTCTTGTTCAAATTCAGAAACCTACAAGTCAGCACCACTGTGGTTCTAAACTCAGTTTTCTGCTTGAAGAGCTGAACTGTGGTCACATATTCTCCATAACTACCAGAGAATTCAGGAAAACTGTAAAGATCAAATTATGCCTTTTCAAGGGCAGGCAACTCACATGGTAACATACTGAGGCACCACCAAGGAATGCTCTGGATTCTATTAATACAGGGCAATTTTGTAAGCTTAGAGAAAACTTAGAGAAAAAGGCTTCTCTTCATGTAGCTAACACTGGAAAATGTGGCTAGAAACTTATAAGCATAACAACTTTGGCATGAATAAAAGGAGAAATATTGTGGAGCTTATACATTAAAAATTAGCATTTAGATCATGAAGTAGGGTACTGGCAAGTTCTAAGCATTAAGGATTAAAGCAGTATGTATTTCTTTGTTATTGACACCAAGAGACCAATTCACTAACTGTACTACATGTACATTAAGTGATTAGACTTGAACTGAATGTCAAGGCATTTGTTCATGAACTGAGTATTAATTTACATATTTTACATACAAACTGATTCATGTGCAAGAACATGTGGCATCTAATAAGGAAAAAGGTATATAATCTCATTGCTTTTAAGATAACACTAACAAGCTCTTGAAGAAAACATTCATTAACATGAATTGGTTCACAGTTTGAAAAAAGTTTTGACAAATCTTTCAGACTGATTTGTGTTGTCATATACAGAAATAATGCAGAAGTATTTTAGAAAACCTTGAAAGGTGCATGAAGTTTCTTAACTGCCTATTACACTTCTCCATGGCTACTCAAACCTAGAAAGCCATCATAGTAAACCTGCAGTCAGTGTAAGAGATTTCAAACTGTTTATTTAGAAACATGTATTTCCAATTTACAATCCGAATTCCGCAGTGCTCACATGAACTGTGTCTTGTGAGTTGTGCTCTGATTAAACATCAGTGCTACACACACAGTTATGGTGGGGTTTCACTATGTAAGAGTGGCAGAACACAAGTCTTTGTAAAGAGACTTGTATTTCTTCGACTGAATACCACTACCGTAAATACGCACATAACGTGTTGGGTTCTAAATTATTAAGTAAAGTTTGAAAATCTCAGAGTTACTCTGGATAGTTTTCTGTAACCAGTAGTCCATTCAATACCCAGATGCCAACAAAAAGACAAACGCAAGTTAAAAATTAATAGGAATGACATAAAAAAATCATTATACGCTGACTGGATCCCTAGCACATATACTTGATGACTGCTAGTGGTGATCACCTATAAGAGAATGTTTCAGTATCACACTAAGCAGGCAGAAGGCTACCATTTTAAGCAGAATTATGGAATAGCTCCCAGACTGATTATAAAATTTAAGTACTGTTCAGCTCTGACAAGTTGCTCTAGAAATTTAAGAGTTAGAAATTATAATATAGGAAGTGGCCAGGAATTTTTTTTTTTTTTTTAAAAAAAGAACCTGCTAAGTTATCAGTTTTAATTTAAAGATTAAAAATAAGAAACATTTTCACATTGCATCTCAAAGTGTTAGCACTCATAGATACAATTTTTGAATGCCAAAAGGTATAAATAGATTCAAAAAGCAATTAAGCAATAGTATAGAATAGATTAGTATCTCTCAGAGATGATCACAGATTTTTCCACTTCAGATTTTCTTTTTTTTCCATAGTAGATCCCCAGAAGCTGGGGCAGGGCATTGTGAAGTGTTCTTACACTCCTGTAAGCTTCTGCTCCTGGCCACTATCAAATAACAAAATGCAGCAGTACTTACATTGGCATAACTGTGAATGCTACAGAAGCTTTCTAAAGGTGCTAGAAAAGGAATTTGCATGATCCAGCTGTTTCAGTGATCATATGTTATTTAAATTGTGAGTCTTTAATTTGAGTTGTTCTGCCTCTGGCTACTATATTCTCCCTAATAGACAGGAAATCTTCTCTAGTTCCTGAATAGACAGAAGAAGGGTCCTGTGAGTGGATAGAGTTTCAGAATGGAAAAAATTGAAAATTACCAATTCAAACAATCAGTTTCCTGCCTTTCAGGAGCCTCATGCACTGTTGCATAATAAAATCTGAGCACGAGCTGTTTTCTCTAAGCATTTTCTTTTCAGTTCATAGTAAAGATCTATCTCCTGATTCAGAAAATAATTAAAATGAAGATGGCACATTACTTTGGAAGTAAGTTTTATGCCACTGTTGAAAATGGATCCCAACCATGTGTTAGTCTCGTCATTACATGCATATAATACTAGGAAATATAGAAACGTTAGCAAGACAAACCACTGCTTGTTTCAACCAGAGTCCAATACATAAAGTTGACGCTAATTTCTCAATTGGAGTTACAGCCTATGGCCTGTTCTCTCCCATCTCACACACTGCTTCCTGCTCCAGGAGACAGCTGGAGCCATCAGAATAGCTGTAGAGAGCCTCTAAGAAGTCCTGCTAGTTTCCTGGGACTTGGAGTGTTGCTAACAGGTGCCCTACTGATTCAGATAGCCAAGCTGCTCAAGAATAGAAGAGAAGTTTGGTTTGGCAATATAAAATCGCCGAAACAGTAATTCTTTCAGTTGATTTCCCATGGAAGAAAGATTATGTGGTCACACTATCTGTGAGTATATAAGATGAGTTTTGCTCAATTGCTCCTGTCCCTAGGAATGATGACAGTTTTTTATAGGTAGTTCTGGCAGGCAAAGCAATAAAAGGTCATACTGAAATTGCTACAGGCAGAACAAGGTGGATCTTAGCTGAAGGCTCAAGGGACATTGTTTTCTGAAACCTGAAGTAGGTAGACTATAGTAGTCATATATACCATCAGCCCAGTTTAAGAAGCTTCTCTTAGAGGAGAGTTTTTTTGCATCTGTCTTCTATGCTGGGAGCTTCTCCTCCCTCATTCTTCACTTTTCCTAACCTTGTCCAGAGACAATATCCTTTCCCTACAGGGATGATTCCAGCTTAACAGCTTGATCACTTCCTATGAACTTCTTGTGACTGTTCTAGTGACTTGGGCTCATCACTACCAGAGCAACATGAAGTATTTGCTTTTTCCAAAAACTGGAGGTGGCACTGGAAAATGGTATCAACTATCTCATGCTTTAAAACTTTAAATCCACAAGTCTTCTAAAGTGTTTTTGTGTTTGTATTCCTCTGCAAATGAGGTTAAATATCAGAAGTAGATGATAGGATCTATGCGTTTGAGATTTATTTTAGTAGCATTCCTGCTAGTATTTCTCTTAAACCGTACAGCTTACATAGTATTCAGGGTTTTATACTTAAGATATTATATTCAATCTTCAACATTTCTTTCACAAGTTTTTCCACAGTTCATATTGTGAGATTTATTCTGAAAACACTAGGGATACACCAATGCAGTTTCTTCTTTTAAAATAAATGCTTTAAAAAAAAAAAAAATCATATGACTTCATTACATTCAGGCTGTCACTAGAAGAGTTAAGCACCCCTAGGACTATGATGCTTGCCCAGACAAATGCACATTCCTGTCTGTAAAAACCTAGCTGGAATGTCTAGCATCAGAACTTCACATTTTGTGCAGTCAATTCTATTTCACATTCTAAGCCACAAACCCATTATAGTTTAAAACAGTAGAAAGTCTGTTTTAAATTAGGTGACGCAAATACAGTAGTAACAAAACCCACAAAAAGCACAGATGTACATATATTCTATACATACAAGGCGACCAAGTATGAAAGGCAGGTATCAGTTAAAAATGCAGTCTGAAGGATGAAGTCACATTTTTTAGCAAATACTACTAATGAATAAAGCAATATATTAATTGAACAAAAAGTCTTCTATCATGCTTCACTCATACTGAATGAAGTGGTGATGTAGGCACAACATAAGACAATATTGCATTTTATACCATTAATTTCTTGAGAGCTAGATGGCTACCTGCAGTCTCATTTAATAGTTATATTTGAGATGGATCTAGCTTTAGTGTGTAAATGGAACAAAACGGCTTTTTTAAACTTCATTTATAGAGGTATTTTGTTCTCTAAGTAAAATTGCAATTGATGTTCTGATTTGATGTAATAAACTATGTTTGTTGACATGAGCAGACTAAATCCATACCATAACCAGTGTGCTAAAATGATTGAGTCACTATTTAATACACTGTAGCAAGCTATTAAGTTACTCTATTAAATTACTAACAGAAAGAATGATTTGAATATTGAGAGAATTTGACATTTGTCTTTTGTTCAGCTCAGTTCTAGCCAGCCAATATACTACATTATTCTTGAACAATTGGAACAAAGAAACAGGTTTTCTGTAGAATCTACAGATCTGCTATGGCTTCAGATCATTTAGGCCAAGAAAAATTGCCCTGTTCAGATGAAGCCTTGGTCTGTATTAAGAAAACATAATTCAATAGCAACTGGCACAGAGACTAAGATCTGTAGCTATTAATAGAAAATTCTGAAAACAATGACAAAAATAGTATTTGGAACTCACAAATCAACATTGCAGAAAACACTACAGAAGCACTCTGCATTTAAGAAAGCTATTGAATCATGGACATTATGAAGTACATTGTTAACTAAGTGAAATAGCTATTGTAAGATTACCAATTGGCTCATAAGCACTTGAATAACCAGAATCATTTCAGTTGAAAGAGTCACAGTTGGCTACGTAAAGCAAGCATCTTCTCTCCTTGAAAGGTGCCCCAGAGTATTTATTGTGCATCAGTACTGACAGTACAGACTTTGCTTTAATGTCTTTCTGCACCCCACTGAGAGAGAAGTCAGTGTCTAAAATGTCTCACTTCATTACATATCTTGTATATCCTTCCCCACCATTTGCAAGAATTTTTATTTTTTCCTCCCTTATTTTTTCTAAATAGCATCTGCTTCTCCTTTATATAGTACACAATGCATCTTTAAAAAGAGTTCTCAAAAATCACTTGCAGATTTTTCAAATACATGACAATGTAGAATGATTATTGAAGGTTGGTTTAATATTTTAGACTGTTTTACCATTTTATGATTTATGATTAAGATGAGTCAACAACAGCAAGAGATGAAATAGTATTAAGGCTATCATACTTTGATATGAAAATATCAAAGAATATATTTTTGTATACTTTGATAGAAAATATAAAATATTTTCTCTTCAGATATTAGTGTAGTATATCAAATACATAGTTCACACATTGTTCATTTTGCCAAAATATTGATGAATAGTGTGACTGAAGCTAAGAGTTAAAATTAATCTTTGTTATTGAAAAGAACAATCCAACAATAAATATGAGACCCAGCCTTCTACAGTCGGGCCATAATTCAGGAAAAGAAGTCTTTACCATACAACAAGACTGGCAGAATAATTAGGTATTTATCATCTGTCAATTTTGTCAGTCTTTGCATTCAGTTCCTTAACAGCTGTCTCAAACTGACAGCTGGGGCACCTTGGGAATGATATGGGTGAACCTTTTCTTTAAGGAATCAACTAACGTTCTCATATTCAGACTTACTTCATTGCTAATAAGTGTCATCCCTGTGGCACTTGTAAATCTTTGAAAATAGAACAGATCTATATACTGTTCCTAACCTAGCAAAGCAAGCATCCTTGTATTACAAGATTTCCTAAAAAGACTTCTAAACATACACTCCTCACTGAATGGACTTAATGAGTTTTAACACTACAGCACTCTGTCTTCACCACCATTATCTTCTGGAAGTTTGGCTTAGATTTTTGTCTGCCTTCCCCCCACCCCCACACACTTAAATTCATTTCTGTTTTAATAAAGAGTGTAAACCCAATGGGATTAGAGTATCATCACCTACATGTAGCACAGGTTTAGAGCAAGTCTTAATAAATACAGACATTAGGAACACACATCGGGGATCTCTTGCATGGCTTCCTCTTTCACAGCTGAAAGGTTCAGAAAATAAGACATGGGACTGAACTGTGGATTTTAGTATAATTTGTGAGCTTACAAAGATCTGCTGAGTATAAGAAAAATATCCAAGATAAGGAATTTTAGATCAAGACAATTCACTTTCTTTGAAACCAGTCGCTACAGTAGGCTGTGAATTTTTAATGCATTTTGAAGGTATGTTTCATGAAAAATGCATAAAAGTTATATTTATTGCTTGATGTTTTTTATATTATTAAACTATCTGGAAGGTACAAGTATTCAAGGTGAAGACTTTTCCCTGAAGACCCAAAGCCTTTCTTTTGAAAGACATATTCAAAAGAAAATGAATGCAAAGAAGAAATGGGGGGAAAATAAGAGTGCTCTTTAAAAAAAAAAAAAAGTGACTAAGACTACAGCTTGTTTTGGTCCACCAAAACTGGTGCTGACAGAGAACATAATCTCTTCCTACCAGTAAATCAGCTGAATGTGTGGCTGAAGACAAGAAGGGTGACTACGCATTTCTCAAAAACAAACAAAAAAAAACCAGTACAAGTTAGCTGTGAATAACACAAAATGTTTAAAGATCTTTTGGGGACATTTTAGGATTGACTTCTGGAATGATCTTTAAGTTATAGAAGTCTCGGGCAAGCAACTCAACTCATCCATAAGGCTTGATAAATTCATGGAAGAGACTAAAATTTGCCTAAAATCCTATGGGAATAGGCTTTAGGAGGTCTCTTCTTGCAATCTTGTAACTTTATTTCCATGTTACACATTAAACTTGCTCTTTGAAGCTGGCTGTACTTTGAGCAAAGGACTGGTTTGAACCACCAACTATCAGATTCTTTGACTGCATGTATATATTTATGATTATTCTGTTTGTACTTCTGTTGCCTGAAGTAATTCTCACTTCTCTCAGAATATTCTGTGTACATGGCTTCCTTTCTCCAATTCATACATTGACCTGCTGATGCAGTGACAGTATGTCCAGTGTCATAGCATGTGGAGTTTTATCAGCTCCAGTTTTAGGCCCATGTTCAGCCTTCAGAACAGACACAGAAATGCATCATGTGTCTTAGTCCCACAATATTTAGACATAATATAGCACAACTTTTTCTTTTAATGTGATACTCTTATCAGAAAAAAAATGCTGTTAAAAAAACATGCAGGCATCTCAGTATTTTAGTTTTAGTGTCAAGAGTCTCATCTTCTCTAGGCATTGTTTTTTTTGGTATCAGATGCCCAAGTTTAATTTATTCATAATCTGGATTGATTTCTGAAAAAATATTAGACTGTAGTTTCCTTCTTTGTCAAAAACCCAAGGCAGACTTCAAATATTCTCAATTGTTTTAGAAAAAAAACTACATGCCTTGGTTAACAAAAACCAAGTCAAGAAGTATGACTTTGGGACTCAAAGGTGAAATAAGAGATAGAAAATTTGATACTAATAAAAAGCCCCCTTTCTAAAATCCTTATTTTTTTTTTCTCCTGTCAAATTTATCTATTAAGTTGCACTTTGAGCTTCTATCTGGATTTCTGAAATATGTTAAGTTCCTCCCCTCTCTTCACAAAATGAAGCAGAATTGTTAGATCAGCTAAACACTTCTGATGTTATCTATGAAGATGACAACTGCACGTCCTGACAATTATAAACATTTATTATTTCTTTTGTTCTGCTTTTCCCAAAGTATAGTCAAACCAAACAGAAAATTTGCTTTTATGTGAAGAACAGTTCTTTTGCCTACCTTCAGTTACAACAAAATACTATAGTCAGCATTGGCTTTTATATTTGCATTTTTATTAACCCTTTTTATTAGCCCTTTATACAAAACTAGTCTTAAACATGAAGAAAATTACAGAGCTCAGTGTGTATTCATTGTACTTGTTACAAGTTGCCTTGCTCAGGACACAGTTTAAGAATATACAGGGAAGCACGTCCTAGAGCAAAGTTCTACAGCTGCATGACAGATTTCCTTGCAAGAATGGAACAAGCAGAGGTAGAAGCCCAACAGTAACCTGTTTCTTTCATTCTTAGAAATTTGTGTTTAGTCTGTTTTTAAAAACAGTGATAGCAATAGAGACTTTTAAACTGCAGGGTATTATTCTCCTACAAGGTAGAAATTCCATTCAGAGTTCCAGCCTGCATAGAACTTTTGACATCCTCAGAGCATGAACTAAAAGTTCTGGAAGTTGAATCATTATGCAATTAATACTGAGTGTCAGAAGAGACATCTGGGACAACATTAGGTCTATTCTATTCTACAAATAAAATTCATTGTCACGAATGTCAGTGAAGTGAGGCTTTCACTGTTCTAGTATTTCCTATTCCCTGCTGTAACTTATGGCCGAGTAGGTCTAAAGCCAAACATGGTGCTCTTATATACCAGTGTTGTATATCTCAAACAGCTTTTGTTTAAATGAAAGCCCAGTTTCACAGGCAGAACACGTTTGCGACCAAACATGCATATGTGTCAAAATACATAATCATCTGAATCTGCTACTCACCTTAACCAAGGTTTTCCTGTATATTGCAAGATTTCTGTACAACAGAGTAGGCTGCAGATAACTGTTTTTCCCCCTTTAATGTTCTTCATAAGAAGTCTAAAATAACCATAAAACTAAAAGCTTGAATAAAGATACAACTAAAATTTAAAACATAATTAATCAGAACCTGTAAACCACTTATCACAGAATCACAGAATTTCTAGGTTGGAAGAGACCTCAAGATCATAGAGTCCAACCTCTGAGTTGTCCACAGGAAAAAAAAAAGCAAGATAAACCTGAATTCCAACAGTAACTTCTAATAAGAGTTTAGAAATGACTTGGAACAAATTACAAATACAAATAATTTTTCCTTTCATAATAAAGTATCAGGTTTACCAGAAATCCAATTTACATGAGACTTCTTAAAGTCTGAAGATACTGCTTCATGATATTTCTGCTTTGAATATTCCTAATAAAGACATCCTATCATTATAAAGGAATAAAAAGATGGAAAAAATGTATAGAAACAGAATCCTAGTAGGAACCCTGTCTGTCACTGATGCTTGTTTTACTATATTGAAATAAAAGTTACTCTTCTAGGAAATATTAAATGCTTATGTAGTACTTGAATAATGCTTTTTATATACAAACTGTTCTTCTCAATTCCCAAGTTTCCTTTGTATCTTTATATTACATCTCAAGCTGCTGTAGAAGAGTGGCATGAGAAATGTTTTCTTTGATGCACAGAATAAAGCCATTGCATTGATAGCTTCTTACGTAGGAAAAGATTCCTTACACTTGGAAAACCAGAAACAAAATAAAGGCACAAAAAGAGCATACATCTAAGAGTACCACTTTTTATCTAAAGTATTGCTCCTTTTTTTTGTCCCCTTAAGCTTCCTGCTTTACACGAACTCACAAAAAAGAACAAACACCATGAGCTGTTGAGACATGTTGATAGCATGAGGTGCATTAGGTGGTCAATCTCCAGTAGGAAAGCAAAGCATAATACCCTCCCCCCCAAGATCTTGTGGAAGCCACTTATTTTCCAGAACTTTCAGAATTTCCAGAACTTCCTATTTTAAAGATCTTGCATTAAAACAGGTGATTAGTAACCTGAAAGAAAGCATTTATTATACCGTTCAGTATATATATGCACATCTCTTTGAATATGTTAAGATACATATTCTTCCATAGTAAAGGGAAGAACTTATAACTAGACAAGATGCAGAAAGGCTTAGGTCATCTGCTCACATGTTCTCAGCTCAGATGAGAAATGCAGGAAACCTGTAACACATCTAACCCATCTTAGTTAGAATTCCTTTGTAGAGTTTCTTTACCTTAATGTGAGGCATTTTAATTTGGTGTAGAACTTTGCTTTGTTCTGCGGCCCCCCCCCCCCAGACATCAGCATTTTGAATAAAAAGGGTAAAAATATATCTTAAACTTAGGATTCCTGGAGATTTTGCAGGTTTCTTAACCTCTCAAGTTCAGGAATACTTTCCTAATGTTGTTTTTCTTCGTTAATGTATGTTTTGTAGCATCCATTTTATGTTTCATGACAGTGTAAAGAAAATGCAGGGAACAGTACATAATGATATGATTCTGGCACTGTAATTTTGGTGTTGTGTATCTAGATGATCACATTCCTTTGATATGCCATAGTAAGTTTGAAAACACTGCATTTAATGGTAAGCCACAATTGTAGAGCTTGGTAAAGCTTGTTTTGGGTTTGCAAAGTAAGATATCAAAGTGGTATAAGATCAACTCGCCATATTTGGCACCATCAAGGTTAAGTTAAACTTGTATCCTAGGTGAATGGATAGTCAAATAAAACCATCACTCTGGAAATAGCAGGGTACTGTATATAAACTAACAGAATTATTGGTTGTAAAGCAGTCTGGACTGAATATAACAGACTCAGCTGGTTTGAGCTCAGGGAGCTGTTTCTTTTACTCCATAACAGAGCTTTTGTTTCAAAAGTAGAGACCCTATGTTTATCCCAGCAACACATTCTTAAATGAATTAACTATGTGTAGGCTTGTTAGCATGCTTACTGTGACTTCCAGATGTGTGTTGTTTTGTCCATACCTTTTATAATATGGTGTGACTGTAGTACTGTACAAATCTAAAGCAAGCCAAAGCCTTCTCTTAAAAAGAAGACTTAAGCAATTGGGCCATAAAAACAAGTTTCTAGTCATACCAGCTCTCCAGGCCATACTAGCTCTCATAGAATTGCTGCTCTACCCTGTTATAAAGCAGTGCATTCAGCACAGGTTTTCCTTCTTCCTTGATGGTAAGTGGGTCAATAGGTAAGTGGGACCTATTCTTAATTTCAGGCTTCAGCTACCACCATTTTTCCTCCTCTTGCTTTTTAAACTTCTTTCATGGCATAAAGTAGTTTATACAATCCAGATTTCCCATTTCAGGCCATTATTATTTGAAGCCAACTTCTAAAAAGCATACCACTACACTATGCATGTTTATAACTAGTTGAATCTGAAAGTACAAGCCAGTGTGAGGAAAGGATATAGAAACAATTCCTTATATATTCAAGTTTCAGCCAATACATTTCACAAAAGTTACCCTAGAGATGAAAAAGCACAAAGCTTGAAGCATGCAGCTAACTCAGCCTTCCAATCCACATCTACAGGTTTCAATAGAAAAGTTACCTAAGAACATTACTTAGAAACATCAGAAGAAAGTGGGAGCAGAAAGTTGCATCTATCTTTAAAATGACTTTAAAGAAGCCAGGATAGAGAAGCTTTACCTGGAGATGCTGACAACTGTAACTTGGGGTTTAAAGATGTCATTAGATGGATGCCTACCTGACAAGTATGCTTATTTGTGTAGAGAGACTATTGTGAATTGTATTTTATACACTCTCAGGTGAAGGCATGCTCTTCTCTCTAGCAGAGAGTGTGGGAGGCAGTCTCCAAATCCTGCACAGGTAAGCAGTAAGAACAGGGGAAAGGGATATAGATCCCGACTCAGTTTCCCATGCAGCATGCTGGCCAAGATATTTTTTTAGCAGTGAGGAAAATCCAGTAAAAATTAGGACAATAGAGAAAGGAATTTGCCCAGTTTCTTAGGGATGTTTCCCAACAACCATCAACCTCCATTTTATCCATAAATTAGGTTATTTGGCATTTTACTAAAATACAAGTTGAGTACTTTCATTCCACTGCTTTGAATGAAAACCTGGTTGGTTCCACTATCCAGTCGTGCTTCCACCATCACCAAATAAGGCAACAATTAACTCATCTCAAAGCTTTAATTTGTGATTAGTAAGTCACCTTTTACTCCTCATCATACTACAGTGAACACTTGTAGTGGTTTGCATTTGAGCTATTCCCCATCTCTGCTTGGAAAATGTTCACAAGGTGAACTTGTGGAACCATAGTAAACCATACAGCCACTTCCACAAAGATAACAGCAAAAGTCCAAGTTCTAGAGTACTAAGAAAATGCCACTTGCTTAGTTACTTCCTGTATTTTCATATTTAAGCAGGGTAAGAATTAATATACAGCAAGCATTTATTTACCTCTTCTCATACTATATTATCACAACATTGCTTAGTTCTAATGATTCCTCATGTGTTTGTTCAAACCCATTCTACCACCTAATACCAAATAGTAATTTTGTTACTGTATTTGTTATTAAGTACCTTGAAATGCTAGAAAAGTCTTATAATATATTGAAATATTAATTTCAGTAGTTAATTTTTGTTTAGTCATGAAATCAATCATTTTCTTCACAGAAAGTATTACAAATTTTATTCTAGATAGTTCATGGAGAATGCTAGTTTCCTATAGCGGCCAAATATGGGTGAACTACTGATTAGGGACTACATTCAAATCTAATCTTTATAGGCCCACTTCAGAAAAGTCATCCAAATTAAACATCACTGAATTGCAAGCATCACATCAAAAAGATGGTTAGATTAAATTTATTCAGAATTATTCTCCTTAATTAGGTGTAGTTTAACTTTGCTCTTAGAAGAACTTGTGCTATACACAGTTTAATTTGAGTGAAATAATTTTCCTCTTAAGTTTCCTAGTTAATTTTTAGCTTGCATCTTTAATAAATCTAACTTATTTTTCCTCCATCACTTTTAGATAAAGTTATTCATTTAACACACAACTCAGTGTTAGGAACTGGAGACCATTAAGAGAGGAAAACTTACTAGTAAGTTGAAATAGATGTTTTATACTGAAAACTCTTTGGAATATAAATAGCATCTTTGCCCAAATATTATTTGGTATTTGTGTTTTTCTTCCCTCAAACCATTTTTCCAAGAGATAAACATAAAACCCCAAAAAGAAAAGTCCAGGAAGTTGCTTTCATTTTTTCACCAAATCTTATCCTTTGTCATTTGGGAGAAAAAAAAAAGTGTTGATAAGCCATAAGTGTTTGTTTTCTCCTTTTGTGAAAAAGGAAGATTGAAGTGCTAGAAGATTATGAAGAGTTTGCCTGTCACTATCCTGACCAATATCAGCTGTCAATGATTTGTAGGACTTAATTCTGTAAGTAAGGACTTACTTCTGTAAATTTTAAGAAGATACAACTGAAAATGTAGAATATAAACATACAAGACTCCACACACATCTCAAGTAAGGCTGTTGATACAGTACTGTAACAGGAAACAAGGATCAATTTTCACATCCATTAAAAAAAAAAAACAATAGGCAAAGGATTCTAGAAACATCTTGGCAAGCAACACAGTCTCATAACATGGTTACTGTAATTCATCCTGACAAGAATATATGGAAAAAATATTTCTCAAACAGATTCTTATATTTTATATTTATGAGAAACTGAATAACATAACCTCAGTTAATAAGCACCAAATCATGTGCTACTGATATCACTTATTTCTGATTTATATGGTCCTAATTAACCATGTAGAACTAGCATGAAGATGATATTGAGCTCTATATGACCTGAATTAAATTTCCTCTCTGAAATACTTGTCATTAGCTATTCTTCTTTACCAGCAGTTTGTGAATATTCATAACACAATGCATAAAGATACACAAAATGGAAAGGAAGTAAAATCTACATTATTTAATCACAGATGAAATTACAGTCACATTATTCAGGTTACAGCCCAGTCATTAGCAATGAAAATTTCATATAAACCATGTAGTTATATATTCCTCTAGAGCAACCATTTTTTAAAAAATATTTTAAGTTGAGGAAGATACCATTTAAGTTAAACTTCAAAATTCCTGTGACTGAAAGGCAGATCACCTTAGTCTGATCAGTAATTTCAGAAGACCTTGGGAGAAGAGAAATAACATAACTAAGAAATGGGTTGCTTTTAAAAACAGCCAAGTAAATAGTGTTTTGTTTTATAAAGGAATGTTAGGCTTTGAGTTCTGGCATCTCAGGGCCCATTAACTCAGGGTAATTTCCCCTTTTTAGAAAAATCAGACTCCTGGTTTTAGCTCTTGTTCCTTGCTTTAACAGCCTGTCTGACAGCAATTCAATATTGATTAAAGATGGAATATTACCCTGCTGGGCTTTGGGTTCGCGTAACTGCAAGATGAAGTCCACAGCAGTGGAGCAGAGAGGGGATGTTTTTTGGCAAGTTGCTTACAGGAGGGGAACACAAATAAGAGTCAGCTGACTGAAACTGCTAGAAGGATTGGAATGTTACAGGCATATTGTGGGAGGCAGGCTGAAGAGGCAAATGCAGGTAAAGACACAAAATTGAAGTTTCACATGGCTGCATAATTCATCATGGAGATACCAACAGCCATATGCTAACAAGCAGACAAAGCATTCCAGCTTATTTTTGCCACAGAAAGAAAGACAGCCTCTAAGGCAAGTACGTTTATAACCTTGTGTGATAGCATACAAAGCAAAACTTTAAGGCAGAGCTGTCTACTAAGTTTTTGACTTCAGAGCTGCACGCTAAAAACAATAAAAGTATTTTTAATCCCTGCATTTTAGTAGGACACCAGTTGGAACAAGGTAGATTTTGAATAACAAAATAATTTTGTTGAAAAAAGGTAAGTTCAAATGAAGCATTTTTAAATAAACTCCTCCATACCCTTGATCGATGCCTGTACATCCAAATCCTGCTCCCAGGTCCAGTTCAGCAGTTTTCAATTCTTGGATTCGTACAAGCTTGGCTTTTTTATTTTATAAAAACAAGTAAATAAAAACTAAGGAGAAGACCTTCCTTTTCTCTTCACACCTAGCTAGACAGCTAGTTCCTACCTCTTACAAGTGGTCCTCTTATAATGCAAACTCCCCAGGTGCCAGCACTGAGCAGCAGAAGCTTTGCCAGCTGGGTATGGCTGCTAACACTCAGCAACTCATTCCAGGGAAGCCCCATTATCCCTTCCCTTTGTGAAAGTTCACCTGAACTTCATAAAACCCTTAACAGGCCAAAATTAGCAGACAGACCTATTTTCACCTTTTTAGTAAAGTGCAACACACAATAAGCTGTAATCAAACAAGTGAAACAATACAAAATCTGTCATGCTGTGAATTAAAGACACTTCTCAACAGCTTTTGTTAACTTGAAAATTAAGTGACTGTTGAATTCTGATTGCTTACTTTTACAGTACAGCAGGATGTTCTGTGCCACTCCTGGCAGTACAACAGTGGAGAATCCTTTGAAGTTCTCACATGTGGACCTCTGCAAAGCTTTTCTTCAACATGTGATTAATTTAGTAAAGGTCACTGATCTCCTAATTTTTCACTAAAAATAAAAGTTTTTAGCCTCGCTCTCAACTAGTTGCTGGATGGATATAATAGCATGTTTCTTTTGTAGACAACAATGTAACAATGTTTTAACAGAGAAGGAACACAAATAACAGGACAGAGTTTAAGTCTCTTGTTTTTTGAGACAAGCCATCTTTCCTCATAAAAGAGTCTTTACTATTTACTACTTGATTAAGACAGTTTACTGTGTTGTTGGTGGTGGTTTTTTGTGCTGGGATTTTTTTGTTTGGTTGTTTTGTTTTGGGGAGGGGGCTTTTTGTTTGTTTGATATTTTTTAGCTCCCCGATCTGATTTGGCATAGACTTACAGCAGGCTGGCATCGGCTTTAATTTTTACTAATTCTTGACATTTAACAACTTTTCTCCAAGCAAGCTATTGAAAAGCTTGGATCTGAGTTATCTACCAAATTATGAACCTCAGAATAAACAGTTTTAATCCAATTAAATATATTGTTTGGTTGGTTGGTTTGTGTTTGTTTTTTAAGATATAAGGATGAACACATATTTTAACGTGAAAGACCTGGCAAGTCAGAGAGGAAGTAAAGCACTGAGCATCCACTGAGCATCCATTTTTAAGGGGAATTTTTTAGAAATAAAATAATTCCTGCATTTCTTCCTGCTGTCTTCTGCACAGAAAGAAGTGACTGTTTTACAGGCCAGTCCTTTCTGCCTTTGGGGAGGGGAAGTCAGGAACAGGGAGACTCCCTGTTGAACAGACAGCAGCATTCCCATGCCTGCAGCCCATTCCTGTGGCTCCCACAGCTGGAAATTAAACAGAAAAAGTGGGCAACGCAAACTTGTGGTCAGGTTTCAAAGTTAGCAGACTGTACTAGCTTGACATGTTTGAAATCAAACTGTGCATTCTTTCATTCCATTTTTTGTCTGATCAGTCTAGGTGTTTGAAATGTTATGAATATCTGCTGTGACAGCGTAGTATTGCTCTCAGTCACCACAATTTTTAACACATTGTTTGTGTAACATTTCCTTTTTCCCAGTGTAGGATTAGATAAGAGTTCACAGTGTGACTAACAGTGTAAGGGTAACTAATACTAACTAAAGTAGCAGCTTCATTTTGTAGAGTAATTTCATGGGTTTTCCATTTTATTTTTTCTCAAAAAACACTAATTCCAGAGAGTTACAGAAACATATCTTAAAGTTATGCTGTCACAAATGAAGTTTCTAAACAAATAATGGGATGTCAAGCCACCATCTCTTTCTCATTACTTTTTGTAATAAAGAATCAGCTTCAGAGGGTTTTTTGGGGAATTAAAAACATATTCAAAACAGATAACAACATGTAAATTCCTTACAGGCAAAGGTAAGCCATAGGGGAAATGATGCCTTGCAGACAAAGTAGTTCTGAAAAATCAACCCCAATAGAGACGAACAAAGTGACAGACCCACAGGCAACTCCCAAGTCAGCAGCTCTGCTTGTGAAGCCTGCCAAGAAGCATAACATGCCTAGGTATTTCCAGCTGCCTGTTCATTATTCTCATTCCTGTCAGAATGCATCTTTCTTGTTACATTGTCATTCAAAAAACATTCACTTTAGGCTCCAAAGGCAAACAGGCCAAATTCAGGACTCTAATAATCTGTCATGAGTCCAATAAAGTCAACATTTATACTGTGTTGTATTCTTGAATAAATTTGTGTCAATATCATAAAATGTAGATCCTGTTAGATCATATTAGATCCTATTAGAACATATTTGATTAAGTGCAATTTGCTGTGGGTTTGTGGGAATTTAAGTTATTCAAAAAGTTAAAACTGAAATTTATCTCAGATACTACCTGAAATTGTTCTACTAGATTTTAGCATCAATATTTCATCAATTTCTTTCCCTGCGTCTTAGCAGTGTAGGCATTGCTGAATGGTGGAGACTGAATTTTCATTTTTATTTAGCGGTTCTTCTCTCCCAAACACAGCTCTGCAGATAAGCCTTTCTTGCTCATACCTTCCTGTAGGTGTTTCAAGATTTTTTAGTACCAGAATAATTTGGGGTAAAATGGAAGATTTTCTAAAGGCAACTAAATAATCACCTTTTTAGTTGTATTTATATTTATATTTATATATATATATATTTATATATATATATATATAAATATATATATCACTTCAACTCTTCTCCAATTCAAAATAATAGTAACAGGATTCTGTTTTACCTGTGTCTGAGGTGTCTTGTAGATACGCAACACATCTATAGAGATTCTACTTTCCATAAAAAAGTAAAATTAAAAGATATGCTTACATGCAGTGATTTTAAAAATGTCTAGCTACCTTGCAGTAGTTGGACCTAGCCCTGGGGGAGATAAAGAGACATATATACACACCAATAAAGTAGATGGATATACTTACATACTTAAATATTCAGCACCTACCCAAATACTAGAAGATCAGAGCCATAGTTGGCTTGCAGATGTGGGAATAAATAAAGGATAGAAAGTGTTTTTATGGTGAAGACAAGTTGGATGTTCTTACCTATGGGAAAGTAACAGACAAGTTTGCTATACATCATCTGGAATGAATTTTGAGCTTTTTATATATCTGAAAATAAAAACAGACATATAAAATCCTCTTGGCATAATAGAGACCAATGTTCAAAAGACCAGTGTCTGCAAATGTGATGATCCTTAAAGTTTAACTTTAGGAGAACTGAAGTAGTCAAAGCAATTATTGGCTACTTAGCAAGATAGCCAAGTAATTAGTATTTGGAGTCAAGTACATAATTTTTCTCTCAATTTTTCAATCTCACTCTCAAATCTGATTATAATCTGGTAGAGAATTAGAAGACTAAACCATGTAATACATTCTGGAAAGTTGCTAGAGACATCAGTTGGAATCAATCTGGATTTATCAGATTAATCCTTAACATAATGCACAATAAACATTGACTCTTAGACTTCCGAATCTGTAGACATACCCTGTAGATGCCAAAAGCATATCTGAATCTAGATTTCTCTGGATATGTGGAACCTATGTTAATACTGCACCTGGTACCAGTGATCTCTGGTTTTGATGTCTGACAGTGGTACAAATAAATAAGTACATTTCAGCCCTCGTTATTTTGCTGGCTGTATTTTAGAAATTTTGCAACTTGTTTTATAGTCATCTGACAGTACCATGCTTTGGAATGTTCAGATTTTTTTTTTTTTTTTTCTCTTATCTATGTTTAGCTTTTAACCATTAACAACCTAATCATTTGAACCATTAACAACCTAAGGAGCCATATAGAGATTTATCATTTTTTTCATTATACCTATTGAACATTCAATATATAAATAAGCAAAATATTTACATTCCCATAAGCTATGTGAAAATTACCAGAACAAATTAAATATTCTAGTTATTTCACCCTGAACTCTCCAGCATCTAGTGCAGATTATTATCTAATATAGAATGTATTAATTGCTATGATAATTTAGGAATCAGTGGCCTAGTACTTTAATCTCAAGTGTCAGATTCACATAAAACAATACAGTAGTGGAAAAAAGCAATGTAATGAATTTGTATTCCTTTAACTGAGAATCCAAATGTGAACATTCATATCCCTATCTTTTTATTGCATATTTTATAGTATCTCATGAAATTCATAACAATAAATTAAGCTAGATTTTAACCTACAGTTTTACATTTTGTTTCTAAAAATATATGATTTTCCAGTGTACTGTTTTCATCTTCCTCAGCTACCACCATGCTAGTAGACCTCATTACTTTTTGTTTCAGTCCAGACTAGCTACAAACGAATCTAATTATTTTATAGTTTGGGCAACGTGCCTGGCAGACAGCAGGGCCTGGACACCCACTGCTGCTTTGAAGATATGCATTGAAAGAAAAACTTGATGTTTTCCTGATAAAGTTAATAATTTTCATGCTATTGTCTAGAAAAATAATCACTTTCTGGGAAAAAAAATAAATAATAATAATAATCAAAATATGGGCCCTTGAGATTATTACAGACTGCAGCAGGTTTAATGAAGTATGTGAGCACTTGTTTGATGTGTTTGTAAAGTGTTAAGGGGAAATGAATACCATTATGACTGAATGAAGTAGCAATCAACTTATTGATCATCGACTATAACAAACATTATGCAGAAAAAATGTGAGTCAAAATTTCAAGATATCATCAAACAGAACAATGTATGTACACATGTTCTGCTGGTCTTGTATTTACTTACCCTTTTGTGATTCTCACAGAGCAGCTGTATTCTCTGGTTATCCTAACTTCAGAAGCAAGTATTCACATTTAATTACATTAAGCAATGTAAGAAAGAGCTGTCTTCTGAAAACTGTTTATTTATTAATGAGAAAAACTCCTTATTTATTGTGGGTTAAAATAATATTTCCAAGAGATTTGCCTTTTCAACATCCATAGAAATGCAGAATCAAAATGTCAATACACTGCCTTTAAGAGAAGAATTATATGCTCTGCAGAAATACATGCCCATGAACAGGAAGCTCAAAGCAATTTGGCAGTTTTAATGCAATCCTTGTTTCATTATTCCATGTCACATGAACTACTTGATGCCTTTTGGGAACTGCTGTTAACATGCACAGCCCACTGGCCTCCTGGGACTAGTCCCAAAGATTTTGATTGGGCTTATGCACTGAAGGCTGCCTCACGTTTCAAAATGGCCTGGACAGGCCTAAATAGAGTTTTCAAGTCTTAAACATTTAAAAGACACCAAATAAAATCAAAAGCTTTGCCATATCTTAATTTTAAAGCAACTACACATAACTCAACTACTTTTGTCAAAGGGATTTCTAGTTTTTTATGTGAGTTACAATTACATCTGTAACGAAGAGTAATGACATGGCATGCTAATGCATGTTATCATCAGCTAGTTATGAGCATGGCATGATAATGCAGTTATCATCAGCTAGTTATGAGCATAGCATGATAATGCAGTTATCATCAGCTACTGCTATTAAAATGGCCATTTTAAACCTTTGTTATGAACCAAGGTCAATAGTGAGAAAGTCTGGCAGCACTCTCATATTCCAAAGCAGTTGTCAATGCAGTCCCAGCAAGTCCTTTCACAGGACACATTATTTTGGAGGAAAATGAGTTTAATATAATGGCACTTAAATATTTACTGAACAGTAATGTAGTAATGTATTTTTTCATTTACTTATATGCAAATTGAGTTTATCATCCTGATCTTCTAGAACTTGGGTAAATGAAAGGGCAGGCATGCGACGGGGCAGAATGCAGAAGGCCTGAGGCAGAAGGCCTCCCATAAATGTTATCTTTGTGTTCTCAGTGCTCTTTCTTATAGAACAGGATCAACCTTTATTCTACTTCAAAGTACTTCAATAAGTGAGTCAGTTGAGAGACGTCTATGCATCGGAAGTGGAAGTACAGGACTGTCAGGACAGGCATAATTCAGTTTGCTCTTAGCTATTCACCTTTTTAGTCCTCTCACTGTCTTTAATTCCCTCCAGTTCAAAGGGACTGTGAGGGCAATAGCATTGCCTGAAACTAATAAATGTGCTACAAGTGTGTGACACATGTAGCCCATTAGTCTGTGCCTGCACTGCCTCCTTGTGTATTAGGTAGGCTGCCAGTACTCCCCCAAAACAAAACAATGCCACAGAACAATGTAGAATAGGGCCTGTAAGAGGCCTTTTATATATAAACATCTGTGTTCTTAATTTGCTACAAGTCATAATTAACAATGGAATGTGGTATGTAGATGCTGGCCCACTGCTTCAAGAACAAAACTGATCAAAGCAAAACTGATCAGTGAGACTTTGTCTGATAGTCAGATACACAGTTGACAAATAAAGTAACTAAACTTCTCCAAACAGTCCTATTAGTTCCCTCAACCCATGTAGCATTTTCAACTGGTCTGCATCAAAATCAAGTATTAGATAAGTTGTAATAACGAAAGAAAGGACCATTTAGATTCTAACAATTAAAAGCAAATATTTGAGGCAAATGTTGTATTGCAAAACCACAAAATGCTTTAATTAAAGGTAAGTTTCTGTGGTGTGTTGCACAAATTTAGAAACTGCAGTGAAAATGTAGACAGGGGCCATTACTGGTGTGTATACAAAAACTCGACAGAAACAGAGAAGATAGTCCCAATATCAAATCTGGAAGTTGCATTTGCAGTTGTCTTGAACAAGGAAAATTCTGGCATCCTTAATAAGTCATGTTTTAGAAGACATATTACACATTACCCTTATTGAAGACTTTTCTCTTGAATGAAGTATAATTGTGATTACAAAAGGTTGTGACCTGCATAGATACCCAGAAGAAATCCTTGTGGATTAAAAAAAAAAAAAAAAAGGAATGATGGGCTGCTATATCAATCATACTGTGCTGTGCTCTAGAGTATCAGTCAGTAGGGGAGCCTTAAAAAGGAAGGGACTTTGGCTTAAATAACCCCCCCAAACTTTATCCAAATTGCCAAGCTGGGTTAGCAATACTGCATGATGTTTGACACATCTTGCTGTTTGCTAAACAGGATAGTAATGTACTGTTTATATTTTATCTCTACCAAGAACCTGCAGGAAGATCAGTCACAAATCAGGAAGACCAGTCAAAATCAGGGTAATTCAGGGTCTCAGAGCAAGTTCTCAAGCCCAACTTTAATGCATAGCTAGGTAACCAGCACTTAGAGCAAAACAGAAGGTGACGCACCCTCCTAACAGTAGCAAGCCATGCAGTCTGGAAACAGGAAGACATTTGAATTTTTATTGCCTTAAGCACTAAACATAACCCCAGTTCTAAACCTTACTTTCACTGCTGTATAGACTGTCCTGATTTATAACTTTAGGTGTCGTATCTTTGGCAACACTTATACAATATCTGAACTAAGATAGTGACCCATGAGAACATCAGAGATTTCTGATGATGAATGGGGGCCTCAACACTTCCCAAATCATAATCTGGAAGACTAATCATTACTAAAACAGGACAAATGACATCTGTAGCATCACTGGTCTCTTTCCTACCCCTAAGAACCTACCAAAGACTAGCAATAAACTGAATTCTAGATAGCAAACATAATCTCAACCTGTAATCCATCCCTAAGTCTTGCATTATATATTCTGTTTTATTTTGTTGACAGCAGTACATGCAGGGTTTGCTCCAGAGGTATGCAGGCTGTGATTCTGTGATTATTAATACAGGATCAATTATTAGACAAAAAGCCATTGGATTCTATTCATATAAGCTGAACCTTATTAATTCTTACACTGTAGATGTACATAAGGTGTGCCCTTTGTACTTGCTTGTCCATTTCCAAAGACCTACCTTTCAAATACTAACACCACTCTCCTAGGGCAAGTATGCCTATGGAGATCGACACAGGAAAAGACAGTATAAGGCTTCTAGAAGTATCTGCCCAATTCTCACCTCTGTAGGCTTTGCAGAGTCCAACACTAATTTGTAATTTATACATATGAACCTACTGATGTAATATAAGATAAATTCAGTCTCTACCTTTCATTTATACTGTTTTTACGCTTATCTGCAAGGGACTCTGTACAATAGAACATTACTCAGGGATGCAGACAAGCTATATTAAACCAACTAACCTCAAGTGTAACAAAAGCCGTGTTCAGTCCTAGAGAATGAATTCCAACTGTAAAACAGAATATAGACCCTAAGCTTATTTCTACATCTGGTGTAGAAATGTTATTTTCTCTAGAGGAAGAAAACGATGAAAGGCTTTGGTTGCTAACTACACTAGCAGAAAGCTGGCTGCCAAGGTTTATATATTTATGAGAAATTAATTTACCTCTTGATGCTCTATTTTGCTAAGACCTAAACCCTCTGCCTAACACTAGACATATTCTTAGCCTACAGGAGACTAAGGCATTGGTTTCTGATGACTGTTATAAGGCAGTGGCTTCTGTCAATTATTTCTTCTTTCTTATCTCCTTGTTTCCCACAGGTTCCAAATGTAAGTGAAAACTGTGGCAATTTCAGGATGTGTGTGTCAGCATTTAACTCATTTCTACTAGTAGTTTTCTTTTTAAGAGGGACACCAATTTCTACAGAATATTGTAAAACAGTACATCAGATTTTATGAATACCTCCCTGATACTCATCTCTGGCTGCCTGGCACAGTTGAGCATTACTCAAGATTTAGGACAGTTACAGTTCTCAAACTGCAACACAATTACTTGAACACTAACTGTAAGTTGTATTAACTAGCACATAAGGGAGTAACCCCCATAGTTAAAAACAGTATTAATGGCTTCCACTAACACTGGTCATACTTGTAAATTTGGGGGGAATTTCAGAAAGGTCAGAGTTCTTTGCTTAAAAATTCACCCTAACTCTGTCACACCTACCTCTTAAACATAGAGTGTACTAGTTCCCTTTGGACTAATGCAGCTCAAAGCACACGTTTCTATCCGGATTAATACAATTATTATCTCCAAGGTTCAACAGGGTCCAGGAACAATCTTAAGTTCTTAAAAGAGTTCTTCAAACTCAACCGCTCTAACCCTACATCAAATATTTGCTCTTTTCTTATTGCTAATATTAATATGAATGCCTACAAGGAGAAGCATCATCACGTATTGGTTTCTATCAAACCCAGCAATCTTTGTATAATCTGCAAAATCTGAAATCAAAAAAAAAAAAAAAAAAAAAAAAAAAAAGACATCCAAGACCTTGACCAAACCCCATATATAAATCTCTCATATATAAATTACGTAGAGACCTGTGTTAAATCACTATACTATAGAACTGTAAGGAGCAGTGGCTTTTCTGACTCAGGTCTCTTTAAGCTTCTTCAGGGACTGTAAGGTCCACATTACAGTTCTCGGTGCTTTTGTTTCCAAACTCTCTCTTATTTTAACATTATTTATTACCAGGGTATCAATCTTGACAGCAAAACACAGGTTTTGGATTCTATCTGTCCTGGTGCTCTTAGGTCTGGGTTTCAGCAGAATCCATTACCAATCAGGGCTGATGACACTTTAGGGTCCTTAATCCTAACCCTAAACTCCTCTCTAAGTGAGGAAGGGAGTGGGGCTGGTTGGCAGGGAAGAAGTATGGAGTGTTCAGTAGGGATTTCTGTCTTTCATAACTTAATTAATAGCTAGAAAGTAATTGTTACAGGAAAAAAGTAAAATCAAACCTTAGGTTCAGTCATCGCTTGCTATAATTTTATCTCTGGAGGACTGCAGAATCTCACAATCAATTAATACCTTGACTCTTTGTATTCCAAACCCTGGCTTAACCCTATCCTAAGCCTAACTTTATGAAACCTGGCAGCTGAGTCCTAAAACTGAAGAAAAGCCTCACATGCCTTTGTCTTCCCTCCCAGAGAACTCTAGAGGGGAGCAGAAAGTGAAGCAAGAAGCAGAAAGGGAGGAGGACATAGGAGCAGACAATGGGAAAGCAGTGATTCCTACTGGGAGCAAAGAGACAGCAGCTACCAGAGGAGAAGCAGTTTCCAGTGGATTGTTTTAATTTTCCTGGCTTTCTAGGTGAGGACTTGAGCCTACATTATAACAGAAAACTTCCTTAAATACAAAAAGTATCCCTTGTTTCTGACAGAAGTTCTGGAAGAAGGATTATATTTATCAACATGGGATCTTCCCTGAAGTGAAAAATAGTGTAAATTATTGTCTTGCTTTTATCCAGACTTATTCTTATCTTCATGATGCTGAGGAACAGAATAGAGTTTTTATAGGTTAAATTTTTAAACCCTCAACATTAACCATATTAAAAATGGGATAAAGCCCTGCAGCAAAATAGAGGTGAATGTTTAGGCTCCTACCAATGATAGTCCCCTTCTCACATTAGGAGAGCCTTTGTTTCAAACTGTTCTCATGTCAGTTGAGCCTTTAATTCCTAACGCTAACCTAAACACTAGCTTTATTTCTTACATGAGACAACAGGTTTTAATCTCTCATGTTGGTTTTTCCAGTGGCAACTCCAATTAGTACACATTCAGTGTACTAATCTAAGACTATTTTTTATTAACCAGAATCTGTACAAAATCTATCGTCAATACACATATAGCAACAAATACGCATCCAACTTGCAGACAAATCATTCTCCTGCTTTTGGAGCTTTTGGGTACCTGAGGTCACATGTAGTGAACAATGCTATTTTTTATCTTTTTTTTTTTTTTTTTTTTTTTTTTTTAATATCATCGGTCCTCCCTAGCTCTTGGGCATCTGAATGAAAGAACCAATGGACACTGAGCCATTCCCTAGCCCAAAGAATTGGGTGAGGAACAGAGAAGGCCTTGAGTTTGTCCTTCAAAACCTTAGGCAATGGAAGTGGGGGAGTCCAGTGAAGCTGTAAGTTATTACTGGTAATAGTAAATGGTCTATTACACTTCCTCAAGATAGAATAATGGAAAGAAATGCTGTTGTTTATTCTGCTTATATGCATGCATTCATATATTTCTCTCCCTTGAAAAATGACAAAAAGAAGCCTGTTAACATTTCACCTAGCAGAGGTTATTCTACTAATCTCCTATTCTCATTCCTCTACTCTCCTCTAAAAAGAAGGAGAGATCTTTCTACAGGGATCCACTTCACAGAAGCGGTGTAATTCACTTGTTTTCCCCCGGTACTATCACGCAACAGAAAACTCCTAGAAAATATAAATCTGCATCAGTAATCAGGCAAGGATGAAACATTCGTCTACCCAAATCAAAAAAAAACTGAAGTCAGGGAGAATGCAGTGAGTGGTGACCTTTTTGACAGGCACTTATTTTGCAAAATTCATTTGTGTGCAGTGAACACAATTAGAGAAAGTTCAAGTTTGAGAAGACGTCAACATCTGTGTGAGTCTAGAAACACAGTATTTTAAGCCATGCCAGCGTCCCTGAGATACATGGAAAGCAACAAGAAAAGCATCCTGTTCTTTCCAGTGCATTAGTTATTCCCAGTGAAATGGCCCCTTCAGACGCTGAGAGATGTCTCTACTTTTGCTGATGTCAAGAAACGTGCTAGGAAAAACACGTTATGATTACAAGACAGCAAAATAACATCACACCGTTATATTTCATCATGGTGCGTATAGTCTGAGGAAGGTGAAAGTGCTGCCCCCTGAGTTTCTTGCAAGCTATACTGGGCCAAGGAAACATTTCCTTCTCCATAGTTTCTAACCCCTCCCCCTCTCTGCCCCAAAATACAACAATGACCCATCTGTGTACATACAAGAGAGCAATTCCTAATATTTAAACATGGACTGATCTGCCAACACTGATGTGTCAGGGACAGAACATAATGAATGTCACAGGGCTTAGTCTTTCTTTTCACTAAAACTGTCTTGAAGAGTAATGGGGAACAAGAAAGCTAATGAAAAAAACAAACCACTATTGATTTGAAAAATAGTATTATTCTCTTCAGTTTTTCTTTGAAAACATTTTCATGTTTTAATCTCTTTCAGATTCAAGAAAGAACGTATTTCTCCTGAAATTACATTTAAGGGCTTAAATTTTCTACTGAAAATCTTTAAGAATAATTTTAAGGCTCTCATAATGTTTATCTACACTTTGAAACATATCTACTCTTTGATATATTTTCACTCCACCTAGACTCTAATTACTTCACTCTGGGACACCTTTGCGGCAATAAAAAGATTACAAACAATACCTAAAAACAAGCAAACAAAAAACAACAGTTAAACCAAAATCAGTAGTCCTTAAATACTGACTTTGATGTGCCACAAGATGAGGATCTTCAAGCACCTAAACTGAGTGTAACTTCTGTCTTGCCTCTGCTGAATGTGATAGTAATTTTTTACTAATCTATGTGGTTTGATATGGTGGTATGCAGAAATAACGGAGCTAGCACTAGAAAATGTGGTTCTGGTACTAGAATTATACAGAATTCTGCAGAATTGTGTATTAACATAAGCATTCTACCTCACCTAGATTCATACCTTTTCCTTCTGAAGATCTGAAGTTTTAACCTGGACTGCTAACTGATCAGCATTTCGTCTGAGTTGTTCTGCTTGGGACTGACGTGGGACCACACAGCCGTTGTAGGCTACTGGCAAGGCTCATGCAAGAGGTGTCACAGGCAACTTGCGATGAGACTGGATGTGGCAAGAAGGCTGGTGACAGAAAGTCGTCTGATTTATAAACATCAAGAGGAAACTTGAAAATTTACCTCATATGACATTTTTCAGTAACAAAGTATAAAGTGAAAAGAATAAACTGCCTTTTGGACTACCTACTGACATTGTAACGATGGAGAAGGCACCAAAGGAATTAACTTTGTGTGTTTTAGGAAGCGTCTGGTAAACCACTGAGGACAACACAGGTAGGGTTCATCGTACTTCATAGTACTATTTGTACTATTAGTACAGTAATTAATTCCTGACTTTTGGGGAGTTCTATGTGGTTAAGGTTTAAGGCAGATGACCGTTGGACTAATTCTGAAGGAGTAAGTTTTTTACAAGTAGTGTAGATGTCGTATTTTGATGCTTTGCCACTGCACTGTGGCTAAGTGCTACACTAAGTGCTACAACCGGGTGTATCTCTCTTCACAGAGCTGCACCCAATTAACAGTGAAGGGAGCTTGGGTGTAACCGTGCCTCACACCTTGGTCTCTTTGTTTGTAAACCTCATGACAATGCCAACTGTTACAAAATCAAGGACAGAAAGAGCTAGGTATATGATTATAGCACAGTAAAACAATAGATGCTGTAGGAAACAGCAATACACTTCTGATGTTAAATTTGACGTATAACAGTAACACTCTGGTTAAACCACCTGTTTATTAGTTACTGTAAGGAGTAACTACCACAGTTTTCTACTGTAGAGTAGAAAGACCTCAAAGAAGGTCACTTTTACAGTTTTGAGATGCACTTACTACCGAAACGTGCCCACAGGTGTCCCAGTAGGGCACCCCGGGCGCCCCCACCCCGGCTCCCCGCCCGCTTTCTCCCTTCAGGGGCCGTTCTCCCCTCTCCTCATGCCCGCGGCGTCGCCCCCCCTCCCCGTCGGCTCTGCGCATGCCCGGTGCGGGGGCGCTGAGGGGGCGGCGGTGCTCGGCACCGGGCCGGGACACCCCGGCGGCATCCCCCGGGCTCAGCCTCCGAGAGCCCCCGCGAGGGCCGCTCCCGGCGGAGCCGGCTGCGGGGCGGTTCTGTGAGCGGCCGTGGCAGCGCCGCCATTGGGCTGCGGCCGGCGGGCGGGCTGTCAGTCGTGCCGCGGGGGTGGCCCCGGCAGCCGCTCGCCCAGCCCTCCGCCGGGATGCTGCCTTTAGGGGGATGCGGCGCTCCCCGCGTTTTGATTAAAGCCCCTCGCCTCCCGTCGGTCTGAAGGCAGGGCTGTCGGGGAGGACGGGGCGGAGCGGAGCGGAGCGGCCCGGCCTGCGAGACAGAGAGGCAGGGGCAGAGATAGAGAGAGGGAATCTCTGGTGGTGCGTCGCGCATGGCTCTATAGGAGACGTCCTCTCCGGGAATACTGGGGTAGCACGGAGCTGGTGTGAACCGAAGGCGCCTGGGTTTAACTCACGCTTGCGGGCGCCCAGCATGGAGGTGCAGAGATGGTCCACGCGATGGAAAACGAAAAGATGGCCCTGGGACTCGGCGATGACCGTGCTCGTCGCCTTCGCCGCCCTCCTCGGGGCTGCAGAGGTCAGAGGAGGTAAGGAAGGGCTGGAAGCCTCCGGGGTGCCCGGGCAGGGCGGGGGGCACGGCCCCGAGCGCCGGGTGGGCTCTGCTGCGGGCCGGGATGCGCCGGCAGGATGGGGAGTGAAAGAAATACTTGGATGCAGTGATCTCCCGTCAGCGCCCTAGAGCGTGCCTACGGTTTTCAGTCCTACTGAACCCAGAGCCCTTGTGCCGCTGAAGTTCCCCAGGCGGCTGCAGAGCAGCGACAAGTAACTGCCTTCTCTGGGGGGGAGGAAAGGGAGAGCCGGGCGTGGAGGCTCCCTGCTGGGGTCTTCCCCATTCTCCCCTCGCTTCTCTTTAGGCTGTAAAAGGTTTCGGGGGCGAGACGGGAGGAGCAGACCTGCTCGAGGCCGCTCTGGTGCGGCTGGGCATGAGGCTGGGGCTGAGGCTTTTTCTTGGCACGCCTGACGTTCAGGAAGGGGCTTAACTCACCGCCGCCAAGAAAGGTTGACTTTTTTGGGGCGTTCATTATCTTAACGAGGTATTTCTTCGTCTGAACCTCTGCTTTCTGAACCAACGGGCTCCGTGGGGGGGGGGGGGGGCGCAGTAAGGCGATGCGGGTTTCCAGTCAAGCCCACGATACCTGGGGACAACCTGGGCGGCCTCAGGTCGGCCCGGGCTTCTGCCCCCTGCTGGCCCCAGCCGCCGCCGGCCGCCGTCACCCCGCGGCGGCTCCGCGGACCCCGGCGGAGCTGCGCTGAGGGCGAGTGAGCTTGGCCCAGCTTCAAAGGTCCGGCTCCTCGCTGCTGTGTCAAAGCTAAATCTGTGCAAGAAAGAAATCCGTACACAAAGACGTGGTAGAGTTTTACGCTACTTTTCGTGAGACTGCAGCGGGATTTTCTTTAGTAAGCAAGATTTATGTAGGTTATCATTTCATTGGTGTTGAGTAAAGTTGAATAAAAATCTAAACCCAAGCAGTCCAGGGAATAAACAAAAAGTTAGCAGGTACTCTGTGAAATACTGTCAGCAACATTTGGCACAGTAATTAGTTTTTAGCAGTTTGGTAACTAAATTAAAAATGAAAAAAACCCTATTAAAAACCTTTTTCTCTAGCAGTCTTTATAAAGGATACTTCAGAAGTAATACTACAGTCTTCTCACAGAAGAAACATACTGAAGAGGATGTGGTACTTGGAGTAGTGTATTCTCTAAAAGTTCATTTGCTTAGGGAGCTGTGTGTTTAGGGCTTGCTCTGTTACTGAAGTCAGAGTATTTCCACTGACTACAGGGGGAGTAGAATCTGACCCAATTTCCCTAATGAAGTACAAGGGAGATATTTCTGTATCATCTTTTATGTATTCTAATCTTATTTAAAGTAGTTCAAAGATAAAACGGGATGTAATCAGTAGCATTTGAAAGAAGGTGAGGGAAAATACTGAGAAATAATGAAACAGTATACTGCAGCGGGCAAACAATATGATCAAATGAAAATGCTGCAAGGGTGGACCAGGGTAAAATACGAATTTTTGCCCTTATGAATTCTGTGAAGTTGAATCTTGTATTCTTCAGTTGTTTTGTATTCTTCAATTGTCTTTTCATAAAAATATCCATTTGTAAAGAAGTGTAAAGAAAATTTCACTGTGTGTTTGTGTATGTGTGAATCCTGCAGTGGTGACTTCTTCTTTTTAAGACAACAGAATCCATTCCATTTAGAGAAACCTCAAAAGATTCCTAAAATTCTTGTCTTTTTTTCAAGTTGCTTTATTTAACATAGAAAAGAAAGAGAAGTACGAGGTGTCTGTCACAGTACCAAGAAGGGGGGGTGTGAAGGTCTGTTTGAGTTATTCGTTGTTTTGACAGGAAAAGTTACAGAAATTAGAAAGAACTGAATGGGAAAGCTGGTGACTCATATTTGGTCAGCTTAGTGCCCACCAACTCTTAAGCAGCTCTTTTTAGAAAATATTTTTGCGTTATGACTTGGCAAAAGTAAACAGCATTCAGTATTTTAAAAGACATCCTTTGATTTCCCTTCCCCTTCCTCACCTTTAATACTAAATCTGTTGGTAATATGTTTGGAATGAATAAACTCATTTAGTCAAAATGGCATGGCTTCAATGCTATAAATTTTTTGTAAGGGCCTGGCATCAATGCACTATTGTGATACTGATTCAATTTTCATGGGCAAGAAATGAAAAATCAGACTTTTTATTATTTATAAGCTTTTTAAGCAACTAGAAATCCAGCTCTTACTCTGAGTGCATGAAGTTTTAAGAATTCTTACTGAAAATAAATCTGTGAAGCTGTATATACTATATATAGTGTATATACTTGGGACCTTCTGTGTAAGTGACAAGCAGGTTGGTTTCTAGTATACCAGAGATACTTTTTACAGCCATCTTAGGAAAGACAAAGGTTCCTTGTGCTTCCCCAGACAAGCCTGGAAACTGGTGGGAGTTCTAGGTGCAGAAGGAATGCAGACCGGGGTCCACCAGTAATGGCAAAAAGAGAGTTTTCTTTGTGGACTCAACGTTTTTACTCAATTGTAATTGCTTAGTAAGTTACACTGAGAAGATGTGGATCTGTTTATTGAATGAAAACTGTTTAATGTATCTGATCACTCTAACCCTGTATTAAAAGAAAAAAAAAAAGATATTTTAAACTAAAAAAGGATGAATATCCTCTTAGAACTGTTAGCAATTTAAAAGCAAAAGTGCTTTATCTGATCGGTTCAATTTAAGGTTGAAACAGAATGTGAAACACTTTAATTGTTCTTTTACAGTGAAACAGTTTTGCACATTAATTTTGATCGAATAAAATGCAATTAACCTTAAAAAGCAGAGGTCATATAGGGCTTTCTCGGATAAATATTCACAAAAAATAATTAAATCAAAGGGAGATTTGACGGGATTCAGCTCGTGGTCCTAGCTGAAGTTTTTCTGAGTCCCAGGGATCAGCAGGTGAAATGGTCCTGTCTTCCCAGTGTAGTGCAAAAGAGATTTGCATACATATATCTGTTTTACAATATAATATAGAATATATAGCTTTAAAAATTATTTTGAAGGTAAAATAGTTATTTCAACCTCAGTAGCAGACATCTGACAGAAGAATGAGTGGTATTTGTTGTAAGTTCTCTAGAGCATGAAACTTTGCATTTAATTTAGAAGGAGACTTCATAAGGATCCCAGAAAGAACTATTCAGACTGCAGGAAGCTGTCTTTTTACTAGCCCTGCAGAAAGAAAACTTGCATATTTCTCAACCTCAATTTTGTGTATATCTAATAAATATAAGTGAATATTAGTACATATTGTATACACACAAATGTTCAGTGCTTTTGGCTTGAAAGCATCTCTAGCTCTAGCACTTGTTATTGGAATGTCACTAGAAAGAATAATTTTTGATGTAAAATTTTCTGGTACTACTGTGTTTTATGATTGCTGAAAAAAAAAAAAATTGAAAATGTTGTTAGTATCTGTGGCAGTTGTAAAATGTAGTAAAGAAGTCATTATACTGAGTGTTGCAGTTGTCTTGCCCAAAGTTATTTGGCCTCTTCAAAATAGGGCCCTTAATTCCAACAAGGCTGCAGCATAATAAAAGAGCCCTGACATTGCTGCTGAACTGAAGTTATACCTAAAACATACTGGAACAATTATGTCTCTCCTGGATTTGTTTTGTACAGTGGTGAACAGTAGGGTTTCCATCTGCCAGCAAGATTAAGAAGTTGGTTTTCTCAGTAGAGCTCTGTTTCTTTTCAGAAGAAATCCTCCCAGCATTGGTTAATTTATTGTTATTCTGTATATTTGTGGCTAATATGGGGGAACTTGTTTTCAAATTTCAATTTTTCACCCAGAGCCTGGGTGAAATCTCAAGTGAAGGATGAAGTTTCTCTTTCTAAGGATGAAGTCTTGTGCAGTGATACAGATTTGCCCTCTGGATGGACACAACAAGACAGCAGCCACTTAAAAGGAATTAGGTGAACACTCATGCCTGTTGAAAGGGCTTATGACTGTACCACCCAGTATTAAATACCAAGTTTACAGACTGTAAATGTAAGGATTAATTGCTGACCCTGTTATTACAATAGTAATAGAATCTGGCAGTACTTTTTTTGTTTTGTTTTACTACATTATCACACATAAGGGGTTGTAAAAACCTTTGTAAATTCTAGGTCTGGGGCTTGACTCTATGTCAAACTGTTAATGCATACAGTATGTGAAGTAGAAGTTACTTGGTGGAGCTAATCTTATGGAAGAGAAGTATTTACTACAAAGCAAGTTGAAAGGTATATTGTAAAATATGATTAAAAAATTAAGATTCTAATCCTGCTATGAATAACAACACTGGCAGCCCGAATATGAATTAACTGCAGTTATAAATCAAATCATGGTCACTTTGTTAAAGTGTTAGCATAACCTAAGTTTTATTCACTCTGTCTCCTCACCTGTATGAGGGTAAGTTATCAAGCATTCTTAGTAGAAGAATTAAAAAAAAAAAAAAAGTTTTTTTGCAACTTTCCTGTCTATTTAAGTAGCTAAGCAGTAGTCTTTCTAGTGTCGGTAGGGTATAGAATTGGGACTGATTTATTGTCTTGCTATCAAAAGTAAGACAAAACATTTTGCTTTCCAAACCTTTGACATCAGTGAGAGTAATTTCCGAGCTGTATGGTTAATAAAAATGATTTAATCATTTCTCTAGGAAATCAAATAGGGCTACTTTAAATGGCATCATTTGTAAATCTTGTCCTTAGCTGTGCTTTGCTTTTCTAAACATATTTAATTGCTTATAGCAATGTAAACACAAACTGACAATGGACATATGTTTGACATTGGAAAATTCATATTTGTTAAGAGATATCTTTGAAGTCTATTAGGATTATTTCCAAATAAGTAACTGTGTTTATTTGAAATGGTAATAGAAACAGGATACTCTGGCAATTTAATACTTGTTTTGCTGATTTTCACAGTTGGGAATACTGTCTCCACCATCTTTATAAAACAAAATTTTTGAATGTTTACCAGAGACCTCAACATAGTTAGACACTTGGACTGCAGTTCTGATATGTTCTGCTGTTGTGTGAAGTAGAAATAACTCCACAGAAGTATTGAGATGGTTATTAAAATACTGCAAATTGGTGAATCAATAGAGAACTACATCAGATAAAGAAACTGGCTCAGTCCTTTGTAGCTAATAAATGAAACAACTTATTGAATCGGGATCAGGTCTTCAGTGCTCAACTGTAGCCTATGTTGCTGAACAAGTGATTCAGAAGTTTTGCTGATACAATCTTTCTGGTCTCAAAGAAGTTTTTGTTTTAAGCATTGAAAAATGTATCATGCAAAATGAAATGACAGCCTCAAAATCTAGGTTACACTCTAGAGTTGTGTAAAATATCAAAAACCAGAAAGAACATTTTTTAATTCCTGCTGAGTACTTCAGCTAAATTAAGCCTGCAGGTTAACCTCATTAAAGGCATATAGGCAAGTTTCCCAATAGTCTTAATGTGGGGTTTATTTATTTATTTATTGTAGGAGTATTATAGATTAGTCTTTAAGAGGAGAGATAATAATGAGTTGGTGAGTATCAAAAATGAGTCCTACATTTGCGTAGTCTGTTTTTATTTTTTTTTGAAAGGCTTATATGTGTTTAATATGCTTGCAGTGTAGGAAGATTTTGCAGTATAGGAAGAGAATGAAAAATTTCCAAATAACTGATGTGGATGCAGAAGTTCTGAGCAGTTTTGCACAAGCCCTCTGTTGGCAAAACACTCAATTATAGGCCATGTAAAGCATTCCTGTATGCGTCTGGATAATCTCTAGTTCTTGTAGGCATTCAGTATGAAAGCACCTTCCTCAAAAAATGTCGCCAGCCAAGACCCCAAGTAAATGATTCATTTTAAAGATAACATGCAAGAAAGCTTTTAATATGTAAAACAGCCTTTCATTGGAAAATATGTCTCTAGAAGAATATATATGGGCAATATACATTCAGTTAATCTTACAAATTTTTATGTGGCTATCTAAGGGGTGGACAGGGTGGAAGCTTGATTTTCAGGAGCACTATGCTTCAGGCAGCTTCATGTTTGTACTTAGAAGATGCTCAGTGGCTCACGTTTGTAGCCCACAAAACATAATATGTAGTTCTGTAAAGTCCTTTGGTCAATGCCAATGAAAAGTGTTGACACTGGGCACTGCAGATCTGATGCTTTTGGTGCTTGTTCCCAGAATGCAGTCTTATGCTGCTGTTCTGTTTTGGGCTCTCAGCAGTGAGCAAGGAGATAGGCAGCTCTCAAACTGCCAATCCTAAAAGCTCTGAAGAAGTACAAATCTGCCCAGACCTACTCAGTAGGAAATGATAAGGACTGGAGAGTTTCTGATCTTCCTCTGGTGCCTGGATGACAGGACTGAGGGGAATTATTGCTTGGGATAGAGAGATTAGAGCCTGTGGTGAGAAGGTAGTAGCGTCCATTTCTTCTAAGAACTGGGGAGCTCATTGAAGCATCTTGCGCATAATGTGCTTTTGAATTCCTGCTTTTTGACATTTATTCCTGTATTAGTTCATAACAGATGAAGAACACAGTAAATTAATGAGTACAGATAATAATTATCTGTATCTCTCTGTTTTTAAAAGTTATCCCACCACAACCGCTCACAATGACAATAACTAAAATGTGCAATGGCAAAAACAAGAATGAAAATATTCCTACTGCATTAGAAATAGTGTCAATTTCTAGTAATACACAGGTCTTGCACTGTGTCCTAAAGGTCAAAAGTCGAACAGTTCAGCAAATTCAGATTCTAACACTGCTAGTGAAGACTTTTGTGTTGGCCTTCTGGGATAATGGCAACTGTTTTTTGCTCCCTATGTTCTAGTAAACTTAGGTCTACCTGGTAAACGAACCTGCTTGCTGTTGTCAGAATCGGGAACTGGCCTAATAATCAGGGAAAAGGAACGTGAACAGGGGAAAGTTATCAGATTTCACAGAAGGATAACTGTGGAAGCATCTTGACAAATGGTAGCTTAAAACAAACGAACAAACAAAAACTACTATGTAGAAGAACTTAGACACAGTCTGTATTTAAGAATGTGTTTTTTTTTTGTTTTTTGTTTTTTTTTTTTTCTATCCTGTCAGCTCTGTTCTGAGAGATCAGCAGCAGAAACTGAATACTGGTCACCCCTTCATATGGCTTTTTTTCTTGTTCATAAAAGAACTTCCAGCTCTTACATACATTAAGCTATTAGCCTCCTAATAAGCTTCAGTTAGAAACCATCATCATAGGAGTTTTAATTTTGACCATCTATATAACTCATGGAGAGTCCTTAGAATGAGCCCTTAGAGTTATGAAGTTACAAAATTTTAAGAAAATTCACTAACTGTAGGCTATTATGCCTTTAATAGGCAACATGGTTTCAAAACACTGTGGAGCAGCCAGTCCCTTCTATTTAAATTCCTAAATATATACCCAGAAATCTAACCATAAGTTAACCTATTTTGGAAGTCTTGCCCACAAATACAAGAAGTCCCTTCATCAGTAGCCACCAAATATGCATTTGTTAGTCTACCACGGTATAATAGCTCTCTCATAGTAAAATAAAACTGGACTAAATTTAAAACAGACTCCGTTTAGAATGGAAGATGAATCTTTCCACACTCTTCGCTTTTCGATGGTTCCATTGGAACAGATTGCTGGCAGAAGGAAACGTGAAAAAATGGAAAAATATGAAGTGGAGTAATAGTGATTTAGAAACATTAGTCTTACTAATTTATCGTATAAAGTTCTTTGACTGGGGCAAATTAAGCTCTTTTCTATGCCAGGGGTTGTATCTCACCTGTTAGGAGTTACTGATTGTAATTCTTACAGGCTGTTTCTGGGTCAATCTCTGATATATTTTCACTTCCACATTAATCAGAAGAAGGGCATTGGTAAAGAACAATTATAACTCAGAGGGAAAATCAATACTGCTTATTATATATGAAAAAGGAAAAGCCGCGTTTACTGAGGTTATTAAAAGCATAGCAAACTGTTGCATGCTCAGATTGCTAAGACATATCTATATAAAGACTACTGGCTCTTAGTTTTGCTTTATTTCCATTTAAAATATGTCTACTAGCATGCATCTGGGAGTATCTTGTAAATATAGGTGAATATAGCCTAATATATATAGCCTAATATATATATATATTATATTATATATATATTATATATATATAATATATATAGCCTAAAACTAATAGGGAAGGGTCATTATGGGCTGTCTCTTAAAGTTAAGAGGAGTTAACCAACCAAAATTTAAATATAATAGGATTTCAACTATGCTTCATTAGGCACTCAAACAGAAATACTTTTTTTAGTCTAAATGAGTGAACAATTTCTTATGGGAATGAATTGTGTAGCCAGAAGTTGCCACAACAGTCACTCTCCTGTAAGTCCTGGAGGGTTTCTCTTTTAGACCTGATGGCTAAGTCCTTCCTTCTGAAAGTACCTGAGGCGATTGTTTTCCTCTGCATACCCTATCTCCAAGAAAAGTCTCTCAAACAGTTCAGTCTAAAAGTCAGCAACACCTTCAACCGCAGCTAAAAATGACTTGCTGTACAGTTCATGGGCAAAGAACAGATGTCTTACTTAGTATAGCCTATCTAGAAAGGCTCAGGGCTATATTCAGTTCTGACTGAAGTTCCCAAGTGGTATTGCAGCCCATTCTGTTTAGAATTGAAGAAAACTCCAGGTGTGGAACTTGGTTACAGGGTTAGTTAGCTGTCCTTTCTGATTTCCTTGGTTATTTCTGAAGAAATAATTAGATTAACTCGAAAAACAGCTCTCAATTCAATGAATAATATCTTTTCAATCTACATGTATTCCAAATCTGCTGAGGACCACTGCATGCATCTGTGGTAGGATCACTATAAATGTTTGATCTTGTAAGATCTAAGACATGAAATACTAAGTGAGAAACCAGAGTGGCTCATGGAACTGACCTGTAAACTGCTTCTCAATAGAGCTTTATGTAGGAAAGGATCATTAGAAAGTTAGAAATCTTTCTGATAACCAACTAACCCATATAGGTCAGAAATAATTTCTGCAGAAGCATTATATAAGTATGCTGAGATTTTATTTTTTTTTCTGCAAATAAAAAAAAATCTAGTAATAGATTGTCCAGGTCATCTGCTCTCAATGAAATTAATCCAACACAGAATGTGTCACAAAGTAGTTGACAGCAACAGACTAAAATTACTAGCAAGATGTTGTGAGTGAAAGCTGAAAAGCATGCTAAGAAACAGGAGCTGAAGTGTTTCATATGCTAAAGAGTAAATTGATACCAACACGTGAGCTGCTTAGAGTGATTTGGGAGAGAACTTACTTACGTGAACCAATACAGCTCTATTTGCAGTGCATGTTAATAGCCTAACATTTACATACCCAGCATTTGCATTAATGTCACTCAATAGATTTATATATTGTATTCTATATTTACTATATTTGTATATGATTTGAGTAACCCTATATGAAAACCTCTTTTGGTTTTGGATCATTACTGCAGTTGGTCAGTAGCAGAAAATTATAACAAATTATAACAAAAAAAAAAAGTCTGTTTTAAATCAAAACATTTTCATAACTGCAAAGTCATTAAAATAATAAACCCTACAACATGGTTGTTCCTATTATCTAGAAGGGCAATATGTTGTATAGATCTTATCTTTTTATCCAAAGTAATACTGGAATTACTTCTGGGGTAATTCCAGAGACACTTCTGCTACCAAAAGTTCTGGGTGCACTCTTGATCCATCTTTTTTTGTGTGTTCTGTACAGCTTGCCTTTGCAGGGTCAGATGGGTTTTATAATAATGCCGAATTTGAATGGTGGCTGCTGGAGCAAACCCAAGAAATTTTATTGCCTATCACCATGATCTCATTACAGATACATACTTTATACACTAAGAAGATATGATTAAACACCACTCATTACGACCTACACTTGAGTTTAAAATTCCAAGCATTATGAACCAGACTTGGCCAGCCAAGGCAAATTATCTTGACTGATACAACTTGTCCCTGTTTTGCAACGTGTATCCTTTTACCTAGGCCTATGTGGTAACCTACAAGAATTGTTATCACAGTGAGCTGTGGACGTGCTAAGAATTTATACTGAAAACTAAGGTCATCCCTTACAGAAGGAGGCTTAAAGTGACATCTTGAATAAACATCATCAACACAGAATGTGTATCCAAAGGAGGTCAGTCTGCATTGATGTACAGCTTCTCAGTCCTTCATTCCCCTAATGTCATAATCTGAATTGTTATTACCCGGAAACCTCCTCAGCAAACAGTTTCCACCAAAAGAAAGGGAGAGCCATGTTTCTTAATACATACCAGCTAAGATTAATAGGGATGATTTACTGTAGATTTTATTTCCATTTAGAGGTTGTGGAATGAAATGAAAACCATATTTTTAACTGTGATTATATGATCAAAATGTAGTCTAGATTTTTACAAGTGCTCTTTTCAGTCTATAATACTATATTTTTATTATTAAAGCATTGAAGATAATGCTCTGCCATAGGCTTTAAAATAAATGTGTCATTGTATGTATAGGAAGTCTAGGCTTGAAAATGCTAACCAAAACTGGAAGCCAGGTTGTGCATTTTCCTCCTCTCCAAAAGCACAGAAAACACATGAGGTTTTCCTCATGTAATTCACCTTGAAAATCTGTCCTGACTTTGCAGTGTAAAAGTGCAATCTAGGATTCAGTTTATAACTACTTACCTTCATTAATTTCTGGATATTCCTCATTCACGTGGCAGGACCAGATCAGAATAAAATTACTGTGCTCTTGGTATTATTTACTGTTTTCCTTGATTTCCAGCAGAGAGATGCTGGCAGAGGTGGATTTTTCTTCTTCTTACTTAAAATGCTTTTACAGATATTTTGGTACCATTTAAATTGTCTTAGAAGTTCTTATGTTTCTGTCAATCTAGCTTTGTCTTGCTGCGTTTTTCTTCCATAGGAGGTAAAACAGGAACCTTGGGGGTGAGGGATGGGGAGGGGAGCAAAGGATGATTAAATATGGCTAGTGTTTTGTATTTCATATGAAATATGTGGGATCAAAGGTTCTCATCCCTACCATTATAAATGAAAACTTCACTGGGTGAATATAAGTACTTAGGTCACACCACAGTAATGAGACCAGAATTTGGCTCTACAAATTCAAATATTGCAAGTTGCAAGTTATTTCAGGTCTTGAGGTATTACACAACTAAATTTTTCTTGTGCTTTTGTACGTTTTTTTGTACCTTTATTTTTTGAAAAGCAGGAACTTACGTTGGAGCTATCTAATTAACAGTTTGGCATAGTTGGCATACTGAAAGATGCTCGTACACTCAGGATCCTATCTTGCATGCTTCTGCTTTCTAAGAAAGTGATTATTATTATTTTTTTTTAAGTATTCTCCTTTGTCATTCCAGAAATCTCAGGCACTTTTAAACTCTCTTTCTCTGATTACTACTGTATGGTCTGTTAGTGGCAGTGAAAGCTGCACATCTCTCTTTGAACTTTGTTTTTTGAATCAAAAGCATAAGCTGTGGAGATTTGTACTATGATATTTAATGGGAAAAAAAAAAAAAAAGTGATGTTTTGCAGTTGGTTCTCCATCAGTGGAAACAGAGCAGAGCAGAAGCTCGCTTTTCAATTTCAGTTTGATACTGGGGGGATGGCTGGCGGGACTCAAGGAGGCTTCAGACATCAGTCCAGTGTGGCTATAAACACCTGCATGAAGAGAATGACTTTCAGGGTCTGGAGTTTGTATTTTGGAAAATTTACCATGGCACTCACAGTCCATTTTACAAAACTGATACCTAAGTTTCACAGGGAGAATTAACTGCAGTCCGAAGACCGGTGAACAGAGCTTTTTAAATAATGTTTATCTGTGGGTTATTTCTTTGCAATCTCAAATCTTAGTACAAAATAGAAGGATTAAAAAGTATTACATCATATATCATAAATTTTCAGTTTACTTCTCTTCTGAAAAAACTATCCAGGGACGTTTGACTAGGGAGTAAAATATTTTAGGCGAGCTGTGTTGTGCACTGTGAGGAAGTTCTTGTGAGAGGCTGTCAATATCTAGGTTAAATTAATGGCGTCCCTTATAAATAGAAACTGTAACCCTAATTTGTGCATCATGCAAACAGGCAAACTACATGGCCTTAGCATTGGTGCTGTTTCTGGCTGTATCTTAGCATCCCAATAAACTGTGTGGGAGAAGAATGCTCGAGAAGAGGCGGTTCACAGGAAGAGCTGAAGTTCCCAGGTTACAGTGACGCTGAGCACTGCAGAACCTACAGAAACTGGCAGAGAGAACTCCCAGTCTCACTTGACAGCTTCTAGCCTATGTTCCCCTTAACTGTGCAAGTTGTTTTCTTATCTCTCTACCCTGGTCTTCTAACCAGGCCAGTTGTTGGCTGTGTGAAGGTTTCTCATCTTCCTTTATGCTTCAGACAGGTTGCCACTAAATGGTAGGATCTAAGCTCTGCTGTTTTCCAAGACCTCTTTATTTCGGACTGGATTCCTATATGTGTGTGAGCTTTGGGGCATATTAAGAACAGCTGTGTCTGGTGCTTTCTGTAGAAGCACTGTGCAGATGATCTGAACGTGCACAGTGGGCTTATCATGAATCTTGAGACTAATGTCATGCCAGCCTGGTCAAGGATGTACTAGCTAGGTTGCCATAGTTTCAGAAAATGTGGGGGGGGCGGGGGGGGGAACTAAAATTCACCATCAAAATTTCTCCTTGGAAAGTGGACGTGTCTGAAGAAGCCCAAATATATGGCAGCTTGGCACAGGAAGAGAGTAGAGGCAAAGGGCTTCAACGCTGAGACCCTGTTTCCAGTGATAATGATAACTGTGAGGAGACTTCCAGGCCTGCAGCCTCCCACCTGAAATAAGGGGCTGGTGACACCCTAATCTGATGAGCCTCAAGCTGAGATTAAATAATGGCATGCACAAGAATGATGCAAAAACACTTAGGAGGAAGGAGCACAAACTCAGAAATCCTGTTGAGTAGGTTATTATTGGAGATAGACTGATTATCTCTTTTGTTTAACTTTGTATGCCTTGTCTATTCTATCTAGAAATGGTGGTGAACTGACTCGTGCTTTTGCTATTCATATTTCTTAACTCGCAGTTTGTGGAAATAAATGTCACCTACAGACTGTTAACAAATGTTCATTTTTGTTATTTGGAATTTGTGGTTTGAAGATTGCTCTCTTCTTGACTGGAAGACTTTTTAGCAGCAGAACCAGTGTGGAGTAATGAATAGTCTTTTCCAAGGGTGAATACCCTTCCAGTCAGCCAGGCAAGGAACAGCCATTATTATTTATTTATTTTATTTTTTTTAAAAAAAAAGAAGAAGGAAAAGAATCTGGTACAAATTACAGAAAGAGCAAAGGAAAAAAGGAATGTAGCAGTGGTTGACTTATACAGCGACTTGGAATTTTTACTGATACTTCCCGTGACTGGTTCTACATTACTTTATTGGTTCAAATTATTATAGATATTGCAAAAATAGCACCAGAAAACCATGTGGCAATTTCTTCAGCATGGTAGGAACTTCAGAACTGTGTGGTATACCTATATAGAATACTTTATATCCTTTACGATTTTTCAGACAGTACTTAACAGAGAGGTAAGGCTAGTGCTTCAGAACTTGCGCACTTCTGAAACTTTCCTTTTGAGAATGTGTGAACATACTGAATTTCTAGGATATATGGATTTTAAGTAACTGAGTTAATGCAGGTGTATACTGTATCATTCTTTCAAAATGTATTAGCTTGTAATCAGCCTCGACTTTTGGTTTTATATTTGATAGCATGATCTGACAAAGAATGGAAACAAGATGTTGAATTAATTAAAAAAAAAATAAAAAGCTCACAAGTATTATTTGTGATTATATTTTAAGACAGAAGTTATGTCTAGTTATGTCATTCTAGGCAGATTAATAAAACCTCAGATTTTGTGTTTAAAGAATAACACTTTGTGTTACTCAATTAGGTTTAACCACAAAGTGGACTTCATTGTATTTGCCAATACCAGGAGAAGAATAGGCTGAGCTAATTAAACTTAAATTTGTTCTTACTTGTTATTGATAGAGCATATAGTGCAAAGATTTCTGAGATGCTGCAGTGAGGAAAAAAACAACATATCAACACTGGCTAGAACGGTACAAGTTGTCAAGAAAGTAGATAAAGTAGATACTGATGTATCCATAATCAGACTATCACTTTGCCTATGTTTTCATACTCTTATTTGTTGTCGACAAATAATCATTAAAATAGTTAATATTCACAACGAATTTGGGGCCTTATTTGCTGACTTACGAAGTTAATAATAGCAGAGAATAAATTAGCTATAGTTAATGCAACAGTGGATTTCATAGATATGAAGAAAGGTCAGATTTCAGAAATGTATTACTCAGCTTTAAAAGCAAAGTCATGTAAAACTTTCTTTCCAAATAGAGTAGTTATGAGTTTGCCAATATGAACGCTGCAGAAAGGTCCCAGTCCCGCTTTGAATAGAAGATTGAACTAGATGATGTCATGAGGTCCCTTCCAACTTGAATTTTCCACAGTTCCATGTTTAATCGCCTTTATGAGCTCAAATAATACAGGCTATCCAATTTATTTGTGTTGGAATGTTTAGTAACTACTACTTACATTTTGTACTTTTGTTGAATCGGAAAGGCTTGTTCATCACAAAGAATTGTAGGATGGCATGAAAGGCTGCTCAGAGCGCAAGGTGACTCTGAGTAACACACTCTACCTCACTGTGTTAGTAAAACAGAGGTTTGAATATAAACAAAGACTATCATGTCTCTTTAAGGGCTAGCTAGGTAACACAGGTCTTTCTTTTACTAAATTCCTAAGCAGAGATCTAATGAGTGGCTCAATTCAGACAAATACTAGAGGAAATCAGCCATCCCAGTTATGTACTTTCTTTAGACATCTGATTAAAAATATTTCCTCTGGATATCTGCTTGTCAAATAAACTCTGGTTCTTCTAACTACATCCCTTTTCTGGTGCTACTGGAGGTGGAAGGGAAGTAATTCCCCAAACCTGGGCCAGTCTGTGATTCAGTCCATTCACTTCTTGCAGGCAGATAAGGTAACTTTTTCTTTCTCTAACTGGAAGAGAAAAGTGGTTAGTTTCTTCCTTATCACTTCCTGTTGAGAAAGGAGTCATATGTAATCAGAATATATTCTAATGTTAGCAATAGTAGTTTCTGATAGCAGATTGCTAGTAGTTGAATGCTTCTGAAACTTTTGTGCTGACTTTTTAAATCAATTACACTTTTTGTAAGTCACTCAGTAAAAGAATGTGTTCTAAGATTCAATCACCAAGCTTCCCTCCACTTGGGAAACTGATTTTCAAAGAGCCAAACCATTCAAAAAATCTGACCATAGCATTTACATTAGATGAGATGAACTCTTACATATTAAAAAATGAATAATCCTGTTAAAACAATATTCTGGTTTAGGAGTAGCCTGCAATAAATCAAACCAGGATGCAACTATGCAACTACACTTATGGTTACACATACACTTCTGCATTGAAATTCATTTTCTTCTTAGACTCTGCATACTGTAGAAATATGAGAAGATGCAAGATGAGTAATTCTTTTTTTTCTTTGTCAGCTGAACCAGTTGATGTACTGAAAGCATTAGAATTTCACAATATGCCAGAAGGAGTATCAAGAACAGCAGGATTTTGCACAAACAGAAGGGATTCTAAAGGATCAGATGTTGCCTACAGAGTTTCAAAAACTGCACAGCTCAGTGCCCCAACAAAGCAGCTGTACCCAGGTAAGATTGTCAGAAAGCTATTACTTTGATGAATTATCTTACTGCCTATGCTACAGTATCTAAAGCACAGCATGTAGTCAGCCATCAGTACCACAAAGTACCTCTGTTATCCCTAAAAGTGGGCCTGCATATGAATGACAGGATATTCTCTTAATCCCCTGGATGAAGCCATTTTTATTGGTTTCAATCATAAAGCTCTTCATCAAATTCTGCACCATTGCCAGAACTAGTCTGTAAGTCATAATACCTGTTATTTCATGATTCTATCTGAAATAAAGTTTATTTGGTGGCTTTGACATGTTTCCTCCAGTTTCAGTAGTCCATTTTAAAGCAGTACTTTTTGGACCAATGGTATAGTGCTAGAAATGAGTTGTGGTTGGCCATTGCAAAATTGTTCCCAGAACTACCATCTGTTAAGAATTACCTAAGATTTTCTGAGTATTTGGGGGACTAAACAAGGCTAGCTGAGCATATCAAGTAGTGCAATTCCATCTTCTCTCAAATTTCTCTAAAATTAAATAATCACATTTTGGGAAAGATTAACTGGATGTTAAAGAAAGATTTATTCCATTATTTTGCTGTCACTCTTGTCGTTTGACCCAAACTGTTGAGGAAAATAATCATAAGAGTTAAAAAAATCCTGAAACATTAGTATCCAACAGCTATTAAAAAAGCAAAGAAGTGTCCAAGAGCTCTATATATGTTGCAATATGTAAATTTTTAAATGGATTTCTTTTAGAAAGTCTTTTTTTTTTTTTTTTTTACTTTTTCAATCAATGGTGTATGGAGGATATTTACTTATAATCGTATAATGTATGTGTAAGATAAGACATTTGGAAATATTATGCCATTGCAGTGATAACAGTAACTAGTGAACCAAGGTACACAACTCATTGTCAGTCACCTATCTGAGAAAGCTCCTAGTTTCTTGTTTGTTTGTTTCATAGGATATTATCTGATCAAAGAGCACAGGCTCAGAGTAGATGTATGTCACCCACTGTAAGCATTTTCAACAGATCTTTCAGATTAACAGTGCAGACAGGGCAAGTATTCAGTGCTTTTCAAATAATTTTTTGGCCTTTGTTCACAGTTATCTTCTCTTTCTTTTCCTCATTTTGCAGTCATCTGTTTATTCTGACATTAAAAAGCATAACTACAGTTTAGTTTAATCTGTAATGCCAGCAGTTTCACTTCATCATCATTAAAAAACTTGACTGAAAGCTCATCAGAGTCAATGAAATTCTCCCTGTTTATTGAGCTTTTATCCTTTCAAAAGAAAATCTCAAAACAAGCCCTAAACTGATCTACATTACTACAGTGTTCAACAACCTCTACAAAAAAGTTATAAAGGTCATAAAAATTATGTAAAATAACATTGCAGCAGACAATATAATACGTGTAAGACTAGGGATTTTCAGTTTTAGAAGAGTAGTATGTAATTTAAAATGCAATGAATATTTTATGCATTTTTTTCATATTGTAACTAAAGAGTTAATGTCATTGGGATCTTGTCTTCATGGAAAACTATGCAGAATCTTGAAAGACTTTTCCCACAACACCCGTCTTGGAAATAATCTTGTATTTTTTTCCATCATTAGAAGGAATTAATATATCAGCTTTAAGATGATGTCTTTCATAGTTTTATTCATCACAAAAATATAATTTATATTATGGTATTAAAGTTTGCTCTATTATTGTATTTCAATGTTTAAGAGCATTTTACCCTCTCACGCACACAAAGTTGCATCAATTACCATTAATTACCATCACTATGATTAGATTCTAATCCTTTTATTTCTTGCAAGTCAAATTGTAGCTGAGGCTACACCGATCCAGTGTATGTTCTGACTTAGAATTTCAATCTTACACATAATTTGTTGTTATTAAGCCTAATAAACTTTCACTTCAAATGAAATGCAGATTTACCACTAGATTCAACAAGAGTAATACTGAGTACAGACCTCAGGTCTTCCTCTATAAATAAGCTATATCCACTTCTAATTTTGTTTATTTTTAGTTATAAAGGTTGAAACAATGATTTACATATAATCTCTACTTCAAAGAGCAAGCATCAGGGAATAAATGAAAATGAAATGTTCTTTACTTATGCCTAAAGCTCCTATTAATTAAGAATGGTAAGTATGTGAGACTGGTCATATTTTTTTTTAGTGTTATACATAATATCATTGCATAAAGATGCAAATATATATATTGTGAGGGGGAAAAATAAACCAGTGGCTATCAAGGAAGATGTAGTGCCTGGGAAAATATTTGCTGTAAACTAAAATGGATACTTGTTTTGTAGAATGAATTTGTAGTGCTCAATTTTAAATTAGATTTGCTAAAAAGTTGGAAAAAAAAATAGTGAAATTGAAACTTGCATGGTTATTCCATATATTTTATCATTACTACACAAATTCACAGTAGCTTTACAGATCATGCTTTTAAGAACCCTTAAGGTATATATTTGGGGAATTAAAGCAAGAGAGAGGAGAAAAAAAAGGCAATTTTTTTCCTAGTGTTATTTCATACATCTTTATTTTGTCGAATAACGGAAAACCAAAAATGAGTTTGTGTGTAGTATCCTCTTTACCTATAGACAAACTGAAGCCTTCATAGAATAGTTTCATCTCCTCTGAATTTGTAACTGTATGTGTCATTTTGTTTACAGGTGGAGATTTTCCAGAAGATTTTTCAATATTAATGACAGTAAAACCTAAAAAGGGTATCCAGTCCTTCCTTCTGTCTGTCTACAATGAACAAGGAATTCAGCAAGTAGGTGTTGAAGTTGGTAGATCCCCTGTCTTTCTCTTTGAAGACCAAAATGGAAAACCTGCCCCAGAAGACTATCCTCTTTTCAGAACAGTCAACATTGCTGATGGCAAGTAAGTGTAAAATTTTAAGATGCTAAATGAAGTCACAGAGCACTGTATAGATGATTATTGTCTTTACAAACAGACGTGGTAAATAATTCAGTAAATAACAACTTCCAACTAGCTGGACTGCTGTGGTACAAAATCAGGGGATCTTTGCAGCAGAATACAGTTCCAGCTTGAAATGGAGTATAGAGCTACAGATATAGTCAAACCACCTTTGCTATTTGCTATTTCTGTAAATCAGGAGTGAGGAAATAGAAGTTAAACCCACCAAAACTAAATATATGAAGACTCATTCTGAGCAAGATATAAGGAAACTCTCTTTTGAGAAAGACTGAAATAAGTCTATCTTGAAAGACCGTCTTCTCTATTTAAAGTTGAGAGGCAGAGTGAAGATAATTTGACAAGACAGTACATTATTTTTCCTTTCCTTAACCAACAGTGGATAAATAAGATAATTCACAATGCCTGTATGTAAATTGAGGAAGAATAAGATGGAGTGTTGCAAGGATTGATACTTCATTCTTATTAAAGGGAATAACTCTCCAACACATTTAAATACAGTTGCTAATTTTTTGTCCCCCAACTTGCCTTTGTAGACAAGCAATCGTTCTCTGGGAATGTCAGTCTAGTGCTTCTTGCATCTATTATTGTTGCTTTTCAAGAGACACATGTCCTTTCAAAGGCTTTTTATTGTGCTGCAGTCCAAGAAGAGCTGCTACAGTCTTCAGAGATGCATGGAATTAAATTTTATTAAAGCTTTCGGTTTAATAATCAAATTGGTAGAGAAGAGAGGGCAAGCAAATTCAGCAACAATTAAATACATTTATAACTCAAGGTTAAAAAAGAAAAAAAGTAATTGTCTTCTAGCCCATGTGTTGCCACAAGATGGAATTATAACATGAAAGCTGGATGTGGCTCTCATAATTTCACCCAAAATATTGAGAGTCTGATAAAATTTAAAAAATCAAAATCAATCTCTTTTGGTATAATTTCCTTCAGTGAGACTATACAAATTCTAAATCAACTGGGGTCAATCATATCTACAGAATGAGCTGTTTTCACATTCTCAGCCTCTGCAAGCTTTCAAAAGATGGACTGACAATTTTCTACTGATTCGGCCCTTTTATGATTCTAGGGCAACAATCTTCATCTCAAAATGAAATAATGAAATACATTAAAAAAAAGTGTAAACAGTATAATCTGTCTGAGGATGCATGGACAGTTTGCTTTTATAACGATAATATTTAACCGTGTTCCAGAGAAAACATGGAATTAGAGTTCTGGCTCAGTGATACTGTTTAGCAGTCAGATTCCATTAGCTTTGAGGTGTTCATCTGATATATAGCCGCTCTTTGTCTAAGTTGTCTCTCTGATTTAGACAAAACTTAGTGACAACAAAAGCCAGCTAAAATAGTTTGATTCTAGCCTTTTCCTTGGCAGTCACCACTATGGCATACTTTTATACTTTTTGCCCTGAACTATCAAAGATGCTTTCAGTTTTTGCTCGTGTTAGATTAGAAAGTGTCTTGTTCTAGCTCTTAGATATTTAAGTTGTCATAGCAGAGAGATTCACTAATTAATATGTTCTGTCATTATAGTGAAGCACTATAAAGCAAAGAGCACAGTTTAGCAAATTGTTTATAAATAAATAAATTAGTAAAATCTTACATGCCATTACAATAAATTTGTCGGTGCTCTGAACTGCTTTATTCACTTTTTTGGTGAGTATTTATGTAGATAAATACTATGTAAGTATTATGTAGATATTGTTGCAGGAATATCGGCAAGCATTTCTAAGTACATGTATCTGAAAATACATCTATGTTGGAACTATTGTACATCTTTGAAAAATCTCTATAGCCATAGCAAGCATTCAAACAGGCAAAAGTATGTCATAAATATTTTGTGATCTAGCACTGAGAACAAATTGTAAAATGTAAATAGCAAAGATTTACCTGCTCTGTGTGAAACATTTATTTGCATGAGTAATTTCTTAAGTAATTTGGAAAAACAAAATTTAATTAAAAAAAACCTGTCAGATCATTCAATCTAATCTAATAAAATGTAAGCACTGCACACAGCTCTAAATGAGCAAAGCTTCAGAGAAGGTTGGCATGAATTTCATCTAATATAGGATTCTTACAATGGGCGCTGGGTCAGATTCCTTAGTACAAAGGACAAAGCACTGTCCATTTGTGCATGTATGAAGGAAAAAATTGAGACATTTAAAACGTTGTCTGTGACTTTGGTGCACAGTCTGCAATAAACGTTTTGACCTACTCTTTAAAACATAAATTAAAGAATTACTATTTTTTACTAGGTGGCATCGAGTAGCCATTAGCGTGGAGAAGAAAAGTGTTACAATGATCATTGACTGTAACAAAAAAACTACAAAACCCCTGGAAAGAAGTGACAAAACCATTGTGGACACCAATGGCATCACTGTCTTTGGAACCAGGATTCTGGATGAAGAAGTTTTTGAGGTAAAAATCAATATGGAACAAATGGAATTGAGTAATTTAGTTTTGCAGATTAGTTAATGCAGGTTAGAATAAACTTTGAATGGCAAAGTTGATAAAACATAGAAACTATTTTTTAGAACTTCTTAGCATAGGCTGAAATGAAAGAGAATTAAACAAAGTGTCTCTCTTGTTGGAAAATATGCATTTTTCTCTTCTTTAGATTATGTTGTATCTGGAATGAGTTTATTTTATTGTCTTTCTGCCTGGTATTGAGATACCTGAGGTATTTAGGAGACAATCTGGCAAAGCTGAGTAGTATTGAGTAGTATGATATGAGATGATACTATTTTAGTTCTGTCTCTCTAAAGTAGTTACAGATATTTGTGCATTCTAACAGCATTTGGGAGAGGGGTGGAAGGACCTGGAAAGCTTTCTGTGTAATGTGAATCTCTTATATTGTTTATCCCACTTATTAATCTTTCCAGTAACTGGAACATACTTTGGCAATTGGGACATATATGTTTCCATCGTTTACTGGCCAAGAAGTACATATAGGAAGGGTAAAATGCCTCTAAGGAAGTATGTGACTGCCAATCATGAGGCCTTTTTAGGTAGAATTCTTGTGTCAATGATTATTTTTGCAGGCTAATAATGAAGCTTCTCTAAACCTACCTAAACCTACAGTATTGAGTTTCCATTATGATATTATTATGCAACAGTCAAAATTGTCAAGGGTAAATTAGAACTGAACAATAAGAAAATATAGATCAGTAGTTAACTTCATATAAAGAACATCTGTGTTCTATAAACACACAGATGCAATCCTGGCTTTAAGGAGTATATATGCTTGAGAAGCTGTATATGTATCAAGGGAGAAATAAGAATTTTGAGTGTAACACTGTGGCATTGTTTCCTTGAATTTTCCTGCATTTCACAAAACATTAACATTTCTGAGTAGGAGAATTTCTGGGATGACTTAATGGGTCAAACAGTATGATACACATTTGGTATTCACAGCCTAATTTATCTGCAGTTAACAGTAAAGTTTGCACATCATAGGAACATTATTTTCCCTTTGAAGATGAATTCTACAGCTGCCTGATCTGGTGTGGAACAAGCATTTTTGGTCTCCACTTGTGATAATTACTTGTAATTTTCATTTGTATTTCTTTCTTGGGTCAGAGACCATGTGCCACAACATGTATATTTGGGGAAAAAAAAAAGTCAAAATAGGTGCAAGGATTAAAAAAAGAAGCCAGTGATCCACTGTGAAATTTTTAATTGTAATCTACTATGCTGACTTGACGAATCAGTCCTTCAGTTCCATCTGAGACCCACTGAGAAGAAAGATAGCTTTGGACTCACAACATAAATAGCGTAGCTGTCTAGTGCCACTTTACAGGCTGAATCTCAACATTCAGCACTGAGAACAGCAACATTTCTACCATTTGCATCACTGTAGATTTCCAGATTCCTTCAATGATTAGATTTCCTTACATACATAATTGTGCCCCTTTTCTGCTTTGTTACCCAGAGAAACCAGTTACGTTCTTGTAAGGTTGCTCTTGTAATTGGAGGTTAAGATTTAGTCTGAAGTCTCTTAAACCAGCAACTTACAGTTCTTTGGGGAAAGATTTCTGCTTTATGCTTTACTGTAGGGCCAACATGACTATATTTATAAAGATTCAAGTAAAAGTGAACATGTGTAAGAAAAGTATGTGTTGAAAATATGTAATTGGAATGTCCCTCAAAAGCAAAACAAACTGCTATGTCATATAGAGTTTTAATTATATGTATCCTCCAACTTCTTGCAATGCAACCTAGTTCTTTCTGAACTCATCACATTTTTTTCCTACTCTACACAGATAGCACTCCTGTTTCATCAACAGGACTTTATCCATCCTTTAGCCACTGCTGCTAAAGTTTCCAACATTTGGGACTCTTCCCTGGATTTTATTTCCTGCTCAAGTCTCCTAGTTGTCTTAAATGCTCCCTTCATCTCATTCATGATAACAACAGTAGCCCAGGGTGGTGTCTGGTGGTTCCGTGGCTCTGCTTGGTAGTTTTGTGTTGTGAACCCTGTTGTATCTTGAAACCACAACAGACACTGAACAAACGCATGAAAACAACAACAAAGAACAACATGTCTTATCCTATGCACAGGAAATTCCAGAAATGAGTTTACTTCATTTTTCGTTTTTGTCATCTCAGAGTTAAGAATACCATGAGCAAAAACCCCCAGTACAGGGTACAGCTTCTTTCTATTCTGCCTAGCTTTGTCACACTGGTTTTCATGATTTTATTCTCTGCCTTATATAAGATGTTAGACTGAGGATCTGATCTTCAAAGCCAAACTTGTTAAAATTTACAGGTCAGAAAATAATGCCCATATTGTATTTGTCAAACATTTATGTATCAAAACCAAGGCACATATCTGGTGTCAGGGTACAGTGGTTTCTCTATTTGTGTTATGTAAAGTTGTGCTGTATTCACATTCATTGATGTTTGCTCAAGCATACCAGCTGTCCAGAGATCAGGTAGATCACCACTGAAAGGGGAAAAGGGACTGAATAATGACCTAACAGGGCATGATAAATGACTATCCAGTTTTCTAACTTGGTATGTGAAACAATCTTAATATTCCTTGGTAAGTTAACCTACTGGTGCTAAAGCTAAGAGCCATCTGTTATGAGTGCTCTAAGAAAGTATATGTGTTTTAGATTTAAAAGCAAATATTTTTTTTAAGAATTTTCCAAATCTTGTGAGGTTATTGCATGTTTTATATGAGGAACTTTTATAAGTTGCCCTGGTGCTCATCATGCTCAGTTAATATGGAAATCAATGTGATGTTACAAACAAGGTACTGGATATAAACAAGGATTAGCATCAGGTGCTAATCAAATGCTTGAGAAGCAAAGAATAAACTGAGTGTGTCTTAAAATAACAGTTATGCTTTCTAGAAACTGAATTATTACTAATTGCCAAATTATGAGGCCTTCCCTTACTCTGCTAAGCACTTGCTCACTGAAGTGGGTCTGCTGCTATCAGTGGTACTAATTTATAAATGCTTGTTTTTATATGGCTGATAGAGTATACCTCAATCTTTTACACATTGTTGGAAATTAATGCCATATGTTTTCAAAAGCATAGTGCAAGGAAGTATGGTTCATAAGTACCTCATGTAAAGAAGAGAATACCTACCTGTAGCATACAAATATATCCCCCCTCCAAAAAATAATAATAATAATGGTGTATGGCACTCAGTAAAATAATTTAATAATTTTGAATTATGTCCATTGAAATATGTTTTTAGCTTAAATAGTTGATAAAAAGCAGGGATCTTTTTATTCCTTGCCAGCTTTAAGGATTTGTCACTCTTCATTTAGCACTGTTGGTGTGAACAATACACCAGGTATTTTGTTACTAACTAACACAGTTGCACGGATACTTCCCTAGAGAGACTTTCTTTCAAAAACTCCCTGGGTGTCAGACTGATACAATGATTGTAATAGCACTACACTATAAATAACAAGCCAAAACCTGATGTATGTAACTCTGATTTAAAGCCAGTGAAAGTTTTAACCACACACAGTTTACAATAACAAATCCTTGTGGTAATCCTGTATTAATAAAGGGTGTAGATTTTGATGCTAGGCATTAACCTGATCTCATGAAATAATAAAATAAAATCATACACTTCTCTATAACATGAGTCCTTCAATAACCTGAGTGAGCATTTGAAGGTGCAGTGATAATACTTGGACAACAATGATTTAACCTATAGGTTAACCTATAGGTTTAACCTATAGGTCCATTTGGATGAGTAACCATACTTTTCTAAGGATGGTAATTCCCCAGTGCAAAAGAGCAGAAAGGCCACTTGTCAGTGTGCATGTTCTGTGTAGAGGGCAGCAGTAGCAGATTAGGTAGAGTTTAACCAAAACTGCTGCACAACTAAAGTAGAATGGGGAGGGTAGCCAGAAGTAAAACTCCCCTAAAGGCATGTACTATGAATGAGGAGTCATCAGTATCCTCTGTCATCCTTTTGAGCTGTACTACTACTTCGTGTAGACACAGCCAAAGTAATTCCTTGGTTAAGTGTCACCTTTAATATTGGCCCACTAAATGTTTAGTGTCAGTCAGACCAAAAAAAAAAAAAAAAAAAAAAAAGTTCAATGTAAATGGAAGAAACAGTGCAATAGCTTCCAGGCAAAATATTTAGAAGCATCCTTCTAGCTATCAACATGAGAGAACTGGCCAACTTTCAGTGTTAGGAGAAAAAGAAAAACAAAAGCAAAACAAAACAAAAAAGCAAACTATGTTTCCATTTCAGAAGCACCTAATAAAAAAGCAACATTTCTTCCAAAAGCTTATTATTTGGCTTATTTGTTTCCTTTTATTTTTTTTTTAATCTGAAAGAATGGTAATTTGTTGGGGTTTTTTGTTGTTTTTGTTTTTTAATATAATATTACCAACCTTATGCAGGACGGGGAAAAAATAAATAATTTTGTTTTCTGTTTTCCTTCCTTACTTTTGAAAGCAGAGTCAGGGAAGTTCAAGTTCATTTTCAAGATGTGAAAGCTGATTGTTGCATCAGCTTCAGGGAATTGTACAGATTGGATTTGTTATCACCTCATTTGATATTATGTGTACATAATACACATTTAAGTTTTAAAGAACAGCTGTAAATGAGGTTTCAAAGATAAGCAACAACTTAAAAGATTTGCAGGTGTTTCATCCAGAAAATAGGATGTCCTTCTCAGGTCTTTAGACACACTGTCTTTTTTTCTGTTGAGGGAGTATTTCTGTACAGCATGAAGCAACAGCCACATCTTCTGTATGTATGTGTATGTTACGTACATATGCTGCATATGCAGGCATAGTAATAAGATGGAATCCCTCAGTGTTCAGTAGAGTTTGTTCTGTGAAGAGCCATGTTTTGAAGGTTAAAATTGATAGTTGAACTTATCAACCTATTTCTTAACCAAACTGAATATATGCTACTGTAACCATAAGGTTTCAAAGAATCAAGAAGACATTGATTTCTATGGAAATTTTGACTTGTACAAGATTCTGCATACACAATATATGGCTTTTACAGTGTTTCAGTCTGGCAGGCTCTAAATGTCTTTCTCTAGCTATACTGTGAATTGGGCCTGGGTAATGGAATATTATAGTAAGGGCCCCTGGAATTCCTCAATCCCTCAAATCTTTGCAGGAAGATTAAATGAATTCTGCAGCAGGTTTTTCTAGGTTCTGTAGTAATAACATCCAGGCTGTCTAGACTTTTGTTCTTTTGAGTCTATAGTTGTACTGTCACATAACTAATTAAAGAAAGTTGGCATATATACACAGTTTCCGGTCATTTACTGAAGAGTCTACCCTGGAAGCCTTAGGTTTTAGCCATCATATGAAAAATTAAGGATATTGATGTTCTTGTGAGCATAGCACAGGTTTTGTTATGCTCTTATCTCCATTTAGGTAGTTGTATTGAAAAGCTAATTATCCGTATAAGCATGTAAGAAGTCCTCATTTTGTCCAGAATATGAATCTGAAGGATAGTGTTTTGCTAATACCAATATAACTACAGTGAGAGTTCTTTCTGAGCCTTTGATATGCAAAATCATACATTTAAGTAATTCCTGCATTATTTTTCTTTTTTTTTTAGTCCAGTTGAAAGAAAAGTATTTTTCTCATAATGATATCATCCTAGAAAATCTCATTATTTTATAATAAGAAACTGCAACTTGATTTCTAAGATCTAAGATCTGCTACATTGTTATGTAGCATCCTAGATGTGTAACTGAAAAGTAGGCTTGTTTTTAGAAATTATTTAAAACCAAAACAAACCAACAAAGAAAAACAAACAAATAACATTTTGTGAAGTTTACTCCTGTGGAAAAGGTCCGGCAGAGTTTCTCAAGAAATATTTACCTCATATTCCTTGGATAAAGGTCACTTTCACCTTGCAGTTATTGTTTTAAGCTTCTTGTGAAAGAGATGCTTAGGGATATGGTTTAGTGGGGACTGTTAGGGTTAGGTTAGAGGT
>CM021738.1:4041842-4114361 GCA_011075105.1 Heteronetta atricapilla | reverse complement strand
CGATGATCTTGAGGTCTCTTCCAACCTAGAAATTCTGTGATATCTGTGAGATGTGCCAAACATCTGTTGTACAACTGAACTACCTATGGTTCTTGTAGAGCTAGGGAAATAGACTATAAAAATTGTAAAACTGGAAGGAGGGGAAAAAAAAAAAAAAAAAAAAAAAAAACCACCAGTTTTAGCTCTAATTCATTCATAAGGTGTGATTGCCCTTACAGCCTTGTAAAAATTTCATACTTTCACCTCTTTAATAATGCTGGCAGGTGATATTAGAGATGGTTCTCATCAATGATAGAGATCTTTAGTTGATAAAGAGACTATAAATGGACTACTTTACTAATATACCATATTTAGATAGTATTAGTAATATTATATAGCTAAGAGGAAAATAGAATTTTCTTTAATGCTTCAATAAAACATTAATAAAGATAAGATTTATTAAGTTATAATTAAGATAATAAGGAGGCATTAACAATTATTGCTTATAATGGTATAATAACGTTCCTTACGACTGAGACCCTCAATGATTTACAGCATTGAGAGTCAGACACTGTATCTAATTGTAGATTTTCTTTATTCTGATTTTTCTGTGGCAACTAACAAAAGTTCTCAAAAGGTAGAATCAAATATAGAGATAACTATCATGAGGCTAACCAAAGCAATAATTACAAGAGAAATTTAGTCTGTAAAATTGGAAAGAGAACATGGCAGTCTATTGCTTTCCTGCAAATTGTTTCCATTTCATCTTTTATTAGACAAATTGACTTTTTTTGTGTTCTGAAGTATTTGATATTAGGAGACTGTTTTTAATGTGGGTAGCCCACCCAGTGCATTAGTGAGGTGTGCTTTTTCTATCAAACCTGGAAATACCTGCACAGAAAAATTCTTATTCTGTGATGTCACTGTGGAATGTCTGACATTCACAGAGGAATTTTCAACAGATGAATTAACCACATACTTCCTATTCTTAGCTGAGCTGCTCCTTGTAGAAAAATTAGTTTGAGTGAATGTTCCAGTGCTCCAATAGGCATACATTCAACAAAGTTGAGCATATTCTCCTACTCCTGATGCTCTGAAGTCTTGTTCTTCACATTTGCTTTGGCATGCCATAAAGACACTCTAAAGGAGCGAATGTTTCCTCAGATCTAATTAAATCCTTTTAACAGTCTCGGAGGACTCTGCAAAGAGTAGTTTACTTGATGCAATACCTTTTGGAGTAATGCCACAAAAGTAATCTCTCCGTATTGTTTGCATACTAGGTGTAACTGATGGGCATGTTATTTTATGATTCTCAGGAAGCTTATCCCATATAACCATGAGACTGAGACTGGTTCAAAAGACTGATTTTAATTATGTGCACATTCCCAAAATAGAGGAACTAAAACATGCATAGATTTTAAGTTTCTGTACCACATTGGGATAGATTACTCAATTACACATTGACTTTGTGAGTTTTGTGTTGTATTTGGCACCAACTTTGGGTCTATTTCAGTATTTACAATCCAAACTGAACGTTAAATCTCCATATTGACCCATTTTAGTTAAAAGAGGTACTTTTATGTTTAATGTAAACTTAACTACATTGCTGAATGTTTCCTTTTACCTGTAGGCAATTTAGGCAGAGACCTAGATCTCAACTTTCTTATTTGCAATATGCAAGTAACACTAAATATCCAATAAACAATGCTTAAAAACCATTATATTAATTGTTATCCAGGATAAAAATTCTTGTAAGGCAGCACATTTTTCTTCTTGAGGGCTAAATAGGCTGTCAGCACTTTTCCAGACAAATTAAACAATGCACATTGTTAGAAATAGTAACATGAAAAAGTGTCTGTATTTGTCTGATACCTTTTCTTCCTTTTCTGGGAAGAATCTGTGATGAGGAAGTTTATGAAATTGCTTGAGCAGGCTAAACCAAAGGTGGTCATGACAATTTTGAGGGGAAGGAAATTGAACTAATCTATACAGACAGTTGCCTTTTATGCTTCTTTTTTTTTCTGTATGCATTTTTCAGAGTACTGTTAGTTGCTTTAAGGATGCTCAAATGTATTGGTAAATCTTACCCTATTTTCCTATCTCCTTCCTCATCTGTTTTCCCTCTTTCATAATTTGTGTGACATACAATACATAATTTGCATGTCACACAAGTTTTATAGAAGAGTAACATTATGCCCATATGGATATATGCTTAGGTGCTTCACTGTTAATTTAGAGGTTAATTATTCAAATTTTTATTAACCATGACTCCATTTATTCATATTTGCACTTAAAGTTCTTGGGACTTGCACAGGTAGATAATTAAATGTCTAATTCATGACTCCAGGTCCTAAAGTATAGCCATATTAAGTCTTTGTAATTTCTTCACAAATAACTTTATACAGTTCCATTTCAGTCTCAAAGTCTTCAAGGGGTTAAAATCAAAGAACGTGTTTGTGACTGATGTAATTCTCAAAAAATTCTGAAAAAATCTCAAAAAGGAAGAGTGTAGATTTGTCAAACAAATACCTGTGACTACCTGATGACTAAGTCACAATAGTGAAATCCACAATAATGTATGTGGAACTCTGTGTGCTGAGATGACTGACCTGATCTGAAAGGAAAGCTCTTCACTGACCAGTGAATCTGCATTGGCAATGCATCACATACAAATACTCAAAAAACCTATTTAATTAGCAAAGACAAAATTGAAAACAAACAAAACCTGAAAAACAGTGCTTTTATAGGAAATCTTGAAAGAAAAAGAGAAAAAAATAGCATTTGAGATGCCAAATATAAAATCAATCAGTTCCTTAGTAAACTTATCACACGTGAATGGCCAGTAGCATTTTATGTATACTGTGCGAGACTTCTGAGGGCCTCCCTCTATGTGGACCCATGACAGGCAGACAGGCGGGGCTGGGAAGTACAGTCAATGGATCAGGAACAGCTTTAAGCAATTAGGGACATCTAAGCCAAGTGGTAACAGCATGCTGAGAGTGCTTCTTGCAAACACACAATCCAACAAAAGCCAGTGCCAAAATTCCATGGCATTCAAGATCAGCACAAAGCAAGCTCCAACAAAATACTGGCTATCTTCCCCTGACTGGGTTCTCTCAGCATATTGTACTAAACAGACGTCAGTGCCAGGAGCAGTTTCTGCATTACTTACGTTAGCTGGCACACTGTGTACTGTACACTGGTCTGTATGGGCAAGTTAGAAAGCTGTGTATGTTCAGGGGCACACAGCAAGACAAGGACCCGAGCTCAACAGACGGGGGCTCCACACATCCTTCTGTAATGGTTGGTCAAAAAGAGTTACCTCTTTTGTCTTTTGGTTGCTAATTCTTTATAACTTATTCATCTGCTTCACGTAGTTTTAATTTGGCTGGATGTAAGAGGAAGGGCAGAGCACTTTGGAATCGCTCAGTGGTAAAGAAAGGGATTACATAGCCCTGACTGACTGACTGTATGGGACATCTCAAAGCACTCGCTTGTACTCCTGAGGGATTTGTATAAAGAATCAACTGGGAAATTCCTCTGTATGTACAGCAGGCCTTGTAGGAAGGTGTTCAACTAAGGAAGCATTAATGAGCAGAGGAAAACTGAAAGAGACAGCCCAGCACCACTGACATGGGAACAGATGTTAATCTGAGAAACACATAAGTATATAAAGTAAAATGAGTTGAGAGTGTTATAGCGAACAGATTTGTAATGTATAACCATTATACACTAAGAAATTAAGTATTTCATATTTTATGTTAAGATAGTGAAATATTATGGAACTAGGAAAATAGTAGATTTGCTTGTTTCTGTCATTTCTCTTTTTGAAAGAAAGGAGCATTCCAAACTATGCTTTCCTATTTTAAAATATTCTTCAGTTTTGATAACGTGTTAAAGGATCCTATTCTGAGAGGTTTAAAGTGATTTTGGAAATACTGAATTTTTCTAGTTCTACATTTCCACCAGTTATGGTATTTTCTCCTTAAAGAAAGAACAGGCTTTTGACACGGTTTCCCATAGGATCCTACTGGACAAAATGTCCACCATACAGCTAAATAAAAACATCATCCGATGGGTGAGCAATTGGCTAACGGGCAGGGCCCAAAGGGTTATGGTGAATGGGGCTGCGTCAGGCTGGCGGGTGGTCACCAGTGGGGTCCCTCAAGGCTCCATTTTAGGGTCGGTACTTTTCAGTATTTTTATAAACGATCTGGATGTAGGAATAGAAGGTATTTTGAGCAAGTTTGCTGATGACACCAAACTTGGAGGAGTTGTGGACTCAGATGAGGGTGGAAAGGCCTTGCAGAGGGATCTGGATAGGTTGGAGAGCTGGGCGATCACCAACCGCATGAAGTTTAACAAAAGCAAGTGCCGGGTCCTGCACCTGGGACGGGGAAACCCTGGCTGCACGTACAGACTGGGCGATGAGACGCTGGAGAGCAGCCTAGAAGAGAGGGATCTGGGGGTCGTGGTAGACAGCAAGTTGAATATGAGCCAGCAGTGTGCCCTGGCAGCCAGGAGGGCCAACCGTGTCCTGGGGTGCATCAAGCACGGCATCGCTAGTAGGTCAAGGGAGGTGATTGTCCCGCTCTACTCTGCGCTGGTGCAGCCTCACCTCGAGTACTGTGTGCAGTTCTGGGCACCACAGTATAAAAAGGACGTGAAACTGTTGGAGAGTGGCCAGAGGAGGGCTACGAAGATGGTGAAAGGCCTGGAGGGGAAGACGTACGAGGAACGGCTGAGGGCACTGGGCCTGTTCAGCCTGGAGAAGAGGAGGCTGAGGGGAGACCTCATCGCAGTCTACAACTTCCTCGTAAGGGGGTGTCGAGAGGCAGGAGACCTTTTCTCCATTAACACCAGTGACAGGACCCGCGGGAACGGGGTTAAGCTGAGGCAGGGGAAGTTTAGGCTTGACATCAGGAGGGGGTTCTTCACAGAGAGAGTGGTTGCACACTGAAACAGGCTCCCCAGGGAAGTGGTCACTGCACCGAGCCTGACTGAGTTTAAGAAGCGATTGGACTGTGCACTTAGTCACATGGTCTGAACTTTTGGGTAGACCTGTGCGGTGTCAAGAGTTGGACTTGATGATCCTTAAGGGTCCCTTCCAACTCAGGATATTCTATGATTCTATGACCATGAAGAGGTGTACTAACAAAGTTATTCCTTTACCCTCTTTTTGTCAAAAAGAAAATTAAATTCCATTAGAAGTATATAAAAACTTAACACATGCCCCCTTCCTTATGGGGAAATACAGAGGGAGATTGAAGTTAATGCGTTTTGACCTAGAACGTGCCAATTTTCAACAACTTTATTTTTATGACAGCATTTGAAGCTCCTGAATGAGGAAATTTATAGTGGAAATCTTGGCAGGAATTTACCTAATGCTGTTTAAATGGTACCACTATGTTAAGAAATACACTGAATACCAGACAGCTTTCTGTGGAAAATGATAAACATAAAAAAAATACAAGGCCACTGTAGGGGATCTCAGCAAAGCCATTTTTATTATCCAGAATAGTGGGTCTCTTTAGTGTGATGTTGTTTTTACACATGATATATGGGTATAGAGATGAAAATAACATTTGTTGGCTGTTAAATTTTTTTCAACAAACTATATACTGTGTATTTATACAGTGCTTACCTCTTTTTTATTCCAAGAACTGTGTGTCTGGTATGGCTTTTTTTTATTTTATTTTTCCCCCTTTTTTTAGAGTTCAGATGTGATGGAAACTCTCAGAATTATACTGTTGATCACTTGCATGCTGAGCTGCATGCTGGTAGTAGGAAGTGCCCTGAATTAAATCTTAGGAATTTAGACTGGTTCCCAGTGAAGAAGTAAACAAACAGCATGAAAAAGATGGAGCAGGAGTTACACCTCCCACCCTCTCCTTTCCAAGCCGGACAGCATGTTCAGCCAGAATTTTACACTTAGTCCATTTGTCCTGTGAACTATAATAAGGTTGTCATTCAGAACAGTTGAAAAAATTAAGTAGATAAGTTACATATAAACACAAATGTTAATATAATATCTAGTAAATGTATTATGCACCTAGTTTTGTTTTCTAAATGAAGTCTTCTGATAAAGTGTAGACAATCTTTGTTTTTTATTTATTTTTATATTTTTAATTTAATCTGTATATGCTTTCCTGCAGGGTGAGATCCAGCAGCTGTTGATTATAGCTGACCCTAGAGCTGCATATGACTATTGTGAGCATTATAGCCCAGACTGTGATTCCCCAGTGCCCAATGCTGCTCAGGCTCAAGATCCTCAAGTTGATGAGGTGAGTAATCAGTCATGTATTACAAGATTTATTGCACATTAGTAGTTGTGCTGGATACAAGCTACCTAGGGAGCGTTTAATTACAGCTAAATGGCATGCATTTTTCTAGACATGAGGAAGGAAGGTTTCAGGAGTACCTTAGTTTTTGCTATGCACTCATTTATGTTGAGCATTTGAAGGAACTTATCACATTGTATTTGAATAACCAGCTTGCTCAAGGGAGTTGAACTGTAATTCTTTAAAGAAGATAGCAATACACATTTGCCAAGTTGTACCTATTTGTTCCCCCTGTGTACTGTCGGGATTTCACTGGTGATGAGTGAAAACCCTCCAATGCCACAGTTGAAAGATATGGGTGATACGAGTATTCAGGAACTGTAAAATATTTCTACTAGAAATGTCATGTATTCTAATGAGCTGTGACTGGTACACAAATGCACGTACACACAAAATTATTTTGGCCAGCTCTTTTTTTTTTTCCCCTCAGGCAATGAAAAATGTTCACAGAAACTATTTGTCACTGTAAACAGGTCTCACAACCATAAACTAAGTAATTTACTACTGCAAGACTGTCCCTTAGATTGGACCTCTCATGCATAAAGTCATACATATATCATACATATTCCAAATACTTGTAATAATATTGCTCTCATACTTTCACTGCGAAGTGGAAAGCTTTTGCAGAAGGTAGCTAGTCTTAATTGAACTTGGCTCTAGACAGTTGGTATGCACTCAACTAACTGTGTGTGATCTGATGGCTTGTTGTTACTGATTGCTCAAGAGATCAGTATTAAAAATTTGTTGAATTGTTCTCAGATGACTGCTTTGAGCCAATTTTGAGACAGAACTTTTCCTAAATATATTTATTTGCTGTTACTATTTATCCCATCTGACTGAAAATTATATCATCAATTGTAAAGCTCCACATGGCCCAGAACTTGGTTTAAACGGACTCCCACATTCATTGCACTTGAGGTGCAGTTCAAGATGTGTCAATTACACATTGGCAGAGGCCTTCACATTACATTATGGTACATGAAATATTTTCTGTCCGTGGGTGCTATTTAAACAATCTGTCTGTGTGGTTGGCTATGTAGATCTCCATGTGTCTTCTTGCACTGTGTTCCAAAATAGATCAGGCTGAAAGCATATTGTTGGTGTTTTGTGGGAAGAAAACAGAAGAGAAAATCATTTTTTTTTCCTCGTCACTGAATTTCAAATTTGAGTTTTTTGCTAGGGAACTATTCTGGGCTTTGCTACTGTGTGTCTTGGGACTCTGATCCTTTTTCTGTTTCCTGTGTGAAGACATGGAAGGTTTGAATAGGCTAGTGCTTTGCTATTTTGAATAAGATCAAAGAGGAGTCAGTCTAATAAACTGACTTTTTGGGTAAAGGTTGTTAAAACCATCCCTTGTTAACTTTCTTGAACAGGAATATATCTAAATACTTAAAATATATTAACGAAGTGGGATGTACTGTCATATCCAAACTCACACAAAAGCCTAAGTAGATGTTAACATGTCTTAAACAGATTGTAGGTGTTTGTTTGCTTTGACCACTACTGATGGCAATAATGGTTCCTGTTCTTCAGTATAATGCATGTGGACAAGGCTTGGAATTCGCACAAACCAGTTGGGATCAGACTGTAGATTCAGAGTCTACTCTTTTGGTTAAATAGGAATGAATAATTGTGCTCAATTATTAACTATGAATACAGGTGAATTATTAGACTGTAATTTAGTGTTTCTAAAGGATGTACAACATGAATAAAATAGAGCAGAGACTACCTCTTCTCCGTAATGGATGCTAAATCTTCTGCTGTCAAATATTATGCTTAAATATATAGAAGCTGTTTTAACACTAGCATCACTTGAGAGAGAACACTCATTTGAAGATCAAAAGAAAAATAAGCCTTAAAATAATTATGAAATCTATGTTTATTCACATATTATGTGCACATCATATAGAATGCCTGGTTACATATCGGATGTCTGTTGAAAACTGTCTGTGAGCACCAAACAAAGAAAGGGAACCATAAAATAAAACAATTGGTACAGTTCTCCTTGAGCATCCTGAATAGACATTATCTATAGCCCAATCCAGGAGCCACTGAAATCAGGAAATATCTTACCATTAAATTCAACAGCAATTGCAAAAATGCTCCTGGAGTTAGTGTTTTTTAATTTTTCTATATTTTTTTTCCCTGTGTTAACACACAGTTTCTGAGGGCACCTACAGAGAAAAAAAAAAAAATAAAAAGAGGAAAAAAATAAAAGGTCTTAATTTGTAATGTAACATATTTAAGCCAGTTAAAAGAAAAGAAAAGATTTTTTTTAAAAAAGTGAACCACCATTTGTATTTGTTTCCATTTATTGTTCTGAGTGGTGGCTGAATCCCTTTGCTTTCTGAACTGAAGACACAATTTTTTTTTGCTATCTGTGAGTTTATAATATGAATGAATGTATGAATATTGTCAATGAATCTTTAACATGTGTAATAGTCATCTGAAGTAATCACATCAGTGATACTTGAAGGTGTGGTGAATGTAAAATGGGTTAACTGACAGACTGAATTGCCCAAAATGACGTAATTTTCTTCCAAAGGATAATAAAGCAGCTTATTAATGTAGGCTACTTCATAATTTTTGTGATGCCCAGAGAAGCTGTGGATGCCGCACCCCTGGAATTGTTTGAGGCCAGGTTGGATGGGGCTGTGAGCAACCTGGTCTGGTGGGAGGTGTCCCTGCCCATGGCAGGGGGGTTGGAATCAGATGATCTTTAAGGTCCCTTCCAACCCAAAGTATGCTATGATTCTGTGTGGACTATAAGAAATGAAGCATATCATATTTAAGTACTGGAAGACATTAAAGAAGACAGCAATGCTGATTTTTTTTATTTTTTAGAACTGTTGATTGAAAGGTTAATTCAAACGTATTAAAAGATAATATAATTACAAGTTTGATAGTGATACTTGATATAATTTGTAGACTTTAGACTTTCATAAAGCCTCTAATTTGTCAACATGGAGTGTCTGAATTTAAAAAAAAAAAAAATGCCATTGTATGATAAGGATAAAGTACTTGACAGATCCAAATCTGGCTGCCTTATTTCAGAAACTGCTATGAGTGCCATCTCTGAATTAACTTTTTAGTGGAGTTTCTTAAGAGATATGCTAGCAGTATAAAAGTAAGATGTTATTCAAATTTGTCATAGTCTTGATATTGCAAGTGGTAAATAGTGATGATAATACAACTAAAGGCAAAGTTACACACACAGAAGAAAACAAAGAAATGTAGGCAAATCTAGAGAAATGTATAACATACAGTGCAATACAGCCTGCTTACATGTGATGACAAAGGCACCTTTTGCATGCTGCTGATTGTCCCCACCTATGGGCTTCATCTCCTGCTTTACCAGTGAAAGCAATTTTGGAGGTACACGATCTACCAGACTGGGATCCTAATCATGCTGAAAGCCAACAAGAAGATTTTACTGTTTGGCTAGACTGATTTCCTGGTTTGATCTTCCATGTTTTCACATGAACTGTTCTGATAGACAGAGGGAAGTGAGAACATCAATCTAAAAACTAGGAAGGATTGTGGCTTTCAGCAGAACCTTAAAACAGTACCCTCAGAACAGGGCAGTACCCTCAGAAAACTGGATATTCAAGTAGGGAAACAGTTTGTACAAGAGCACTCAAAGCAAAAGTGTAGCAAAAAAAAGGGCAGTACATCTTGGTTTGTAAACAAAGAAATAAGAATACAGATCACAGAATGGTCTTACTCGGATGTAATGTCACTGCTTTTATGCCATTGATTAAAACTTTTACTGGAACATCACAGATGGTCTTGGTGTTTAGGCACTAAAACAAATATTGTGAAAATGGAAATGATTCTGATAAAAGCTACAGAATTGTTGTGATTTAGGGAACTGGAAAACAATGTGATTGACCTGTCCACGTAATGACAAAAACTTGACAGGTTCCTCAGTTAGCATATGCAAAGAACCTTCACAAGAAGAAAATACGGACTGCAGACAAATGGAGGGAAAATAAAGAGAAGGAAAGTCTGATCATTTCAGACAGGAAAGCATTGACTAAACTTTTTAGCAATGAAGGAACAAATGACCAACATGGTGCATCTCTAGGTATCTTCAAACCAATGATAGACTGATGCTCTTTTGAAAGATAAGTTTAAGGAAATGTCATTTATATTTTGGTTGGCTCAGGTACAGGGTAACTGTAAGAAGTATTGAAGTCTGAAAGCATGAAGGAGTTAGTCAGGATGATCTAATAGTCCCTCCTGGCTTTACATCTCTGGGCCTTTGAATTATTGCAGACCAGAGCAAGAAACTGATATGTGGTTTAGAGGAAAGAGACAAATTATGTGATTGCAGAGCTTATTAACGTGTGTTTCCAGCATTGACTACAAAACACAAAGGAAGCGGTTGGCTTTTGTCCATGAAATAATAAATCGCTTTTGTAGAGTTGCACCTAAAAAGCTAAAGAGGATTCCTCTTGATATCACACATCGCTACAGTCTCTGGGCATGTCCATAGCCTGAGAATGCAGTTATTGTAAAAAGCTGGATGATTTTTACACCAGTAAAGTAACAGCTGGAGAGAAAGTTTTGGCTAAGAAGATGTAGGTTTAAAGGCAAGATCCACAAAAGTACTTTGTTTAACTAAGTGTAATTAACATTGCTCTAGGCAATACAACCAAATGTGGAAGAAAACTTAAAATACCAAAGGTTGTGGTTTTGTGAGCATTTCTTTCACTAGCAGTGCTGGCTTAAATACATTCTTTCCTTCTCTGTACTCATTTCCATCCTATGCCATCCTCCCACTTCAGCTGACAGAGTTGATCATACACCTCTGGGGAGCAAGGGCTGAGATTTCATCTAGACTAAAAATAATTTATCAACCATAAAATGGAGCAAAATAATGGAACATATTGTAGTTATGGAATATTCCTTAGAATTAATTGTCACAGTAAATGAGCCTGAGGCTCACATCATTGCAAGGTTAGGAGTATAATAGAATCATTAAGCTTAGAAAAGACCTTCAAAATAATCTGATCCAGCCATACCCTACCACCACTATCACTTGCTAGACTACGTCCCTAAGCACCACATTCAACCTCTCCTTGAACACCCCCAGGGCAACTCATTCCAGTGCATGACTACTCTTTCTTTAAAGAAATGTCTCCTAATTTTCAATCTGAACCTCCCCTGGTGCAACTTGAGGCTATTCCCTCTAGTCATATCACTAGTTAGCTGTGAGAAGAGGCTGACCCCCAGCTCTCCACACCTTCCTTTCAGGTAATTATAGAGAGCAATAAGGTCTCCCCTGAGCCTCCTCTTCTCTGCTAAACAATCCCAGTTCCCTCGGCTGCTCCTCATAAGACTTATGTTCCAGGCCCTTCACCAGCTTTGTAGCCCTAATAATAGTTGCATTTGAAAAAACTTTGGGTTTGTCTCAAATGGATTAGCTTAAAACATTGACTCTGCTTTCATATGTAGATTTATCGAACACTAATTTAGAATCAGAGTGACCTTACTGATGATCTCAAATGCACTGACTTTTTCTTTTTGCATACTCTTTTCACATTAGGGCCAGATTCAAACTGCAATTTGGGTCATGCAGCAGAGAACATTTCAATTCCTACTTTCTACTTGCGGGTTCCCTTCATCCCTAAATTAAGTGCTGAGGTCATCCTAAATCAAGTTGAGGAAGAATCAAGCATTTCACAATGGGATTCACAAAAAACCAGCAAGCTCAGTGAACAAAGACATTGACCTAGCCAGCCTACAAAGGGAGAGCATATCTTAAATTTCACCCTGCTCTACGGCCTTTCTCAGCTGTGCTATTTTGATCCCTAGGCAAAATACCTCATTCTCATACCTGCCCAAGGTATATATACCAAAATTAATATATATATATATATATATACCAAATATATAATACCAAAATTCTCATACCTGCCCAAGGTCAACCTCCTGCCTTCTCTCACATCACTTAACCCTTCCTATGTGGTGGGGGGGATGGGTAGAAGTGATCTAAGGACTTCAAGGTCCTTGGACCGTGCATGGGAGCTAGGTGCTGTATATCCCATTCCATTTTAATTGCATCAGTTCCTTTTCGGATCCAAGTAGCTGTGATACGTGTCTAAACAAGGTGCATTTAACTGGGTAAGCTTTGACTACTTTTTGTGCATAGGCTCTGCAGAAATCTGTTGAATTTGGCTGTTTGCCAGACTGTGGGGGTTTCTGTGAGCACTTTAGGCTCAGCCATTAGAACAGAGATGCACATGGGTGACTTTCATCTGCAGAATGCTTTTATTCCTCTGGTCGTTTTTTCCTTCTGGTCGTTTCATCAGACCTAAGTGTCATTCAGTTTGGAATTTGAAAACATGAAAGTGCCAGAGTAATAATAAATAGATTAATAGTTGTATCCACACACTTTACTCTTTTTTTTTTTCTTTGTGATTATTTATTTCCACTTTGAAGACACGCTTTAACTGAAATACGTGTATAGCTTGCTTGCAGATAGCTAGGTATGAATCTCTGAAACTTGTCAAGTACAGAGTGATGACCTCAGCTGTTATCTCTACACCAAAATGTGTTGCCTAGTAGCTAGTTCAAAATTTGTGCTTCTGGAGGAAACAGAAAGGGTATCTGAGTGTAGAAAATAGTTATACTTGAGTACAGCAAGGGAGAGAGAGTACTTACCAAATAGAAGCACCAAACCCAAATAGAAGCACCAAACCAAATTATTACTTGATGAGCACAACTCTGAGTTCTCAGAAATTCCAAGCAAAGTCATTGTATTTGATTTACAATAGGGGTGAGGCTGCCAAATCTTTTGAGGAACATATTATATCCTGAAATATATTCATTAAGCGTTGAATATTATTATCTTCTGTCAAAAGACAGTAGCTAAGGAGTTCAGATCTTTTTGTACAATTAAATAGCTTTTGGATAGGGAGAATTAAACCACAAACAAACTGGCCGAGAACTTTAGAATATAATCATAATAGTGCATTAGCGTTATTTCAGTCTGGTGTGATGGTCTTTTGACCATGCAAATTTTGGAGGGTTTTTATGTAAAGAAAGCAAAGTAAGGCACAAAGAGCTGCAGACATGTAGACAGAGGAAATGAGCAAGAAATGAGTTCTCTGCACTAGACTGTTATCCTTCCATCTTAGGATTTTACAACAACAAAAATTAACAATATTGATTGAATGTCTGAGTTAAATGTTGGCATGAATTACTATGGAGCTACTGGTACTATCCATTCGGATACATTGCATGGTTTATGAAGATACTGGCAAATTTGGCTGAAAGTGTCTTTGGGAGAAATGAACCTTCTGTGTTGTTTTTATTTAAGCTTCTTGCTCTATTCTGCTGTTTGTTTGTTTTCCTTGGAGATTTATTTATTCTTTTATACTGAGGCTTAACATTTCAGTAATCATTACGTTTGTTACATGCTGAATATATAATTAGATTTTAAGAATCAAATATGGGGATGAAATTATATTTTAAAAAATATCAGTGATACTTTTCATCAGGAAGTTATGTGCCTATGCTTCTCTTATAAATACCTTATGAATAGTCTGGCTGCTGTCTTGTTTTTACAACCCTTTCTACTATAAATGGAAGTATATTTATTTCAGTTCCCATTCAATCACACATGCTTGGCTAGCTTGCAGAAATTAGATGAGGGAAAGACAAGGTCAGTCTTCATTTTCCTTGATGTTGGATATTACACTTTGTAGAGTGTCATCAGGTCTAATTTTCAATGGTCCCTGTTATCAGGCTTTCAGATCTTCTCTTGGAAGATTCTTCTGCAACCACATAAATCACACTGTCTGATTTTTGCTGAAGAAATTGCTCTCCAAAAGAACTCCCCTTCATTTGTTTTGGATCTATCCCAAACTAATTACGTGAAGAAATGAAATGTTTGCCTTTAAAGAAATTAACTTGGTAAAGATACATATGGCCCCCAAATACATCCAACCTGAAGGTTTCAGGCATCCTTTCAGACCATGCTAATTTAGTGTCCTTTCTTTCAGGTGTTTGATCAGAACCACTAGTTTTCTGAAGAACAGGAAGATATAAGAAAATATGTTTATTTTCAATCATGTTTAGAACTGCAGTTAGCTAACTTAGCAGGCGTTAAAAATAGTGATCTTCCTAACCCTGTCTTTCTTTGTATAGATACGTAGACTCTTTCATTAATCAATTACTGCAATATAGAACCTAAAGTGTCATCTTATTTTGACAGGAGCTGTCTTTGAAAGTTGTTCTTATCTCCTTTTATCTCTTTGTTTATATTACTGTTATGAACAATTTTAGGATTGTGTGAGAGAAAGGGCTGTCTTTTAAATCGTTTAAGTTTCCTTCTGCCCTTGGATTAACATCTGCTACTATTTATTTCTTTATATTACTGTAAAAGATTTTTGAATCTCTCGTTTTGCTTGATATCCCTTCTTTTATTGCATTTTATAAAAAGCCTCGAATCTTTCAAAGTAATCTTTGTATCTTTAGTTAGCTAGATGATTTAGCATAGTGTTTAGGCAATAAAAAATGAGCTAATGACACTTTGATTTAGCATATAGATTGCTGGTTCCTCATAATTTCAAAAGGCAAAGTAAAAATAACTAATTTAACATCTTGGGAGCAGAAGAGCAGAATTTTAGTGTAATTTCTGTGTGGATAGCAGAAGAATCCATTTTAAAAATAAGGCTATCTTCAGCATATTTAAGCCATTCCACCATTGAAATAGGCCTTGCACACTGATGATCTGCTTCTAAAATTCATCTGATGAAGAAAACAGTTCATCTCTTTAATTGGAATAGCATGGTGATCTGGTAGTGTAATATAATCACTCTGCTTAAGAAGGCATGAGGTCATAGTGGAAAGATTTTGTCCCATCAAGAAACAGCAGGCTTTATTCTTCCTTTCATTTGTAAGAAAACAGTCATATGTAATATTCATTACAAGAATGTCTGTTCTGTAACTATTGGTGGTCTTACAACAGAAGAAAGAAAAACAGAAAATTGCATTATGTTTGAAGTATGTGTTACCTGATGCCTCTTAGCTGAAATCCCTCCCCAAGTTCCAGCTATTGTCCAATTAGAGGTCCTAACCTAATTGCAAATGCCATGCAGCCAATCTGTTTGATATTCATGAGAAATCACTGGAAAAGTTTATGAAATTGTATCTATTTTGCTATTACTATAAGCACTTGAATCTCATCTCTGTTTTCTCAGAACTTTCTGTAACCATCCCGTTATGTAGCAACATTGCAGTATAGGTAAACTGTCATAGACAGAGCTCAACTCAAGCAGGATTGAAGTAATCAATCAAATATACCTGCACAGCTGTGGTAGGTATATTTTTCACTTGGTTATGCCTGAACCCATATGAGGATTATCAGAATGTTCCATAATCTGAATGTCCTGAATAGATCCTATTCCAGTTTCTTGATTCTCTAGCTGCATTCCTGGCCAGTATTATCTTCTTTTGTTATATAGCTAACAAAACTATATTGTCTTCCATGACACTTTTCAACTCTATCATACTTGCTGTCATTCCCTGCTTTGATTTCTTGCTGGAGTTAGTAGTCTTGACTAAATTTAGAGAACTGCAGAGGATACTTTTCCATTTACATTCATTAATTCTAGATGCTTTTTCTTGCATTTTCAAATGTACTTTCTCTGATTAACAGTACAGCCATATGTCTCCATAATACCCCTTCAATACTGTGTTCTTTTCTTTCAAAAAAAAAAATACTGTGTTTCTTTTTTTTCAAAAAAAAAAAAAAAAGAGAGAGAGAGAAAAGAAAAAAAGTCCATGGAGATCTTCACTCGCTTGGCAGTACTCAAGTTCCAGCATGGAAACTGGCATTCCCCATCCATTCCTGTTCTTTTTGTCTGTGTGCCTGCACAGAGCTGCAACCCAAATATACCACTGTATTTGCTATAGTATTTTTCATATATCACAGAAGTTTCATTTTCATTAATAGAAATGAGTAAAGCACAGTCCTCCAAAGTAAAATGTTTTCTATGTGATTATGCATGATGCAATAGGTCTCTCCACATATTCATGCTTTAGTATGAGCATTTTCTAGCTCTCATTCATAAATGTCTGGCTTTCCAAACTATGTCTCTGGCAGATCATAGCATAAATATCAATTTAGTCACCACTTTCTTTTTTAATACTAACATACTTGGCACAGATATTTTTCCTTTTTTTTTTTTTTTTTTTTTTTTTTCTTTCCAGTCAACATTTCTGTTTAGTTTATGGCCTCTGAAGAGCTTTTTGTAACTCACCATTGTAATTTTATTAGCTGCTTAGTTGGCACATTTCAGCACAGCCATTCAGCTTACCTTGAGTGAAGCAATGCTACTGAGATTTGAAAATCACTTATAACACTGAGCAACACAAAGTTATATTTGAATTGCTAATTGTTCAAAATGAACGTTCAAATGACTGCTTCTGGTTTCAGAATAGTTCTACAATGCTTACTAAAAAGGAATCTATGTTTCCAGCAGTTAGTAAAACAAAGCCCAATTAGCATATTTAAATTTTATTCTTGCTAATGAAACAGTAATGCAATCCAAGATCTTCCTCCAGTTGCCCCTTAAGATATTGGTAATATTTAACACAGGCATTGTCTATTGTTTTGATAGCAATAAAAATCACATAGGAGAGTGTTTGATTCATGTTCTTTCACTAAGGAAGCATTTGAATGTATGTAAAGAGTTGTCACTAGTAGGCCAGAATGACTGAATTTGAAGAGTTATATTCCACTAAAGAATGTTTTTTCTCTTGTAGATCAACCTAGTTTGTGTAGCCTTCTTGACAGAAGGAAAGCAGGTTTTATGCATTTTCACACTTTTTTAATTATTTCCAAACAAATACATCAGTTTCAATGCTATTCCATAACTATTTCAAAAAGCTTATTTTTATTCATGTGTTTATTTCCTTATTTACTTTCTCTTGCCACATATGATCTCCTAGAAACTTGTCACTATGTTTTATTTTCTGGATGTCATTGGAATACTTCATTAGAAACAAGCTGTATTGAGTTGCATTTCCAGAACTGTAAAAGTCAGAAAATATGTTTTTATACATTTGCACATTTTTAGACATTTACACATTCAGATCTTGTATCATCACTGATACAAGATCCTGATCTTGTATCACTGCCCATGAGGCCTTTGGTTAAATCATTCACTAGTCAAAATGGTTCATTGACTTCACTGCTCTTCGGATGGAGTCTGAGCTTACTGAATAGGGAGAGAACAATCACATATTATTTAGAGGTGTAAGTTTAAAATGCTGCTGCTTTTGAAAAGTATAAATAGAATCAATTTATTTCTGTAATGCCAATGATACCGCTGATGAAATCAAAGCATTGTTTAAATTATATAACAGGTAGATATAAAATGCCAATGTACTTTACAGAGAGAGGATATTCTCCACTTAAAATAGTTTTATTATTTAAATATACTTTGAAGTTTTCATATCAATATGTGATATAGTTTTGGACAACTACCAAAAGTATGTCACAATCTTTCTATGTATTTAACAAATCTCATGGCTAAACTACATGTGTGCAGGTGTAGTATAATCAAGAGGACAATCAAATAAGAATAATCTAACTTTAAAACAAAACAACCCCCCCCTCCCCCCTCCCCCCCCCCAAAAAAAAAAATATCTTCTTAGGAAAAGCTGACTGTAAATACAAGAAATGCATGTAATAATATTAATAAAATTAAAAAAAAAACACAATACTAATACTATGAGGAGTCACAGGAGTGAAGTAGCAGTTTAAAGGGACTTCTACAACATGTTTAAGGACTTCCAATGTTATTACCATACTTCCTGAGGAAATCGACTTATCCATATTTTCTGTTCAATATGTATGCAAGTATAAGTGCAAGAATTGTATCATAGCCCTTTGCCAGGGAAATCAGTTAAGCCAGTCATTTGGCCACATGATAGAATGTATTCTGGAATATGGACATTTGTTTTAATCCTCTTTATAATTTATTCTAAAATGTCAATCTCTCTTAAAGATAATGATTTTTATGATTTCCATAAATCGTCACAGTCTTTTTAGAAGTGTACTCCTCTCGGCAATCTAATGGAAGAAATAGATATTGTCTTCATTGTACAGACAATGATGCTGATTTATAGCAGGAGAGAGGAGATTGAAAGCTAGAAGTGGCTAGCTTTCATGGTGCACATTAGAATACTTCTAGGATTCTAAACAAGGGAAACATTCAGTTGGTGAGATCCTGGCCACAATTCTACCTTCCTTTGGCTTTCTGGGTACATAAAGAGAATTGGTAGCAGCCATGAGACTGCTTCTATTTACAAGACCAATCAGTCCCCCCCCCCCATCTTCAAGCATGATGGAGGTGGTAAGAAAGTTTAAAGATGCCCTTTGAGTACGCTTTATCTAGACCAGTATCTTCATGGCAGAGCCAAGGTTATATAGCTCAGGAGTTCCTGGCCCTAGCTTGCGTTCATAACATTACACAAGCCAATTTTAGCATATTTTATCTTGTAAAAGTTTTGTGGGAAAATCTTCATCTGATACTTCATCTAGATATTTTAGATACATGAGCTATGGAGTGATTTATGGCAGCTGAGGATGTGACCTTTAAATGAAATTGTATCAGTAAAATATTGGCTCAGGCAGTGTTTATAATGGAGCTGCCCTGGTTTGGGGAACTCTCCAGCAAACACAAGGATAGCCATGGTTATTTCTGAGTTGTGGCCTCTTCCCTGAATCTGAAATTCTTTGCCCTATTCACGTCAGATATTGGCATCTCTTCAGCTCTTCTGGTCGCCTGAAAAAACACAGGTAAAAGAATATAGGTAAAGACACTTTATTTGCGCTTAAAAGATTAAATAAATATATTATTTCTCAAAGGTCAGTTGGAGCTCCTAATAATCCAAACTATAGCTGATTCTTCTATGCAGTCCAATAAAAGAGGATTTTTAATTTATTTTTTTCCTGGCACTACTACTTGCTTTTTTATTTTATTTTTCTATTGTGCTTTGAAAGAAACATGGAATTATATTTTCTCCCTCAACTATATTGAATTGTTCATGCTGCTTTAATTACCTTAAGCTTTACTTCTAGGTAAAGGTTAAGATGCTTTCCAGTATTGCTAATCTAGTTTGCTACCACTAACATGGGAATGCCTGATATTTTTCCATTTGCTATGTAGTACACGCCAGAAGATTTTATCGAATATGACTATGAGTATGGGGATGCAGATTATAAAGAAACTGACTCTGTAACAGAGGGACCCCCACTTTTTGAAGAGACAGTAGCACAAACAGAGGTAACAAAATCTGATCTGTTTGTTGTGTGGTGTCCAGCTGTCCCCTGTCATGTGGTTTGTCAATTTGTGTCTTCTGCATATAAGCTTAATGTTTTCCTTTCACTCATTTCTTTACTCTGTAGCAGTAACACTTGCTTTCAGTTAGCGATGGAAGGCATCACAGCCGACAGCATTCATCTCATGTTCACTTACCCTTCTTTCATTCATACTTTCTCCATTTTCCTTTCATTTTATTTATGTTTTGCCATTCCATCTTTCATAACGTTTGCAGAAAAAGAAAGCCATGGTCAAAAAGAAGAAGAGGACAGTGGCCGCTAGCTCAAAGGACAAACCCCAAAAGGCCACAACAAAAAAATCTGAAAACTATGCAACCAAGAAGAAGAAAAGTTATCAAGCAGCAACAAAAGACAAACTAGGGGTAAAGGTAGCAAAGAAATAATCAAGATCTTTCCCAGGCCAAGACTGGAAGATCTCTGATATGAGAAAAAATACACTTAGCCAGATAAAATGTCTGGCTAATAACATAACCTCAATAAAAGTGATACTTCTTGATCTTTTCCTACTTTTTTTTTAATAATGTACTTTTTCTTTAATACTAGGCAAACATTGTTGATGAATTTCAAGAGTATAGCATAACCGAAAATGACTACGGGTCTCAGACAGAAGCTCCCTCCAGAACTACTGAAGCAAATGAGGTAATAAGGATGCTTGAGAAAATTAGAGGCAAATGTACTTGTCTATCAGGTGTAAATGATTAATACAGCACAAACACATTGTTAAAGGATAAATATTACTCTGTGAAGATATATGCACCTATAACAGCAATTAATAAGATTTTATGCTTTCTCAACCAATATGGAACCTAGTATTTTCCTGGGCAAAACTCCCCTTGATTCTGTAGAGAGCTGCTGATTCTTTAGACTGTCAAATTCATGATTCTGGGAATCATTCAGTGATGCATGCTGTGGGAATGCAGGGTTTGTTGCATTCAGTGTGACTGTGAATGGGGCTATGTCTAGTATAAACTAGGTTAAATACTAAACATAGTCCTCCTGCTCCAAGATGAAGTGAGGTCTCTAATTTTTCGTGCTGCTCTTAAGACATGGTGTAAAACAAGCCTAACTAAAACAAAAAAGTGACTGCAACCATAGCAGTATACTGAAATTGAGTTGGAAGATGATATTTTCTTTTACCAGTTCTCCATATAATAAAACCAAATTATTTGATTCTCACTGAGGTACTATTCAAATAAAATGTTGTATTTTGAAGTGTCAAAAAGATAAGATGGTTATTTTGATTTATTTTAGAAACCATATTTTTAGAAAGCCACAATGACAAATGTCAACATCATTTTGTTAATATTAATACACCTAAAGCCAGTGTTGATTAATATGTCTGCATATTAATAAATGCTAGTTTTAGAAAAATGATGTCTGATTATAGGATTTTTTTCATTTTTCTTTTGCGTATTTTTTGCAAAATGAAGATACATTGCTTATAAGATGTACAAAACTGACCCCTGAATATAAAAAGTCCTGAAATTCAAAAGCATTTTAGCTTTGTTTTGAATTTGAAAGTAATAATTGTTCAATACATCATTTGATTGATGTATTTCATTTGATTTTCAAATTTGATTAATTTGAATTCATTTCATTTGAAATCATTTGATTTCATTTCATTTTCAAATGATGTTATACATCATTTGATTGATGATGAGCATAATGAAAGAGAGGAAAAGGATCCCAGTTTGGTTTTTTTGCTTTCCTCCTATGCCTCTTGGAAAGTGAAGGTAAATTAAATGATATTTTACTTGTTCTAGTGTAAACTGTTCTTGTGTTAAATCTCATGTTTACCTCTCACAAGTTGGTGATATGTAGAGGCATTTTTAAATCATTCTGTTTCTTGGGCAGGCTAATTATACAATAGTACAATTGTAATGAGATAGATCCAAATTACTAAATTCTATACTTTTCCTTAGAGGCAAAATCTGGTTGAGAATTGTTTGAGAATTGGCTCAGATCTGGATTTACTCTAGCTGTGAGACAGAAGTCCTAGTCCTGGAGCTAATGGAATTAGGCAACTGTTAAATCAGAATCTGTCCTTTATTTTAACTGCAACATATGTCAACTTCATAATTTGAGCAATATATTTTTAATGACTCTGGATGGTGATTAACTTTTAATATTATTTTTTTAAGATGCCATTAGTTTGTCTCTAGAATAACTTATTTGATATTAGCAATATCTTAGCTTTGATTCATTTCAAAACAATCCTTTCAAGAGATCTTTATAACAGAATAAAACAATTCTCTTTTTTTTTCTTTTTTTTTTCTCCCCAAATAGTTTTGTACATCTCAGATATAGCATTCTTTCAAACAGCTTTGGTGCTTGTAAGTTGATTGCTTGGTTTAACATTTTGCATAATTGAAGGTGAAAGCTGCAAGCAATAGCGGGCTTTCAAAAATGTTAAGATTAATCTGAATTTTGCAGTTGGAATTTGACTAAGCTAAAAATACATATAAATTGCCATGACAGATGTGAGCCAAGACTTTTTGAGTGACAAATAAACTGTAAAATCATGAGGAAAAGGAGTCGAAACATTTAGCTTGGCATCAGGATTTGAAGGCACAAGATAGTGAAGGTGGCTCGGCTTAACAAAAGTGACGCTTGCACTTCCTGTACACTGTTATTGTAAACGGGTTTGAATTGATTCACTGCTTATTGTGGCGTATACGTTAGCTCTGAATTCATTCACTGCTGCGTATATGTTCATTCCTGAATACCTGTAAGTGTGAAACCAAGCAGGGAAACAGCTATATTTGACACTAAAGTAACCTTAAGCAAGCAGCACACATGGTGTACCAGGTATATGAAATTAAAAGTCTTTGGAGATTAAAAAAAAAAAAAAAAAAAAAAAAAAAAAAAAAAAAGTATGAAAGCATTACTTCTTTGTACTACATGTACAAAGATCTTTTAATTACTCTGAAAGAATGGACTTCATCCTTTGAGACTCTAATTAAAAGACAATATGCTGTAGTTCTACTGTTCTTTCTTCTTTTTGACAAGTCATCATAGTGGATCAGCATATGCTTATATTGCTTTACTAACATTAACCCACGTATTCCTCCTATTCCCAAATCTTTGCTACTGATATGAATAGAAAAATCCTGTTGAAGAAGTATTTGCTGAAGAATACATAACTGGAGAGGATTATGATAAAAAAGCTGAGGAAACTGAATATGGAAGCAGAGGAGTAGACCTCAGTGAATCTGATCTTCTGGTAGATGGAGATTTAGGCGAATATGATTTTTATGAATATAAAGAATATGAAGAGAAACCAACTGATTCCACTAATGAGGAGTTTGGTCCAGGTGTTCCTGCAGAGACTGATATCACAGAAACAAGTGTAAGTTGATTGAAAGCATAATGCAGATTAATTTAATTTAGCAATTATTTTATAATTATATAGTCGTGGAACTGTAAAGAGTCTGATGCAGAGCTCCTTGCACATATGAGGTGTATTCATACTATTTTTGATAGACTTTGAATCAAGCCCATTATATTCTTTTAGTAATCCTGTACATTTTGTTTTTATTAAATGCATTTTTTGTAACTTCTGATGAAAGGAGTAAGGGAAGATTGAAGACAGGAGGAAAAGACAAGAGAAAAGATGTAATTCCAAGAGTAAATGATAAAATGAACACAGGTTTTTAAGTCTTTCTAAACTAGAGCTAAAGCTGGAAAGAATGTAATTTCTAAAACAGGAGCAAAAACTGAAAAAAGAAGTCAATATTGTTGTATGATTGCCTTAAGAAGTTGAAATGTATTTAAATGCCTAGAATGTTTTTGCCTCTGCAACCTTCAACCTTCCAAGGATAAAACTAATGATCGGGAAGGTGAAGGTGTGAACTCATTCGTGAAAATAAGCTTCATCAATGGTGACAGTTTTATGACCTTGCAGGAGTGATTTAACAGCTCAGTATATTTAAAGGAAGATAGAATGACATGGTGGATCCTGTGAATCATGCTGTTTTTTCTGTGTTTTATAGCTCTCTCTTTCCCTCTGACTTAATCACAGGCTTCACAGAAAGGCTTTAATTTTCCCTTAGTTGTGCCAAGATCTTCATTTACCAGTTTATCAGACTGTAGAAGCTGCAAAGAAAACTAATGTGACTAAGACAGGAGGCAGAATTAATTCCCATTTGGATTTTTAATTGAGAAGGCCCTGAATATTTGGAAAGGAGTTTTCTTTTCAGTATTTGCTCAGTCTTATCTTTATTTTCTCCTCACAAACTTGAAATTTCAGTTTACAAAGGATCCAACAAATAAAAGCAAATGCTGTGAGATTGCTTTTTTCTGCCAACCTTGAAACCCATACTTCTGTATTTCATTTATCACTCCTTTATAAGCCCTGTTGGGGTCATTGTATTTTTTAATGATCCTTATCTGTGCAATGAGATACAAGCTTACTTTTCTCCTTTTAGCACAGTTGGGAACACTGTCAGAATGACACAAAAAATGTCAGATTATCTGTGTTAGCAAAGAGCCCATAAGGCACCATTTGTGCCTGCATTAAGCAAATGGCTGTGTAGACTCTATCCCCTGGTGTAAATTTCACCTCTAAATGCCTTGCTCCAAAACTGAAGGAGCCAGGAAGCTAGAATTAGAAGTGAGTCTCTAACCTGTGCCAGCTTTATTACAGCTCTCATCTGCTGTACCAGAAATATCATATTGTTTTCCTTTTACATGCAAATGCCTTTGAAACAAGTTCAGTTCTAACTTTGATGCAAAAGGCAAGATGAAAAGTACTCAGTACCTTGGAACTGTCAAGAAAAGGGCATTTTTAAAAAAACATACTTAATGTCCTTTTTTACATCAAATTTTTTTGATTCATACATTTAGCTTTCAGTTACAGGTTATTGCAATTTTTTATTGTACCAGGTCATTAGGCCTTCTATTAATTTTCATTCTGGGGGCTGTTTTTACTGGTCAGGTGACTGGACACGGGGCTTATGGAGAAAAAGGCCAAAAGGGAGAACCAGCTGTGATTGAACCTGTAAGTACAGATGCTATAAAGTGCTAAAGAAAAACTCACTCATGTGTAGACTGTTGAGAAATCCTTTTTGAACTAAGTCATTAATGACACGATGACAGTAATCTTATCCATGATAGCTGAAACATCACCTGCAGTGTGGACTGTGTAAAGGTGGAAACAGACAGTAGCCTGTTCATCCTTCCCCTTCTGTTGCACGAGACTAACCACAGGTCCCGTAAAACAAAGAGAATCTTCTTGTGGAGAGGACAATGCATAAATGTGGTCTTCAGGCTAGATATTAACTGCAGCTTGGACAGATAGCTTCCAACTTCCAGCACAGGTAACTACAGGTTTCAGTATGGGCAGGCAAGTCCCCCTGAGAAGCTAAATAAATGCTAGTATGTTTAACCCATGCTGGTGCAAAACAGTTACTTTACATCCATAATACTGAAGAGGCATCCTCCACCACTCTCCAACACTGTTGGAGTTCACTACAGATAGTTTTCAGCTTGCTCATCCAGTCTTCTTTCCTATGGAAAGCCAGGTACAAATGGGAATCTTATTCCAGTGTCTTATTACTGTGACCTGGAATTCAGACTAGCATCTGCACTTAAAAAAAAAAATAAAAAATAAAAAAAAAAGGAAGTAGGAGGTGCTATAAGACCCACAACATAAAAATAATCAGTTATTCACGTAAAATTATTTTAATGGTATCTTAAAAATAAATTGCTATTGAGAATCTAGTACTATGATGTCCTTCTACCCTAGAACTCTTTCTCACTTTTAAAGCAACAGAATTCAGATTCTAATTCCAGTAAATGATCTACATAACTACTCCATAAAGAAACCATAATAGGTTTAAAATATCATATACCAGTTGAATTTCAAGTATATTTATTTTGTTAATGATTTTTAGTTGAAAACTCATAGGACAGAAAGTAAGATTTTCCACAAAGTTATTCAACAAAATTCCATACTATTAAACAGTGAGGGCAGAAAATTCTCAGAAAAGTTTATCATAAAACTAAGAAATATTAGCTTTAGTGCTTCAACTAAGAAGTTGTTCTATATCTTTGTCTAAGACATGACTAATTTAGTATCTTTTTTCCTCCCCCCTCTAGGGTATGCTTATCGAAGGACCACCAGGACCAAGAGGACCTGCTGTATGTAGATTAATTACAATTTCATTTTATTGCATTTGAATTATCCACTGTTCTTTGGCATTCATGAGTTAACACAATTAAAATTAGTCTCATCATAGTTCCCAAGGGAACTATTGGTCTTAGCATTTTAAGAAGGGAGTAAAAAAGACTCATCTGAATTTTCAGTGAGAGCATGTTGCAAGCTGAGTGCATGTGGAAATCAAATACTTTTGAATATTTACTATAATAATTGTAAGAAAAAAAAGCCCTCTTATATAGGATTTTTTTAAAATTTATATCCAATGTGACTTTGCAGGAAAAAAAAAAAAAGTTTAAAAAAACATGCTGGAAGACATTATGCAGCATAATAATTTGTCATTCATTTTTCACAGGGTCTTACAGGTCCCCCAGGTTTACAAGGCCCTGTTGGTCCTCCAGGTGACCCTGGTGAAAGGGTAAGTCAACATACAGATTTTCCTGGGTATGTCTTGCACTAATTGTACAAGAGTGAGTGAGTTAGATCCTGATCTGAAATACATACACATGGTTTAAGAAACTTCATTGGAACTGACACTTATTTACTCAATTGAGTAAATCAACTGAAAATCTGAGCAAATATTTAATTAATGGTAGAAATACCTACTGTAAATACAAGGGAAAAAGTTTCTATTTGTCTATATTTCTCAGCATGTGAGAAAAACAATGGTGTTGCTGTACAGAATCAATACACACATGAAAATAATGGATGTGATTGACAATATTTAGATGATCTAGGTGATTTAGAAGATTTAGACAGAATTTATTGGCCATATTAAATAATGTACTACATGAGAACCCATATCCGGTCATGAATATAATAGAAATTTAAACTATTAGGTAATGAATATAATTGAAATTTAAACTATTACTTCAGTGTTACATGTTCTCACAAGCCTTTTCTTACTGCCACAAATAATGTAATTTTAAAACAGCCTAAATATATTTAGTTGAGGAGAAAGTTGTTTCAAAAAAAAAGACTTTCCTGACATTTATAAGTGATAGTTTACTGAAGAGTCTAGCACATTCATGCTGTATTTGTGTATGGAAGAGCTGAGAAGATGCATTTACTTCACTCAGTAATGTTAGTGAGATAATGTTAAAACAACACTCCACCTTGATAGTCAGCACACACGCTTCTTTCACATTTCTTTTGTGCAGATTAATTAAAGAATGTATTTTGGAATTTAAACTGATAAAATGTGAATTTTAACACATTACAATGGAATAACTCTAGATAATAATTAGTTTCTTAACTAACTGCTTGCTAAATTCATTATAAGAAAGTTCTTGAATAAACACTTTAAGTGCTTGCCATGGAACAGACTTCATTTCTTATATTAAAAAAGGCACATCACAGAAAGAAATAATTGTAGAAGTTAGTTACCAAACTCTTGAGAACAATACAGATGTCTGCAACCAGATTGTGCTTTCAAATTCCATCCTAATGAAATAACATGTCTGACTTCACCATATGTGAATGCGTTTGTGTTTTTTTTTCTTATAAAACAATTAGGATACATGAATAAAGAATTTATCTCTAGCTATAGCTATTCTGACTAGTTTTCATCTTAGGTAAAAAAGATAGAAAAGTAACATTACCACTCCAGAAAGGAGCATTGCTTAATTAAAAAACAAACAAACAAACAAACAAACAAAAATACCTTAATGCCTATATAATTGAGAAAGTTGTGTAAGCACATAATGACAGAACAATTTCTTTAGAAATCCACCACTTTTTGTAGTTGTCTACAGTACTTCAGTGCTTATACTAAATTATTTTATCATTCTAATTCTAAAATTGGGTATAAGACAATTGAGAAGTGAATGACCATACCCTTCTGGAGAGGATCACTTATGTACAAGTCCCGCTTATGCTTACTGCACAGATGAATTTCACTCATAAAATGGTGCTATGGGAGGAAAAAAAAAAGGGGAAAACTAATCTTTGGTTTCACTTGGGAACACGAGGACTCATAATCATATGGCATAAAGTCACTCCAGATCACAGGAAAGTTCTTTGGGTGCTTTGTGAGTGCATTTAGTTATTTTTTAACCTTAACTCTGAAATGCCTAGATATATAATGATTCTTTCCAATAATTACATGATTTTATTCAATATTTTATTTATATTGTTAATAATTCTCTATTTAAGATTTATCTATAGCGTTTGTTAGTAGGGATTTTGGATGTTCCAGACTTTTTTGAAAAAAAAGAGCTCAAAATAACAGACTACTGATCTTAATACCTTAAGAGGTGAAAAAGCACCATGTTTTTTAGGATCAGTTTTACCATTGTTTTGTTTGACTCCTGAGCAGCAAAAGGAACCAGTTAAGTTAGATTATTTGTTGGTTTGTCACTGCAACCCTGCACAAAGTTATTCTGGTGAATGTGTACTCTGTTTGGCAAACATGCAGCAGGAAACAAGCACTCTTGCAGATCCTTCCTGTCCTGGACAGCCTCAGCTAGCATGCAAATTGCTGGGAGGAAAGGTGCAATTACATAAATGAGTTGTCATAGCAGCAGTGTTTATCAATGTAGCATTGCCTGATAGGTCAATTATCATGAATATACAATATATATATATATAGCTGTTTTTAAATATAGCTGTTTTTAAACTGGAACAGAAGACAGATTTCATCAAAATAGATTCCAAGTCATAACGACAGGACTTATGTAGCCTATGAAAATTAAGCCTACTCAAAGTGTTTAAAGAAGATCAGCATTGATATTTCTCGGTATCAGATAAAGCAAACACAGGAACACAATGCAAATCTCAGCTCAGCCTAACCTATCAAATCGTAGTAAAGCCTTCACAGTTAGGTACTCCTTATTCTGTTATTAATACAACTCATAAGTTAGTTGTAGAGAATATTTTCCTCCCTATTGCTGAATGTTTTTGCCAAATCTACTTTTTTAATTACCCCTACTAATGATGACTAACACTCCCAAATCATTTGTAAAGAGAATAAAGTGTGTCTTTGTGAATACTTGTATGTGCGGGGGGGGGAGGTGACTCAAAAGATTTACTTTATATAACTGTCTTTTCATTCTCAGCCCTTTCACTCATCCCTTTATTCTGATAGGGTCCACCTGGTCGCCCTGGTCTCCCTGGTGCTGATGGTTTAGCAGGTCCCCCAGGTACCATGTTAATGCTGCCGGTAAGTTGCGTTATGATTTCAGGGTAGTCAGTGTCCAAAAAGATTAAAATGTTTTATTTTTCATCTAATTTTGCCTTTGGAACAAGAGATAATACAGAGGTTTTTGTATGTTTTAATCATTTAAAGATCATTTGGTGTGTTTTTTCCTCAGACACAGCATAGTTTTTAACTCCTGCATGCCTTCTACATTGGAACCTCCATGATTGTATTACACATACTAAAATTGTCCTTATTTTTTCAGCATTATTAATGTTGTAACTATTATTTGCTACCAAATGTCCTAAACAAGGAGTTTGCTGTTTCATAAAGGCAGGCATGTGTGCTTTCAAGTCTCCTTGACATGGAGAATTTTAAGCATTCCATGCTTAGAACTGGACTTCAGTGTCCTCTTTGAAGAATCAGTGCATCCTTTGAATAGAAATACATGCACATAGCCAGCTTTGCTCCCACTGGAATCAAAGCAAAACACCATCTGTTTTAGCAGGTGGAGGAACAAGCTCAAAGCCTTTAAAAGTGCCTTGCAGTTTTGTAGTATGAAAGGTACTATGTGCACGGAATTCATCATTCCTAAGCGTAAGTCTGTGTGTGAAAGATTTGATGACTACTGCTACCATCCCAGAGTATTGACAAACCAATTGCAAATGAAGGGACAGTATTTTTGGTAAGATCCACTCTGTAAAAAGATTGTGAGCTGTAGTTCCTGCAGTTCTGCTATAGGAGGCAGGACTCCATCAGCATCAATTAGGAAAGGATGATTTTGTAAAGTTTATTTTTTTATATAAGAAACAATCAATGAAATTTTATTAAAGTAAATAAATGTTTTTGACCTCATGCTTGCAGTAAAAATCTGCTATCATGACTGGCTCTGTAACAGAAAGATTTATTTACCAATTATTAGTTGATGTATAAATATCACTACTCCTCAGGGGAATTATTCCTAAAGCATTCTTTCAACTGTAATTGCCATGCCAGCAGAGGTTGATTTATCTATCAGTTTGCTCCATCAAAGGTAGTAAGTATGAAATAATACTTTGCTTATAAGTCAGCTTAGAAAATACCACAAGCTTTATTTTTAGATGTTAATGAGTCTGACCACAAGTGGTTTACAAAATCAAAACAGAAATTTCTCAGGAAGGAAAAATCTGGCTTCATGTTACCCAGATTCCAGCCTGGTAGCTTAATCATCATCCAGACTTCTTTTCCACATCTACTATCTTACAAATATTTTCAGGATATCACATTGCTTCTGAGTCAGTGGCTTAGGTTGATCTTTGCTAACAATTTGAAATTTTGTTTTTGATTTTCCTACTTTTCCTACTGCATTTAGTAAATGCTCAATGGAAAATTTGGTGTCCCCTTGGTCTAGTTCCAGCTGGAATGCGGTTATTTCGTTTATCCTAAAAATCAGGAGCTATTTAAATATTTCATAATACCCAATGAGGACAGATGTTTTGGCATATAAAATGTCACTTTTATTGTTAGCAGGTTTCAGAATTAATGAGCATTTCTTGGAAGTTTTATTGCTCTGGACAGTGCTGCTGTCATCACAGTGATAGGCGCATCCTCCTTCCTAATTGCTTTTTCTCCCTAAGCCATTTTTGAGGCCCACTACGAAGTAACTGTCCTTTTGTTACAGATGACCTTCCTAAACAGAGGAAATCAAATCTCATAGTGGATTGTCTCATCTCAGATACACATTCAAAGTACTAACTAACATGAGGGAGAGGCCTTTTGTGAGATGTGTGCCTCTTCATCGTCATGTGTGGGGCCTGAATTCATGAAAATGTTTTCACCTTTTCAATGGATGCAAGATAACTAATTTAGGCGTAGTTGCTCGGAACAACATTTTGACAATGTTGTTGATTCTGCATTATGTGGATGCCTACAAAGCCACATGGCCTCTTTTCAAGTGGTAACAAGCTTGATAGTTGTCTCCCTTTCATATATTAGAAAAAGTCAGGTGCTCATTTGTGGGGGCTTAAAACAATTTTCCAACAGCATAAAAAAAAAAAAAAAAAAAAAAAAAAACCATCCATTCAGATATTAATGTGATCGCACAAGAAAGTCTTTGGTTGTTGTGCCAACTTAGGCAAACCAGACAAACTGTTGTAGGCAGTGAAAGATTCTTGTCCAACATTCAGTGTGCCCATGCCATATCTTTGGAAAGCAAGGATGTTCAATGAAGCTCAATGTCCCTGCAACATTGCAAAGCTTCTACAAGCAGTTTCACAAGCAAGAGCAGACCAGTATCATATGACTTTTATTCTTTAATTTATTTTGAAATTGTCAGAAATGACACAAAACTGTTTCATTTTACATACTACATGTTTTTCACATTGAAGTCTGCCTTGGGTTGAATTGAATTTTTCTGTGGATAGCTACAAATGTACTGAGAATTAGCTAATATTCATACATATTTTAATGAGGTTCTGCAGATTATTAGAGTGTATTTTGGCCTCCTTCTGAACAAAAAAGAAAAGAAACAAAAATCCTATGAAATCAACAAAACATTTACTCTTCAGGGATTAGATTTGTGCTTTAGTTTTAAACTATCACTGATGACTTAATATATGTGCTGCGTCCAGTGGCCGTAGTCCCTAATGCAGCAGTCTTCTAATGTTAGTAGAATAAACTAAAGACTGAGACCCAGTGTCTTCAAAGAGGTTTACATAAGTGTATACTTATGGTTTACATTAGTGTATACTAAGAGGTATACACTAAGAGGTTTACATTAGTGTATACTAAGTATGGTTTTCATGCAATAAATTCTCAGTTCCTTTTCTTGTTTTGATACCTGCAGTTTCGCTTTGGTGGAGATGGTGAGAAGGGCCCAACAATCTCAGCTCAGGAAGCTCAAGCACAAGCTATTCTTCAGCAGGCTAGGGTAAGCACAAGGAACCAGCAAATATAATTGCCACAAAGGTACAACTCCAAATAAATTTCCATTTTATAGCATTCAGGGTGTGAAGTAAAGTGCTGTAAGCATCAGTTCATTAACAGTAGTTATCCTTATTGACAACTGAGAGAATAATGGGGGCTATTTGTTAATGTATTATGAAATAGTATTAATATAGAATCTGTATGCTGGGCTGGCAGCTTTCCCTTGATACCTGGTGCTTTGTTCTGTTTGTTTTCTCAGATTGCTATGAGAGGTCCACCTGGTCCCATGGGACTCACTGGAAGACCAGGTCCTGTGGTATGTAAACAAAACAGGCACAGATTAAAGAACACAGTAACACAAGTCCATTGATCTCACGCTGGCCTTGCCTACACCTCTGTATGTGTACTTATCTGAAAAGAAACTGATATAATTAAGATCATAGTTTGTATTGTTATTTAAGAGCTGCAAGGAACCCTGAATACTAAATGAGTTTTTAATGTAGATTTTGCAGTATTTGGACACTGGTTGTCTTACAAAACTAGAAGATAGCCTTACATAAATAACTACATATGCTTCTATAGTCAGTAATCTCTGTAACAATATTTATAAAGTTTCTGGTGGTAAGTATGAAACTGTACAGAAGGAGATATTTAAGCTGAATCTGGAAAGTTCTTAAGAAGCATTTATATAAGCAATCAAAAGTCATGCAGATTTCTAAACATTTTATTTTATTTATTTATTTATTTTTACTTAAGAACTGAATTTGGCCTGTATTGCTAATATCAAATGATCTGGAAAATGGCTCTGTGGGATGCTCTAAAATCTTTTATGTACAGTCTATACATGGAATAGAAACAGTTTTTCCAATGACATGTAAAACAACTTTTTGATCACTAAGAGGCTTGCCATTGTAATCCCTATGAATACTTTAAAATGACAATGTCCACCACAAAAGTACACAAATAGGTAGGATGCTTCACAAGCCAAAATCATCAGATTGATCTTGCAATTGCAATTTCCTCTTTTAGGAAATGGATGCTTTTCAGACTCAGCAGTCCACTAAAAGGTCTATTATAGTATTTAACATCTTTCAAAAAGACATTACAGAGCATCTGTACCATTATATAAAATAAATGCTGCAGCCAAAATCATAAGCTTTGTAGAAAGCTAGTCTTTTCTGAATTTCTCCCAGGTGACTGTATTTGTTGTCTGATGTAGAGTGAAATCCTCTTCTAAAGTTATTACAGCATCCATATTTGAAAGATTCACTTAATTTGGAAGTATTGTTTTGTATTGTTTTGGTGGGACAGCTAGGTAGCAAAATATTTGGTTTCTTCAATTTGACCTATTCTTACTGTAATTTTTGTCTCTATATTGATATTATGGTAATGGACACAGAGCAATGTTAACATTTTTCTTTACATCAGACAAACATCAAATTTTACAACACAGTAAAGAACATAATTGTACTACTGAGAAATAAAAGCAAATGATCACTGAGTAGCCAAGAGAAAAAGGATAGAGCAAGTTACTATATGGTTTATTGTGTGAAGAAAAATTGACTGCAGTGAGTCACAACTATAGCAGCATACACAAAACAGCAACAGAAGTTTTTTTGATTTTCTCCAGAATGCAGTAAAATCTCCTCCACAGTAGTTTCCTTCCATTCATACCTGTTGTGGAGGTTTGGTCCTCCAAAGTTGTGGAACTATAGTATAAGAAATATAGTTCTTTTCCCTTCTTTTGTCCTTCTTTCCTTCTTTAATGCAGTGCTTCTGTGAAACACTTTATTATAGAACAGTAACAACCAAGTCCTTCCCTTCCAGCCTTCTCTTCTTCCCCTCTCATGCCCACCCTCCGTAATGTACAGTGCCTGAATTTAACTGTAAGTTTGAAAATAAAGAAAGGGAGAATGACAAACATGAGTACAGTATCCTACTGTTACTGACTGAAAATACTGGTCAGGTTATTATCCATCACATTGCAAATGATTCTTCCTGCTATTCCTTCCAGTGCTGTAAGTTGTACTCTGGGTTGGCTTGACGGTGCCGCGTCTCATCTTCTTATGGCATGAAAAACCTCTTTGTTTATGCTGTGCTCCAAGTTGGCCAATCTCATGAACCCAGCTCTGTTTATCTAGGTGAAATTTACTGATTTCAGGTAAATTTTAGCTAAATATCCCCCCAGAATCTCACTCGGTCCCCAGAAACTGAAATCATGGGGCTTCAGTTGTGTTTTTAAGCAGACGTACACCAGAACAATTCCTTTCTAGAGTAATTTTTCCCAAGTGAGTTGTTGCTATCAACTGGAGAATTTGGCCACAGGCTTCTAATCGATCATGATTAGGTATGTGATACTTACAAAAAGTCAGACACATTGGGTTTATTTAACAAACTAATACGTTATTTCCAGCAGTGTGTTTAAATGGAGACCTGAAGGATAACATTCAGTTTATACAAACAAAATAAACATAAAACTGCTATAGGCAAGGAATTCATTTGTAAAGACAGATATATTATTGCCTGTGAGTTGTATACCCTTAGTTGTACCTTGTACCAGGCATATTTTCAAAGTCTGTATGCAAAATTCAACTGAATAACATTAATAGATATTTTCCTACTAAGCCACCAGGAGGCTCTAGAAATCCAACTCTTTGGTCTGGCAACATTTTTGGCCAAGAGTTTCAGAAGCAGCTACATATTCTTGGTACATTTGTGCACCCAGCTTATTTCAACAATTAAATAGTTGGAGATTTTAATCTTAATAGGACCTTTATTTTAATTTAATTTTTAGTCAATAAGATACATATCAATTATGGTTTAAACACAGGATTCTTGTATCCCCAGTCTAGCTTCAACTGAGTCTGGAGTTCACATGATAGATCAACACAGAACACAAAAGAAAGTTCTGCCTATTGTTATTAATTAAATGCAGAGCTTACACCAGGGAAACCTAAACAGACAGTCACCACTTATGAAAGCCACTATTCTCTCCACTGCCAGTACCAGTTTAAGATCTGATTTTCAACTTGATTAGAATGTGATTTAGTACCTGCAAGGTCAGTGGGAATTTTTCTGCTCCATGATGCTAGGCTTAGCATTAAGCGAAGCCTTAATACCACTTCTTTCTTTGAATGGTTATTGTGGTGAACATAGGAGGTGGATCAGTCTTCCAAGGTCTGCAAGATTCTTTTTATATTAAATACCTTAATTTGGTTATGACCTGTTAAACAGGTCAGAAATGCAAAAATACTTCTGCAGTAGTACAGCAAACCTGATATGTTCCTTCCCTGGGCCGTATTTCATGTGCGCACGTCAGGAGCATTTGGGAGACCACTATTAAGAAAAGGCAAACTTCCTTTAATTAATTTTGCCCCAGATTCCATGTACAGTGTCTTACCCTGGATGAAGATTTATTTTTGGTCTATTTATATGTAAAACTCAGAAAATATTTAATCAGAGTAAAGAAATGCAGTTAAGTAGATTTTCCATTTTTTCAGAGCAGATGCACAAAGACCTTGATTAAAATATCACTGTAGTTTACATAATATTAGACAGGGAATTTTGCATTACTGTAGTGGTCTTTGGATTGCGCTCCGAGACTCACTTACTTTCTGTACAACACAGAAATAGATGAAGGTGAAAGATGGGTTTAATTTGTGTTGACTTCTCTGCAACTGGTGGATTTCTGCTTGCACGATTTATGCTCTTACTGTGATCATATTTATCTCTCAAGTCACATTTGGTTCCATTTAAATCTGTGGGAGTTTTTCTTTGGTAACAGAAAGATGGTGAATTCACACTACCTAATAAACAGGGGACTGTTTGTTTTTTCTCCCTGTCATTAATATGTATAGAAAATAGGAATAGAAAATATCTTTTTCATTCAAGTTTTGTTGTATATTCAAATAATATGTGTTGCTTTTTTTCTTCCTTTTTTTTTTTTTTTTTTTTGTTAATCAAGGGAGGACCTGGAGCAGCAGGTGCCAAGGGAGAAAGTGGTGAACCAGGTCCCCAGGTACAATAACATTGGCTGTTTGAGCTTTTTTATATTTAAGAAAATGCATTCATATATTTCAATGAAATCAGTCAACTGCATGTAGTAACATGCAGCTGAAGGAACTTAGCTTTTAGAATACGGCTTTAATTAAAGGCAATAGCTTGGTTGTTCATTTTGATATATGAAAGTAAATCCACCTTTACATAACAAAGAACAATTATAATTTGTGTAGTGTTTTCACTTGAAAAAATTGTTTTAATATTGGCTCATTGGGCTTTTGTCTAATCTCTTGTCAATAATTATATGAGTCTGCAGGTGTATGACCTTGAGCCTTCACGTCTTATAAGGCGAGAGTGGTAGAATGTAGTTAGTAAATAAACAGGAAATTTTAAAGAAGGACTCGATGATTTAACAAGAAGTGGTCTTTAGAAATCAGTACATGCCTTTCTTCTCAGCTTACTGTGATATCAGATCCTGCAGTGAAGTAAAAGAGCACTAAAAAACTTTGAAATCTTACACCTTCAACCTTAAAGTAATAGGGAGTTCTTGAAGAAATTGTGACAGAAGTCTCTGGAACAATAATTTTGCCATGTCATGAGTGGTATCATGGATCAGCTACATTATAAGTGCCTGTCTTAAAACTGCACATGGATATTTGCAGAAGAAGAAGAAAGCAAGTGAACAAAAAGCACCGTCAGCCTTCTAGTTTACTTACTTGCATTTTTAGCATTGTTTCTCTTCCTACTCAGTATTTTTAGATGCTAGTCTGTATCATTGCTGTTTCCACCTGAAGGAGATGCATTTTGATGGGGATAAAAGCAGTTCCACAGAAACATACACCCACCTAGTCTACAGTGAAAGTTACATGTGTCTTAACAGTGGAATTAGGCTTTTCAGTCTGGAGTTATTTGGTCTTCCTCTAGTTAAAACTGTGCTATGTAAAACTAAGATAGGATGTGAGCTATTTAGTAGCACAAGTCTTGTTTGCATATGAATTAGGACTCTGAAATAAGCACTCTTCAGTTTTCATCAAATAATTTTGTGGCTGAAATAACTTTGGCATGACAGAAACAAGGATTTTCAAATCACAGGGTTGAGATTTCCAAAGTAATCAAAAGACTGTAACAAGCTTTTATGTTAAAGGGGCCAGTTGTGCCATGTGTAGTGTCATCTCATGAAGACTGGTGTTAAAATTGGATGTGTTAAGCTAGATTGGATGATCGTGTTGTATTAAAACTAAAAGGAATTTGAAAACCAGAATCTATTTCTGAGATGGGGGGGGCAGGGGGGGGAACAAAGACAAAAAACACTCTGTATTTTAAAGTTTATCCTGTTCTTGAGATGAAATGTTTTACTAGCTTTTTGCTGACATGAATGTGATTCTAAGAATTGTATTCTTTAAATTCAGGGTCCCCGTGGTGTTCAAGGTGCCCCTGGTCCAAGTGGAAAAGCTGGCAAAAGGGTAGGTAGCATGTAGATCTATCCTGCTCTGGGTAAATAGTTGCTGTTTAAATATGTTTTAAAATTAACAGGTTCCACCACATTTGCAAATGTTTGCCCCTTTGGATTTTTGCAGGGTCGTCCTGGAGCTGATGGTGCCAGAGGAATGCCAGGAGAGCCTGGCGCAAAGGTAAATAAAAAGACCTTGGAATGAGCTAGATGGATTTTAAGTACCACAGTTTGCAGGCCAACCCAAGATTCTACTCTCAAGTGAAAATACTGAAGTTTCAGATGTCTGGGTCAGATGCAAGAGTGGAGAATGAATCATCTATTTAAAATATGCTAATTAATGGTAATGGTTAGTAGTCTGACCTTGAAGTAACTTGATTCTTTGGGCATGATTCCTATCCCTCTGAGTCACTTTTTAGTTACAGAGTATCATCAAGAGTAAAGTCAGTCTTGCTACTGCAAAGGGTGGCCAGAATCAAGCTTTTCATTTCAGCGTAGACTTATTTTTGTAAATAGAATAACACCAGTGCAATGAAAAAGCTGGTGTGCATATTCTCTTGCTGTAATGCACAGAAGGAAAATTAGTGAGTTTGATCGATGTGCTCCCTCCCCTCCATGTATGTCATTCAATAATAAAAGTGTACCATAACTCCAAATTAACAGAGAGAGAAGGCACAATTTACTCAGAATAATACAGAATGTAATCTCGTCATTTACTGAAGCTGTGATTTCTTCTTTCCAAGGGTGACAGAGGATTTGATGGTCTTCCTGGCCTCCCTGGTGACAAAGGTAACAGGGTAAGAAAAACATGCATATGTATATAACAACATATTGATACAGTCACAGAAATAAGATATTATTCACTAAGAATAGCTGAAATAGAATAACTGCAGAATAACATCTATATTGTCACATAATGTATTTCTTATAAAACATTTTAGTAATATCAATTTGTGGATGACAATTCACACATTATTGATTTAAATGTATTTTTATAATTCAGATTGCATCTTCAGCTAGGTTTTGCACTAGGTTTTTTTAGTTTAGAAATTTGTTTGCTGGATTTAAATTGATTGTTAAAGGAAATAGTAGTATATTAAATTAGCATGAAGTTTCTATATCAAAAGCATAATAAATTTTAACCTACTGAGAAACTTGCTCAAAAAAATGTATTTGAGTGTTTGAATTATAAACTGAATTGTTTAGTGTGTGCCATTCCAACAATTTCAGCTTAAAGACAGATAAAAGTCAGATTGGAAAAGTTAGATAACTTGAAATAATGTTTAAACAACTTGTGTACTTGCTCTGTATGTTCTACCAATCTGCAAGATGAGGTTGCATCTTTCCTTACAAAGTGTAGAAAGAGTCACAGCAGGGGCTTTCTGCTCTAAATTAAACCCTAAGGTAGATGGCTGTAACAACATACGCTACTGAATGTAACTCCTGGTAAATGCAGTGCACCGTAACAGAAACAGTGGGTGGGAATGTCAAAACAAAACATTCCTATATGCATGATGCTTGATGACTAACAAATGATTATAGCTCTCACTCTTCAATGGGTTAGCACAGTTGCTGCCCTTCCCAGAAAATCTCACCAGGGTTGACTGTTGGCCCATAAGATAGGGCTTTGCAATAGCATCTAAGGATTCTCTTTTGAGTTCTTTTTGCTATGGGGGAAGAACTTTTAGTGTCATACACAAATATCTTGGTCCTCAGCTGTCGTTCCCTTTTCCTAAAAGGTGTAAATCAATCAGCACTTCACAGAATTGAAATCTGGCTTCATCAGCAGGTAACCAGCAGAGGGGGCTAGACATTAAGCTCTTGCTACTACTCTCTGAAGGCTAAGCAGAAAATGGATCAGAGCCAGGATATGTGTCTGCTCTCCAACCTCAAATAGTAGAATTGTCAGTCCATGGGACCTTCAATATCATAAAGACTTTTTCTTTTCTTCCAAATATATTATTTGATTCATATTTCTTAAATAAAAAAAAAGTGAAATAGAAGAATAAGTTTGCATTAAAATTTACATCATATGAAAACAATGACTTCATCATTTGTTTTCATCGCTGTGTTCTGTGTGTCTGAGGCAATCTTCTTCAGAAGTACAAACCATTATTCTCTCAGGAAACTGCTCAATTCAAAACCAGACACGATAGCTGCAGCTCTATGGATTCAGAAGTGTCAACAGCATATAATGCAAATATTCAGTTCTCTTTGGCTTGCAATAAAGAGAACAAAAAGACAAGAGAAACATTTTTTCTATTGTGGTTATGTTTCAGATGTAAAAGAACTGGTGTTGAAAACCTGTAACTTTAGAAGTAGGTGTTTTAGGACTTATTTTAGAATTACTCATCTTTGAATTGAGTTGCAAATTGTGTGTCTCTATGATGTTATGCTTTTGTCAAACACAAGTTTTCAGATAGGAGTTAATGGATGAGATTCTCTGAGCTCTGGTGTAGTGGATATCAGACCAGTGTAATATTTCTTTTAGCCTTAATATTTTTGACTTTAAATGTTTTATTTAGATTTAATAGAAATGTACCCATTCTAAACTATTTAATATGCAAGGCATTATCTACTAGAAGAAAAGATCAAAGGAAAAAGAAATTGAGGCTTTGGCAGAACATTGGAAGGAAAGAATTAGAGAATGGAAGATCTGAGAATGGTAATAGGATGTTGTGTTCTGACATTATGACAATACCAGGACACTGAAAGAGAGCTCCTAATCTAACTCTAAGTGCCATGTTGCTGTAAGACAAGAAAGGTAGCCTTTAAGAGGCAGAACCTTTTCGATATTTGAAGGCTTAAGTCAGTTTTCACCTGGATATTAATTAGAAGCTAGAGCACAGATCACGCATCTCATGAGTCATCCTTCAGTAGCATCATTTAGCATGTAGAAAACCAAATCTGCTGTACCACCAGCAGATCACGTTGAATAGTTTCAAAGCTTAGCAAAATGTAGAAACTATTGTTGTAGCTCATTTTCTGGCTATGAAAATGCAGTTCATAGAATTTCATTCTCTCCAATGATGACTCCTATTTCTAGAGGACAGTGAAATAAAATCCTGACATCCTTAATACAAGAGCACTCTGGAGTAAGAGACCAAGTTACCTAAAATCCCCTTGGAAAGTTTGAAAGAGTAAAGAATGGAGCTGCTAAAGATATATATACATATATCTCTGCTATGATCCACAGCAGTGGTCATGCTCCTTAGAGGCACTGATTAAGTTAAGGAAAACAGGATGAATACTTGGTTGTTGTCCAATGCCAGAAAGAAGTCACAGTCTAAAAACCTGCTGCCTAGAAAGGGGTCAGTCAGTGGTGTTTGAGCTATGCAACACACTAGTTTTCTTTAATGGGGAAAGAAAAATAAATCTTAAAAGTATGGTCCAGAATGTACTGAGACTTTGCATAGACATGAAAAGCCCCAGCCTCAGAGGGGAAGTGTGGAAGTTTGGCTGCCTTCCAAAGCCTCAGACAAATCAGTCCCAAGGCTCTCAATGACTGGTGCCAGAGTAGGTGGTTCTGAAAGGTGGTCAGTGCACTTCACTATGTATATTCCAGGGCCCAGCAACTGGCTTATTAACTTCTGATCCATGTACACATTCTTTATTTTCCTGGCAGAAATACATTATGTGAGGGGAGGGGACCTGAAGAGACAAAGAAAAATGTGGGTATACATTAAAACTACCTTTTGTGGCAGTAGTTCGTGTATGTTCTGGAGCAACGAATAGTTACAGAGCAAAATTTTACAAAAACAGATAGCTCATTGTTTCAATAAAGCTCTTTTTTATATATAGTAATGTAATAAAAGACTTTACTGAATACTATAACAGATTTGTATCATTATGTCAACACGTGTTTTGACACATCAGACTGCAGCTAGCACGTTTGTTTTTATTTCTCTTGCCATCCTTTATTGTTTTCAGCCACAGACATATTAATGATTTTTCTTATTCTACAGGGAGACCGTGGCCCACAGGGACCTCCTGGCTTACCTGGTGAAGATGGGTCAAGAGTAAGTTGCTATTTACTTGAGATACATCATAAAACTTGAACCATGTAATGGGAATATGGTCATAATGCGTGACTTTTTTTCCTAAAACTCCTATTCCCTTTGTACAAAAACAGGGAGAAGATGGGGAAGTTGGACCAAGAGGTCTTCCAGGTGAAGCTGTAAGCAATGCTTTCTTATTTTTTTGTTTCTGGCCAATAGTCTGTTTTACAAATAAAAGTCACTCTCAGATTTGTTTTCCTTTCTATTGAATTGCTCTGGATTCCAGGTATAAAAATCAATGTGTGTGTGTATATGTAGAGAAAACTGATACTATCTAAAAAGTAAGCAAATGAACAGTTTTGTTAGGAGTGAAACGCTACTCACAAAATTACAATTAAGCCAGGAAAATATCCAGACAAGTATTCACAACTTTGAGAGTCACAAAGGCTATTTCTTATCCTATTGACCTAGTGTAAAATCAGTCACTGCAGACCTTGATACATGAGAATATAACCAAACCCGTTTCTTTAAAAGTACTTTCCAGACATCTGTTTATTAGAAAATAAGGTGTTTTTTTTCCTTTTTTTTTTTTCCCCACTACTGTGCTTCATTGTGTATTTTTATGCTTGTTTTCTATACAGAATTTCCACTGCTGTCAGTTGTAATTCTGCAGGTGCTGTCACTGCAGAGCAGAGCTCTGCATTGCAGGCAAGAAGTCAAGTTCAGAAAGGCGATTTTTACCCTAAATATATGATATACTGCTGCCTACTTACGAGTAGGAAGAAAATGCTACAGTCAGAGTATTAGTGATATATGTATTGCTATCACTATGCACTATGCATCATACATGAGGAAACTCTTCTGCATGCTTAAGCAAATGATGACACAAATGATGAAAACTAATTTTAATTTCCATAGTGTAAAGTCAAAAGATTTGGCTACAGAGCAAATCTTGCTCACGTTATTTAAGAGAATAGCCCTTGGTCTTTTGTGGATTTTTGGGGGGGTGCAAGTAACAAACCTGATTTTGTCTATCAGAATGCCTTGCATTTTTCATAAGAAAAATTTTAGTAGTTTTTAATTATGTAATGGATCTTTACTACAAATAAAAACACTGTTTCTATACTGTAAATAGTATTAGAGAGTATGATAGACCATATTTTCTAAAAATGGGAGTACTCACATGTGTGCTACAACAAGCTTGCCCTTCCAGTGACGTTCTGTTCGGGCATATGACAGAATGTAGGAGAACTTGTTATCAGTGATTTTTTTCCTTTCTTCCTTTTTTTCCCTAGCCCCTATGCTGCCATCCCATTATCATTCCTGCTCCTTGTCATAAAACTCACCCAGTCCTGCTCCTGGGGCTCTTCTTGTTCAGAAATACTCATGCAGGTGTTAATAAACGTTTCTTCTCTTTACAGGGCCCACGGGGATTACTGGGCCCAAGAGGTACACCTGGCCCCCCCGGACAACCTGTACGTAGGATGTGTTTTATATTTGCAATTTCTGGAAGAAAAATGAAAGTCCACTGAATGTTGCTCGTGTTTTTATCATTTGTTGTAGGGCATTGCAGGTGTTGATGGACCTTCGGGCCCAAAAGGAAACATGGTGAGTAAATAAATTGGGAATTAAAAAGGGATTGAATTCTAAAAATCCTTTCTATATTCTCTCGTCCCTGCCAGTGCCATCCCTTCCATTTTATTAAACTTTTCTGTTATCCCATTCAGAGGCTTCATGGTCTTACACTGAAAAGAGAATCTTCTATTGCTTAGTCTTCAGCCAAAAGACCTAATCAAGCATTCTCTCAAGCTCCTTTAGCACCATGGACTCCAGTGCTTAGGTCCTATGTTGGGACTGTTAGTCTCTTTTAAAGACCATGATATTCGTTAGCATGAAAAAAAAATCATACTGGATAGAAAGTTGGTGGTAGAGTTTTAAGAGGGAGGAACAAAGATGAGTTTGTCTTCCTTTTAGTCCTGACAATGAGGATCTGTAGTGCAGAAAAGCAAACCTAATGCCTTGATTTTTTTTTTTTTTTTTTTTTTTTTTTTTTTTTTGCGTGATAGGGTCCTCAAGGGGAGCCAGGACCTCCTGGTCAGCAAGGAATCCCTGGCCCGCAAGTAAGTGTAAAATAACTCTCAAAAAGTACAATGTGACTTGCAGCAAATATTTAATAAATGAAATTAGTACAAAGCTAGCTTTTCACGTGCAAAACTGATAAAGCTTGAAGGATTTCATAAATAATTTTGCATGTGTGCCTAGGGCAGTGAGAGCAGAGTTTTCAAGTAAGCTTTCAGAGGGATTTTTTGTTCAGGAGAAAAATGATTCATTCAGTGTTCCTGGAATGCAGCAGGAATGGCCACACCTGGAGGAGGGTTCTGAATAGGATCTTGTTACAGACCTACTGCCAAAATAGTGGCTTGTGCAAAAGGCTCACACAAAACTCCTGATCTAACTGGTAAGGAAAAAAAAAAAAAAAAGCCACATATTTGCCAGTGTGTTTAAACAGATTAATGAGGGACCTTTAGTAGGGTGAATGTATGTATATTGTTCTCCCTGGTTTTTCACACTAGTTCCTTTCTAATAGGGGCTTCCTGGTCCGCAAGGTCCTATTGGACCTCCTGGAGAAAAAGTAAGTTACAGCATTATTCTGGTATTTCACAGTCACTTCTGTGCAACAATCTTGCTTAAGTGCTTAATGTCTTTGCTATGTTTTAAAGCATAGTAATCTAGGATATCAAAATGAGTAAATCTTCCTGAAATCATCAAGTAAATAAATAACCAGTGGAGACCTGGCTTTCCTCTCACTTATACTTTTTCAGAAGCATAATTTCCTCCCTTTATTTTGGGTTATTGTTTCCTTTATTAGATTCAGAACCCTATCTACATTATTAAACATTGTATACTTGTGTGTCGATTAATTTCACAGCAAGCTGTGAAAAATATTTTTATTGCTTTTTTATATAAAGGTTTTTTATCTACTAATGGTTGATTCTGCTCTCATTTTACAAGGATTATATTCTGACATAACTCTTTGGTATAATTGGCCTAGCTGTAGTGTCACTTCATGTATTTTTTTCCTGATCTATTTGTACATGTTCCCATGGTTTGAAACATGTCTTCTGTCCATTTCAGAAATGTCACTGTTGAATTCTAAATTAGCTTTAATTTTCTCCCCTTTTTGCTTGATTCTTCTTTGATTTTAGGTGTAACTACATTTTATATCCTTTGCTCTTATAATTAAATGTATTGAATATGGATTTTTTTTTCCTTTTTCCTTGACTGTTTTTCTTTTCCTTAGCTATTCTATGTCTTTTACTCTACATCTCAGTTACTCTCCACCTTTTCTTTAGCTACTCTACATCTGGGGTAGATTTTCCAGTTGTTTTAAAAGAGATTGAAATACTAAAATGACCTACATTTGTTTGCTGGTTGCCTAAGTTCAGTCCTCAACAAGAATGATCCTCTATCATCCTAGCAAATGATAGAATGTTCACTATCAATCTTAAGATGTGTCTCTGTTACTGCATTTAGGGACCTCAAGGCAAACCTGGCCTGCCTGGCCTTCCTGGTTCCGATGGGCCTCCTGTAAGTAACTGAAGATTTCATCCCTTGAATGTCTAAATAGTCCTACCAAATAATATGTAACAATATCTGTCTTGCAAAAAGAAAATATAGAATAAAAGGACCAGTAATCCTAGTTGGCATCAGTATTATAAAATACATCTAAACACTGTATCGTTTGTGCTAGTAAAACTTCTGGAATTATTTTTTCTTTTGCGGCTGCTGCTAAAAATGGCTGTGGGCTTTTAAAATGTGGTCCCTGATGGTGAAATTTGGCCAGTTCAGAACAGTTATCCCATCTGTGTCGCCCGCCAACTTCTTGCCCACCACAAGCCTACTTGCTGGGGGCTGAGCGGTAAAAAGTGAAAACTTCCATGCTGTGCACACATTGCTCAGCAATAGTCAAAAGACCGGTGTGTTCTCAACACTGTTTTAGTCGCAAATCCAAAGTACACCACCGTATGGACAGCTCTGAAGAAAACAAACTCTGTCCCAGCAATACTTGATACACATACCCAAAATTATCTCATTCATGAACAAGTAGGTTTGTTCCAAGGAAATGCAAGGGAGTTAGGTTAAACTCAGTCCATTCTAAATGACACACCTCTTTACAACCATAGAGTTATACTTGTGATTGAAGGAAATGAGCGGTACCTTCCTGTGAGCTTTGTATCTGATCCTGTATCTGAGTTAATCACTTGAAAGCTCAAAGGCATCTTTTCAGAAGATAGGTAAACTATTGCTGTGTTATTTCTTTTCACTTCACTTCTGTGTAAGGAGATGTCATTCTATTTTGAAGGACAGACATTGTTAGAAGTGGTATATTATACCGGAATTATTAGAAATCTACAGGGATACAAATGTGCTCAGAAACAGCAGCAGTTCTTGAATTATTTACTGTTATTGAGACCTCTGCTACTGGATGGGGATATGAAATTTTGTGCACAAAAAAAAAAAAAGTATCTTCTAGAAGATGTGGATTAAACCATTGACACATGTGTTCTTTAAAAAACAAATACTCAATGTTAGTAAGACAAGCTTTTAAAGCAATATTAAAAATCACTGCTAAGCAGGTATGAAATACTTTTTATTTTATGATTCTTTTAATAAACTACATACTTTAAACTGTTTTCCAAACCATTAAATTGAATATAAGCAATAGGGATTTGTTATATAAGATTAGCAGCCACATCAAAAACATAACATATTTGACACACCAAAAACATTATGGAATGTAAACAAGACTAAAACATGAATGTGTTCTCAACAGTAATAGTAAATATTTGGACCACGTCTGGCAAAACAATAGATTTACTATTCTCTTCTAATAAGACCAATCAACATAGATAGAAAAAGGATTCCCAAGAAATAAACATTTTATGTTAAAAGCAAGTCACAATTTAAATCACAGACATTGAAAGTAGCACAGAATGTTAAAAGTAGATCAACCTTTTATTGGCTTCCACAGTAATTCCCATCTTTTTAAAAGTGTTTTAGGAATATGTTCATGCCTTAGTATTAATCTTGTTTCAGAATCAAATTTGAATGCGTCTTGCATTAAAAGCCTCTTGAAGCATTAAATAGACAAAAGAAGTGATCACAATATTCCTAAAAAAATCACTTTAACTATTTTCTATCTTTTCCAGATAAGAAATATTGAAAGTGTGTTTAGTGACTTGAAATTCAAATGTTTAAATAACTGTGTTTTTATAATGAAATTACAGTTGCCAAAATGATTATTTTCCAAACCAGATTAATTTCTTTTAAATTAGGGGCATCCTGGCAAAGAGGGTCAGTCTGGAGAGAAAGGTGCATTGGTGAGTTTCAAAACTTTTCTATTTATTTACATAGCATTTTTTGTTTGTTTGTTTTATGGCACACCTGTTACTCAAAGAACTATTCAAGAAGATAACAGAAAACCCATGACACATGCAGAACGTCTGTCTGCAAGCATATTAACTATATTCTAAAGGAGATTACTAATATGAGCATAGAGATTACTCTTTTGAAGTAAAACTGATTATGGAGTTGACAGAATGGTAATCAATAGAAGTTGCTTACATGTCACATGGATAACTTGTAAATAGTTTGACTTTACAATTCTGTGGTATACAGTAGCTGCTAGGACTCTTCAGAACCTTGTTTTTGGGAAACTTACAAATGCATGCATATAAACTGTATTTTTTTTAGGCTACCTTAAAGTCAGTGGCAGTGAGAAGTAATTCCTTTAATGTAATGAAGCATCAAAGAGTCTTGAAAGACTCTTGGGGCTCTGTAAAACTGATTTTAGTTGTAGTACTGATTTCAATGACAGTAATAACAGGATACCTATTCTAGATAGACAGGATGAATGAATGAGTGAATAGGACATTTCAGAAAGTACAGTTCCACTGACACTAGCATATTAATTTTTGTCCAGAATGCTGTCTGCTACAGCTTACACAAATCATTTATGTTTTGAAAGTATATAAGCATACATATATATATGTGTGTGTATATATATATATGTATGTATTTGCTGATAAATTTCAACCAAATTTGAGAAGAACTGTTATTTCTCAGAGATGTTAAGGGCCTAATTTTTTTTGTGAAAAGACAGTTGAAAAGTAGAAGACATTATTAGGGGAAAACCATGCTGCGTGTCCATCTCCAATATCAAAGAATCAACAAAGCTCAGCCTCAGGCACAGATCTGAACATTTCCACACTTCCTTGCTTTCATAGCTTAAAGAACTCAGTTCCTTTAGACACCACCAGCAACTGCATAGTATCCAAGTTAAGCATCTTTTAAATACTCAGCAAACACTAATTAACAACATCCAAATACCAGTCAATATTATGAAGTACTGTGAGCCTTCTAATTGTCAGGTTTGTAATCTTTTTTTTTATATATATAATTTATTTGCAGACACCATTATATTTATTATTATTATTATTTTGAATTTGTATTTTTGACTTGATTTTTTTTGTACATTCTCAAATTACCATTGTTTCAGATTATTTGTGTTGTGGATAGAAGTTTCCCAAATATACAAGTAGAACCAGGTTCATAAATCTATTAGTAGTTTTATATATTGATATTGAAGACTACTTCGTGATGACATGACTTTTCTTTATGTCAGGCAGTCTGAAAAGTCTATCAACTCAGTGTTATTTTGATGTCTCACACATGACTGCTGCAGTATAGTGAAAGAACAAGGATTAGGCTAAGAAGTACTTGTTAACCAACTACTGTACAAACAAAGTTTCTTTGTTCCAATCTATTTTAGGGGCCTCCAGGTCCTCAGGGTCCAATTGGCTATCCAGGCCCTAGGGGTGTAAAGGTAAGATTTAATTGCTGGATCCCTCCTCCAGCCCTTTTTGATTATATACATGTGGGTAATTCTTTATATTCTATCTTTAGGGAGCAGATGGTGTCCGTGGACTCAAGGGATCCAAAGGTGAAAAGGTAAATCTATGACAACTTGTAATTCCTTTCTCTTTTTCTGTTCTTTATTTCACTGCAATGTCTTCTGTCTCCTTCACTGCCATGTGTTTTCTCTTGCAGCAGTGAGTTTATTTTTGCCTCAGCCTATGGACATACCAAGCCCAGTTCATAAATCAGTGACCTCTATGACTATTTATGCTGGTACAATATAAATATAAAATATTAAGTTGTTAAAATGGGTTTGGATCCTGTTGGCACCAGTTTAAGTAATCTCTCTAAGCTGCTTTTAAGTACAGAATTAGAGATTCTCTGCCTTATTGATAGACGTTATTTATATAGATGTGGATGCTGAGAAGCTTGTTAGAGAGATTTGTGGTAACAACAGTGTCATTCTAACTGTCTTGATAAGGCTGTATGCTAGATTTTATTTTGTACCCAAATTTTCCAAAATCTTTCTAGGTTCCAGGTTTTTTGACCCAGGTCTTTACCTTAGTTAGTGGTGGACAGTCCCAGTCAGATGCAGATATATCAGTGTGAAGAAAGCTTTTACATCTCCCTGATACCATTACTTCTTTATACAGAGCAAATGCACTTACTATAGCAAACATCCAGTACTGCCATCTCTACTGATTTCTGATGGCCTGAAGTGGCTGAAACTACATCCATTATAGAGTTTAAATTCCCGATTTCCTCAGCCCTCAGAATCAGTGACAGGTAACAGACACCATCAGTCATACCTCCTGTCCCCACAGGCAAATTTACCTTGTGGCTATTGTGTATATATTTATAACTATATTTCTAAATCAGAAAACCAACTCTTGCCAAAAACCCTTGATCTGAACACTAGAGATGTGTCTTTCAGGCTCAGATGCCAAGAGATGCTGTACGTTTTCAGGCTTTCCTGAACCACAGTTTGTCCAGCCTGCATGCTCATTTTAGAGTTGCTTATTAAATCTAATCTAAAAAAGAGGAGCATGTTTAATACCTATGGAGACTGGACACTTGAAAAAAGCAACTTGTGCCTTACTGAGTGATTAAAAAACAGCTAGGACAAAATACAGAACTCACATACAAAGAAGATGTGTGTATGTATGTGTATCAATGAGTGCTGATTAGCATAATCTCCACTACATTCCTGTGTTCCTAAAAATTGATCTCACAATTGCAATAAGACATTGAACTCTCCTGAACACCTCAAAAGGTCACACAAATTATTTCATAGATGGTTCTCACAATGCTGTAAATGGCAGTTACACAAAGATCTTTTTTACTAAAATTACTCAGATATCATTACTCAACAGAAAGTATTGTAAGAGAGAAATAAACTGATCAGTCAGGAAAGCTTCTGTAGGTCTTAAATGGCCCCAGGGATATCAGAGGAGGTCTATCTCTTTATGATCAGTAGATGTGACTAAAACTCTTTAGCTTGTGTGTGTGTGTGTGTTAACAATAATGAAGAAACGGAGCATTCAGTTCTCTCCTCCTACATGGAGTAAAATCAGCCTATGTAGATCTCAATGGCTGGAACCTCACTGTGAAAGATGAAGAGTTTCAGTTTATTTGGTCAGTGGTTGGCAGATGGTCATTTCTCACTGATATGCTGCACTGTTCTCATATAATTAGTACTGTCCATGGCCATAACTGGGAGCAGCTTTTACAACTGAAGATTTTTTTTCATGTTCTACATTCTACCTTTTTCACCTCTCAGTAAATTTTGAGAAGGACCACCCTGGAGTTTTAATGTATGCAATTTAAGATGACCTTGTAAAGCTTATTTTCACCATCTACAAAGCACATGGAACCTGGTTGTAGAATGTTTTTAGTCTCTCTTTTTTTTTTTTTAATAACTTATGATGGGGTACCTCTTTATTTTTTTCATGAATACACACTTTTGAGAAAGTAGATTTGCTACTGTATGTTCTTTTATTTATAATATTAATATCTCATCACCTATTTTAAGCTGTTTAGCACCACAGCAAATCTATATTAAATCTAAATATATTTACTGCATTCTGCATGGCTACTGCTGAATATTGAGCAGAGTCAAAATGGTTTTAGCCTTGCAATTGAGTTTCCCTGATCAAGGAGAAAACAAAAATATTCTGGGCCCAGTAGTGCCAAGCGCATTACACTTTTTTTGAAATGAGGATGAAAAATAAAGCCTTTCTTATTTATTTCAATAACATTTGGATCACGATATTGCTCTTTCCTGGCTTTATTGACAGTCCAAATGTTACTCAGATTCAAAGTCAGCAATATTACTTCATTGTATATAATAACGAACAGCATCACGGTAAAAACATTTTACTAAATGCTCATAATCACAAGGAACTTTACTCCCAGGATAATAACTAAACATCAGATAAAAAGGCACTGTCAGTAATCTTTTGTTGCATGGCTAAAAGGTAGGTTCAGATTAGATGTAAGGAAGAAATTCTTCACTATGGGGGTGGTGAGGCACTGGAACAGGTTTTGCTCATGGAGGTTGCGGATGCCCCATCCCTGGAAGTGTTAAAGGTCAGGTTGAATGGGGCTTTGGGCAACCTGGTCTGGTCCAGTGGGAGGTGTCCCTGCCCATGGCAGGGTTGGGGGTGGAACTAGATGGTCTTTAATGTCCCTTCCAACCCAAACCATTCTATGATCCCATGATATTGGAGCAATGGCTGTATGATGAGTTAAATTAAGGAGGACTGAACTAAAAGCTGATCAAATATGCTAGACTAAGTTGTGCACAACTAAACTGAGCAACTCTGGAGATTTCTGTTTGTATCTGAAATAACTCATAACTCAGAATGAAACTTGTACAAGTACTGTCTGCTTATACTTCATTATGGGGACCTATTAAAATGCCTGGAGTAAATTCTCTGCCAGAACTTATTAGGTAGTAAATAAGTAATTCACGCTAAGAATAAAAAATAATGTTCACCTGTTTTTTGCCACTGTATACAAATTCAGTCTTAATGTCCATTGTTTTATCCACTTTCTTTCCATTACATCAGCCAATGAGAGTAGGCAGGGCTGTCTTGCCAGACACCCAACAACTGTGTAGAGACTACTTCTTCTTTTAGTGGTTATGGCCGTTAATGTGTCTTAATTTTTAAGATTCCATTACCAGCCAATTCTTTGATTCCTTTCATGACACTATTAAGACACTAGTTTAAAAGAAAAGTTAATTAAAAGGGAGGTTCTGCTATTGAAAAGAAAAACACTGAATAATTTGTCACCTTTTTTTTTTTATTTAATTACATTGATGGCCTTATTAAAAAGGGTGATAATCCAAAAATGTTTAGGCGTTAAGAAATGATTTTATAAGATAATTCATGATAAAACTGAAGAATTATGTTGTCTATGTCTTTAAAAACCTTTTAAACAGTTTTAAACAGCTGCTATTAGGAACTTTCAAATTAAAAAGTTAATTTGTACAGTGTACTTATATACTTATACCTCACATAGCAATAGCCATATTAGAATTTTCTTATGTTCTCACTCTAAGTAAATTATCTGAATCTGTAGTAAACATATTCTCTTATGTTGTCTGCAGAAAACAAACACCAAAAACAAAAACAGCTCTATGTTACTAAAAGTCTTATTACATTTATTTCTGCCTTCTTCAGGGCGAAGATGGTTTCCCAGGATTTAAAGGTGACATGGGCCTTAAAGGTGATCGGGTAAGCATTTATTCATGTCCCTTAGGATCTTAAAATGTGTAAATATTATTTTGAAATTATCACTGAAGTGAACAAGTAAATTTACACTGAAAATGAAGTAAAAGCTTTTAGCTTACATTGTTTCTATTCCCTGTGCACGCACAGATATAAGCCACAGATCTAGGTCTTCTGCATTAACAATGGCACAGTTATAAAGAGGAAGAGTGCCAATTTTGGATATCATTTGCACTAAGCCTCTTCCTAGGGAGTCTCTTTTTCAAGATTCCAAGATCCTCCACTATTTGCCTGAGGAAGGTTAATCTATGCAGAATAAGATGTTTCCATTCCAACCATATCTAGTAAATCTCTGTCAAAATGCACTTTATTTTATACAATGTATACAAATACATTATAATGTATAATACAAATGTGCGTATTTTATGTTATAGAAAGGACACTTCCTTTCATAGGAAGTGTTTCAGAAGTTTCAAAAATACAAAAAAAAAAAAATCACAAGAAGCTAGTGGCTTGTATCTGTTAATCTGTATACATAAATAACTGTGATGATGGTAACAATAAAAATTCTTAGATCCCCACATTTTTCATATATGGATTGTCAGAGTGCCTTAACAAGAATTTAGTGAAGAAAAAATAAGAATGCAATTTCCAGAATGAGCTCTCTTCGGACAAGGACACTGGCCTCTAACAGTTATGCAAGTAATATTTGGTGCCTTTATGCTTTTGCATTTATATAATGAACTTAAGTAGTGGTATTTTCCTAATCTCCATTTATGTTTAATAAAAAATATTTTCAAGTAATTGTAGGTAGTCTTGCTACTATATGCACACAGTCAGCAGCTCCATATTTACATAGTGTTGTATTTTAGGGAGAAGTTGGTCAGCCTGGTCCACGAGGAGAAGATGGTCCAGAAGGTCCAAAAGGTCGAGCAGGTCCATCAGGGGACCCAGGTGCTGCTGGTCCTGCTGGGGAAAAGGTCAGTAGCCAGTTACCAACATAAACATGTCATTGCCTCATAACAGATGCAGCCCATGACTGTCATCACTAAAAAGACAAACATCCAGATCTGCAAGATCTTAGGCTATCTAACAGTAGTTTTTATGAAACACTACTACAGCAGGTCACCGGAGTTCACCTTTGAACAGGTATTGGGAATCGTTTTTTGCAAGTGTAAAAAACAGCATTGTAAGGCCTCATTGGCACATAAGGCAGGAAATTTCTTGTCCTACATACGGTGCATGCCAACTACAAAAAATATGATTCAGAGGAAATAGTTGGTTACAAAGGAGGAATAAAGGTGCTGCAAGAGAGTGAATTAATATTCAGTCATATGATAGCAAATTGTGTCACTAAGATTGGTTTAAACAGAAAACCTCAGTAGAAATCCCAAACAATCTTGGGAAAAGTGAAAGGTGCTATTTAAAGAGAAGACTGAATAAAGGATAGGGAAAAAAAATATAGGAGGCAACAAACACACAGATAAGTACAAATCCCTGTAGAATCCTAACCTCAACAAAAAACACTAGGGATGGATATAGAATGGGAAAGGAAGATGAGGAATTCATATATATTTCACTGGGGGAGAGCATCTGAAAAGAAAGTATGTCCTTTTGGAAACCTGGGAAAGAATGATTAAAATAGAACAAGAAAGAAATTTCAGATATATGTATACTGTCCTTCAAAAAATTGTGAGAGAGAGATTTGTGAATTCTTAGATTTCCTCACAGTATTAGGGCAGTGCCTGTAAGAGCAACTATCAGGTGTCCTATTCCCTTCTCATTTCCTATGACTTGTTTCATGCAAAGGTACTACTCTTCCCTGCTAATTAAAGTCCTACAGTACTCGGAGTACTTTTACTCTCTACGTTCAGCTGGTCCTGTGATAATAAAGCTTTCCCAAGCAGGTTAGGGCAGCATTGTCTGAGTCAAGGAAATGCCAAGTACAGTGTCAAAAGAATGAGCAACATGTCAGGAAGGAGCTTAAAAAAACATCCATATCCACACTCAAAACCTAGGCAGCTGAGCCTTGCTCAATCATAAAATGAAGCACAAAATTTTCACTGAATTTAGCACTGAATTAGGCTTGTTGCAGTGTCATGCTGCAAAAGATTTTAATCATTGTATGGCATGCAGTTTGTTTCAGTGTGGCACAGAGCACAGTGTGGCAGCATTATAATTATTTTTATAAATTGAGGAAAGAATTATTATTTAATAATGTACCAGCCAGACCTGTGGGCTTACATGAATATGAAAACGGACATTTTTATTCATGTGCTCTATTTTTTTAAGAATAAGCATGGTTATTTTCACAAATTCCCTTCTGCATACAGACCTGCTTCCTCTTTTCTCTAAGGTTACTGCTGAGTACCATATTATATAGTATAATTATATATTTTCCATTGAAATCTTCTCCAAAATGTGACAGCCTGGAACATGGTCTGTGTTTAGAAGACTCAAATTCATCCCTAGAGTTCTCATCTCTCAAAGATTGAAACTGCTTTCCCCCTACCTTTGAAAGTGGCAAACCATCAATCATCCCCTAGACAACTGAAGAGATCAACTCCATGGAGTACTGTATTTCATTTGTAGGAATCAGTAATGTCAGCGTTGATCAGAATGCTCACCCTGTTGTCCTTTTTGAACATAGGAAAGTGGTCATGTTTGTTGATAAATCTATCATCAGCAAATAGTCAGTGGAGTGTGATTTATCATAGTCACAAACAGCTTAGAATTTTTCAACAAAAATGGTTGATTCTTCAAGTGCCTATTTGGACAACCAAAAAAAAAACCAAAACCCTATGAAAAAAGCAGCCATCACACAGTATAAAGTAAAAAGAACTTCTCACAATATACTAATACCCTGATTTCATACAGAATATTTGTAGTTCAATGACCTTAGCACCACATCTTAGAGGTACTGGCTTTGTTGACCTCATTAACTGGAGCGGAATTTTTATTTAGATTTGAGGAACTAAGCCCACTGGTGATTAATAGTTAAAATGAGAAATTGATTTCATTGAATATTATATTTTATAAAGTGCCATCACTCTAGGTTGTGGAAAAAATACTTTCCATAAAGGTTTGCTGAAGCACTATGGAGACTGAAAAATTAAAATTTAACACTGTATTTTTATTGCAGGGTAAGCTTGGTGTGCCCGGATTGCCAGGATATCCAGGCAGACAAGGTCCAAAGGTGCGCTTTAAATGAATTGTAAATCTTATGCTGTTTTTCACATTTCCTTTCTTGACAAACATGATCTGAAGTAAAATCTTTTAAAATATTGGATCCCTAAGGCAGGATCTTCAAGGAACACTAACTTTCCTGTTAAATATGCTACCTTCAAACTTTTTGTCATCCTTTCATGAGTTGTGTTTTGTGTCAGCATCAGGCTGGCATACATTAAATGATGTTGAGAAAGAAGGAACTGCCTTTATGTTTGAAAGAGAATAAGCATTGTATTGACCGTGAAATGGATGCTGATGGTGATGTCAATTTTCCATGTGGTACAAGGATTCCATTTGTGTCATTACTGCTTCTTCCACAGAATAAGCCTTATTTCTTTGGAACATACAATTTACAATTTTCATCACATTTTCCTTTTGCTTTTGTTAAGACAAACATGACAAAACCCAACCCTCGTTTTATTCATGTGCTCAATCCTTCAGTTGTCTTCTGTGTTTGAATGCAACAGCAACAGGAAAAAAAAAAAAAAAAAAAAAAAAGTTAAAATAGATAAAATAGACAGCTTCTGGTTTAATAGAAGGTTTATATTTTTAAAACATATTTTTATGAAACATGTTTTTGACAAGGTTGTCTTAACACAGCTTTAGGAAATGAGCATGCTAAAGTAATTGCAAAGTCTCTTTCTGAGATTAATGAGAAAGAAAAAATGGAATAAAAACATAATTTTACAGACAATTCCTGACATAAGGCCATGAGACATTGCATCTCCAGACTGTCTGAAAGATGAGTCATCTACAGCAATATCACAAGCAGAAGAATTTCTTACCCCTTTTACACAACCGAACAATCACCTGCAATAAAATCCTCAATTTCCTCCTAGTTTGGGATGTATTTTTATCTTCCAATTTGAAAATATGATTTTTTTGCCAGAACTACAACTTCCTGTCTGGCTAAGCAAAGGGTTTTTCTGACTCTTGACTATAGATCTTTTTTCTGTCAAGTAAATTAACTATCCAAAGAATGCTTATTCACTAAACACATTTGTGTTAATGAAGAATATCAAAACCATCTATGGAAATTATGTATGGAGACTATTCACCTTGACAATCATGCATTTTTTCCCTCCTACTTCTTAATTGAAATGTCTCAGATTTCAGTCTTTTTGCTCTGCTTTAGAGAACTGTCTTTTGAAAAGTCTAAGATCAAAGAAGTTTTACATTATTCAGTTCTAAGAACAAAATTGATGTAACACTTCAAATAAAATTTGAATGATTCTTTTTTCAGCAAAGACTTGCTCAAGAACAGCATTATATTACATTTTAATCGGATTAAAATTGAATATGGTTCTCAAACTGCATACACTTTTTGCTCATCTAACTTGACACTTAAACGTTCAGGAAAAAGTAATAGCAGCTACAATGCATCAACTTGCTGGAGAATTGTTTTGAAACTTATTCACAGTCCAGTTAAAATTAACATAAGGAAGAGGGGAAAAAAAGAAACAGCAGAAAGGTTATTAACTAGGTAAAGGAAATAAGAAATTCTGTCCCAATATTGTTGAGAAGGTTCACACTACTCTTTTTTTTTGTTGTTGTAATTTACTTGTTTTTCATTATTTTTCTTCTGAGATTTGTTCGTAGAGTACTGCCATTATCTGATAATTTTCACAATATTTTTAATCCTGCCAGTCCCTTATGATTAGCACAATTTCAGAAAGTACTTCATATGTAAGATATTTACATCCTAATCATGCCTATTAATGTCTATGTCTGATTATTTGAGTTGTTTCTACCCCTAGCCCTTTAATTATAAACATAGTTGGGCTTTATGGAGTAGGATTTTCACAATTTCATTCACTTTTGAAGTTGTAAGTGGTGAAGAATTAAAAACAAACAAACAAACAAAAAAACACACCAACACCAAAAAAAACCAACAATGAGTATCAGTCAGGTTTTCATTAGAGTCACTGTCAATGAAGTTGTACTGCCCCCAAGTTCATTAATGGATAATTGGAATGATTCATGTGACATAAGATTAAAATTTTTGTCATATACATGTTACTTGCCACCACAATTTTAATAACAAGCTATATAGCTATAAAGGCAGGGAGTCTGTCCAGTAGTTTTAGTATCTGACCAAACCAAACACTGCTTTGATTTTTCATCATCTGTAGCCTGGAAGTATTTTTTTTTAATTAAGTTTATCACCTCTTTGACCCCAACTCCCTTATGACAAATTAACACATTGGTGCTCACCTGTCTGCTCACCTGTCTGGAAGAGCACACCTGTCTGCTCTTCCTTTGGACCTGTACACCATAAATCAAGAAGAAAAAGGTACTGTTCAGGTTAAGTGGGCACTAAGCAGGAGGAAATGGAAGAAAAAGGAGAAGCAGGAATAACTTCTGGGAGCAGCTTCTATACATAGAATCAAGTCAGATGATCTCCCCATAAATTCTGCTTACTAGAAGAGCATATAAACACATGTACAAATTGCATCAGTTAAATGAAACTGGCCAGTTTACAGTGAGTAAACCACCCAAGGTCATTTACAGTTCAGTGAAGTGAATAAAAAACCACTGTTGAGATGTGGCCACACTTTGCAATTGCTTTGAATACAGTTATTTTGTAAGAGAATTATTGTACTGTGAGGTAGCAAGGCCTTGTTTATTTCTCTTTGTTATGATACAGTTATTTCTAGTGGGCTGTTAATGATCTTTTCCTACTGTAAAAAACTGGTCCAGATTTAATGAAGATGCCTAATATGACAAATACTGTCCATTCTATGCATTGATGTTTCTTAATGCATTCTGAACTTGAGACATTATGGCAAGTTAATTTGCAGCTATTCATCAGAGCTGCCACACTTGCAAATTTGACATGATGTAAAATGTTCATCATTTTGGAGGTGTGATTTACATATAAATTAAATGCTGGCTATACTACAGTTTTTTGTTCTTGATATTTTCTGATATTTGTATTGATTTCTTATTTAGGGCTCAACTGGTTTCCCAGGATTTCCGGGTGCCAATGGAGAGAAAGGTGCAAGGGTATGATAATTCTTGCTTTCATGACAATTATCTTTTTGTACTCAAGTGCTATGGGAAGTCAGTTAAAAATAGAGGTATAAGCTATTATCTGAGGAACTATAAAAACAGGCTTTTCACTCTTAAGATGAATCTGTACAGTTACGTAAAACAGGACACACAGAGACACGAGTTCTCATTCTTTAAGGTATTAATTTAAGATACAGGAACTGAGACACTTTCTAGTTGGGTATGCTACCATAATTATACATTGGAAAGAGAAATCACCTTTGAGCAGCTGATTTAACAGTATAGCTGAGTGATCTTGCAAGGACTGTTTTCCTGTATCCCATGAATTAACATACTACCATGTAACTTACCCTCAAGGAAATTCAACATGTATTTTCATAAGTATTCTGATTTACCACAATTTTTTGTATAGGCTGAGCTTTTTTTTTTTTTAAAAAAAAAAAAAAAAGTATACCAGACAACATGAAGAACATATGCTATTAACAAGTAGATGCAAAATGACAGATTTTGTTGCTTTGTTTATTGGAAGCTGGTGAGTGATAATCTGTTAGGTGTATTCTAACTAAAAACAAAATGCAGATTTGAAAGAAAACTGTAGTGTTGTCTCTAAAGCTTAATTGAATATAGCAGAACATGTTGTTAGAAAGCTGAGAAAATTAACAGAATTGAGAGGATGGGTCAGAATTCATAGAAATGATCAGCTTAACAAGGCTTTAAGTCAAATTGAAGTAATGTATATATTATTGTTCTTAAAAATCCATTTTAATTTGCACATGAAAACAAGCAGGAAATCATGATTTTTAGATGAAATACATGAAATCCAATTGCATTCACATTATTTATGCGTGCTTTAGATTTTTCTTGTGTTATTTTAGCTAGGATATGTTGTTACGGACAGAAAAGCAGTATAACAATGTTCAGGTCATCCTTGTTGGGCAAAATGGGACATGACTAGTAATCAGGATATCAGATTTATTTTTTTTTTTAAAAAAGATAAAACATCAAAGAACAAACTTAAAATTATGAAAATATATTGTTTCATTTTCTTCATAAAGTTTTTAGTTCAGCTACGGTTCTAATGACGTAATTAATACCGAACTGCATATATACTTTGGTATTATGCTGATCATCAATAAGCCAACAATAAATGTATGTTGTGGGTTTTTTTTGTTTTGTTTTGTTGTAATGTGAAGTAGGTACTATTTTGAGTCTTGCTTAATGGCATATCATTCTGTGATATTCTACCAAACACACTGGTAATAAGACAGTAATTGTCCCTGAGAAGTTCACTAGCTATGTAGCATTATAAGAACAACACATAATTTTTATTTTAATAAGTAAATAAGATCAATGTATAAAAATAAGAGCACCTCAAGAAAACAGCTGAACAGCTGTATGCATTTTCATTTTCAATAAGAGCAAGCTTTATGCTAGAAAGTCTCTGCTGCCTTACTGTTGCTGTTGTGAGAGAATAGAAAGTACCAGTCATCAAGTATTTTTTTTTCTACCTGAAGAATACTGTTGAATGTTAAGCTTCCTTCCATTAGAATGCACAGCAATATTAACCTAATCCGAGCCTAAAGAAGGGAATCTGTTTAGTAAGATTAGGAGGTATACTGAAGCAAAAAAAAAAAAAAATTAATGGCTAATATTCTGACAACTTCTATATTACCTCTGTTCAAGTGTGCAGAATCCTGGTAGGTACTACAGTCCCTATTTCTGTTTTATATATATACTTATATATATGCAAGTATATGTATATACATGTATTATGTATATAAAGAGAGAGGATTACCCTTTGTTTTCAACATTAGCCTGTGGAACTGTGCATGGGAAAATGGGAATTCTGTCTTCAAGGCTATTATTACATTGGAAATGATGCCAAGTCCTTTAGACTATTGCAGAGGGACTCTGTTGTGTGGTATCTTCACTACTATCTTAAAATAGTTTAAAATATTCTAATGCCTATGACAGAATCTGTCTCTGAGGCAAATTTAGTGTGTTTGACTACAAGTGTCAATGAACTCAGAAAGATAATTTTATAAAGGGCCATACATAATTCTGTAAATTAAAATGAGAAGTAGATACTTCAAATAATGTTTAAACATAAGGGAGTTGCACTTTACCCCCACTTCAGTAGAAAACATTCTCTCTCAAATGTGGTGTTTGCTAAAACGACTTCTGTGAACTTTTCTTTACAGGGATTACATGGCAAACCAGGCCCAAGAGGACAACGAGGACCAACAGTATGTACTTTTGTTTTGCAATGTAGAGGCTTTTCTATATTAATTGCCTCTACTATACTGTGAAGAATTATTTTGATTTGAAGTCATTACAGAATTCAACAATTATCACTAAGTGTATCATTTTTTTTTTTTTTTTTAATTGACAGGGTCCAAGAGGCTCAAGAGGTCCAAGAGGTCCAACTGGCAAACCAGGTCCAAAGGTAATTGTCGGCCACACAATGTAAGTCAGCACTGCAGGCTGTTTCTTTTAAAGAAAATAGAGGTTTAACGTTTGAACATACTGTTTTTTCTTTCTAGGGTACTGCAGGCAATGATGGTCCTCCTGGCCCACCAGGCGAAAGGGTATGTGAAAGCTATTTATATGCATGTCTTTCCCCACTGTATAGGAGTATGGTTTGGGTGTGAGAGAGCTGGTTTATTTTTAGTTTTCCTTCTCATGTACCCTTCTTGGACCACAGTAACTAGAAAGAGCAAAACATCACTTCTAATGATACTGCTTTTCACAAAGTTAGGAATGGGGAAGCTCAAGTTTGCTGAAAGCTTCTATCTGTAGCTCAGTTTTGTATAAATAGGGCACAGAGAATTCATACACACTTTGCATTATATCCATGCAAATTACAGTTGGACTATCAGTCTGTGCTCTTAAGAATAGCTTATTTACCGTAGCATGATACTTTTCTTTACAAATCATTCAAGCCATTTTGAGAAGATTCTTTAAGGAAACAGCTGATTTTTTTGGTTTTGTTCTAAGAATTCCCTTCAAACTACTTTCTGCATGCTTGAGAAAGCCTATTGTGCTTGTTAAAATAGTCTTCTATTTTCTGCTTGCTACTCTATTATTCATCAATACACAAATCTAATATGCAGTCAGACCATTACACAGCAGCATATAGAAAATTGATATTAATAGATCAGGTTTGTACCTGTATATCAAGCAAATGACAGTGTTTCAAGTGGAATGTGGGTAGCAAAGTTTGGGTGAAACAGGAATGATGTGGCAAGGAAGAAACATGTCGGGGCAGGGAACTAGGATTCAAAAGAGTAATAAGTTAAGTGGCATGCTGGATATAAGAACAAGGCATAGTCCGTAAAAGGAACTGTACGTTATTTTACACTGAGGAGGAAAATCTGAGGCAGGCTACCAGGAGCTGAAGAGCTGAGCTGAAGGAGGGGTTTGCTAAGAACTCCAACAGGTCTTGAAACAATGAGCAAATCAATCCAAGATGAAAACATCCCGGAGAGAAATTGATTAGAGCAAAGAGATGAGGTATCACAGAACACCACGTATTATGTCACTTGTGTAATACATGTGAGGTATCTATTTGCTTCCCAATAGGGGTGAATGTCAGCCAAGAAATAAAACTGGCATTTCTACTCAGCTGAGACTATTCCAGGTACCAGACATGTAAATTTTAAATAATCCATTCTGTGTGGCTACTGCAGAAATGAAACTCCATGACCAAAAAAAAAAAAAAAAAAAGTAACTTTTTAATAACATGCTGTTAGTATTCTAGTGCTTTTTCTCACATAATCCATCCATGTAGTAGCTTGAAATCTTCAAGCCATACTGTCAATAAAAAATATGCAAATCTTTAGTTAAAAAGCCTCAAGATGTGAGAGTCAAAATACAGCGAGAATTTATGAGAAAGATAGTGCAATAAGGTCACAAGGATTTCCTGCTTTGCTTAGCACTTCTCAGTTGACTCAGATTTATTATTAGAGTCTAATCAAGGTCTACCCTAGAATAAGATTCACTTAAGGACAAAATCTCCAGACTGGGCAGAAAGGACCTCTCCCTCAGTTACATTCGCATACTGCTTCATCTACTGCAGGAGGCTGCCATGCGTTGGCTGTGAGCCCGAGCTCTAATGAATGAGGCTTATGGAACTTGGAAACAGGCAGCACTTTATCAGAGGAGCTAAAGAGTAGCATAATTTGGGAGACATGACCTCCTGCTTCAGGTCTTTTGCATCAAACTTCAAACCAAAATTTCTAACATATTTTGACAGCTGATGCTGTAGCAAAACCACACATCATATACCAAGTAGAGTAGGATAAGTCTTGCACTGTATGACTAGGGTACATGGCCCTCTGCTTTGGGACCATAAATAGGGCTTTTCAGGTTGCTACTCTGATTTTACACACTAAAAACTAAAAAGGACAAAATCTTTTAATAAGCTGACAGTCACTTTCAACATGTCAGCCACGAATTTTAAAAGTTTGCCTCCATCTTGTTTGGTGACAACTTTAGAAACAGTTGTGTAAGACAGCAATTTGTGTAAATATATATGACAACAGATTTATGTGGACATGTAGACCTGTGTACATATTACACATATACACTTGTAAATACACATATGCAGTGTACTAACTCTTATGATATCTTTCACTAGATTTGTTAAGCCATGCTGCATGAAAATTTTCTCTCCATATATATAAGTATATACAACACTACATAAATAAGATTTTCCTACATCCTATTTTTTCATCTACTTCAACTACTATTCATGAAAACATGAATGTTGTCCTTCGTCTCTGGTAACTCTGGAAAGCTTATTCTATTTGGAAATTTGAACTGTTATCAAAATAGCTTGAAATATTATCACAGTGAAATAACTGCATTCCTACAGAGCTAGTCTCGCTTTCAGTCTATGCAAGTGAATTGTTGCTACCAATATTTATGGCAATGTAGATGAGACTTTAGACTTACAACCATATATTTTCTACAGAGTTCATATATTTTATAATGGAAGCAAACTTTTAAGTTAAGTGTCATGACAGTTGGAGTAAACCTTTGCCTGTTTGGTTACCCTTATACTAGGGACCACAAGGGCCTCAGGGACCTGTTGGATTTCCTGGACCAAAAGGACCTCCAGTAAGTATCTTCTACAATAAGTAGGTACAATAATGACAGTGTTATTTTTCATATAATGATTTTGCAGGTAATGTTTGAAGGTTTATTTAAGAGATGTTTTCTACCAATAGGAAAATTTCCCCCATGGTTATGGAGCTTTAAGGCTAAGACAAGAACTCACTCGTATTCAAAATGGTAGATGAGCCATCATCACAGCAGATCATGTTAATTCAGCATAATATATTAAACTGGAAATTCTGTAGTATGTTGATGTCAAAGTCCAGGTGACAAGTTGAGTTTAAGCAAAATACTACTCTGCTAGTGTATATTTCCTTTTAACAGTTGATCAATTGAGGAAAAAATGAAGAGGAAGGAGACATTCATTAGTAGCAGACATATATGTTACACATTTGAGCTGCAGCCTGAAGTAGTCATATTGCTCTTCTAGTGTGCTTCTGCTCACGTGGAGTAAGTACAAAAGCATCAGACCACCTATGATTTTTTCACCCATATGATTGTTATTTTTACTTCCAATGCCAGAAACTGAAATTTCATCAAAATGTTCCCATAATGCTTAGTTTTGTGTTAACTAAGTCACAAAAAAAAAAAAAAAAAAGCAAAGATAAAGCAAAGAAAAATGGAAAGGAAGTATAGGGACTTTCCATGACTTCCGAGTTTACTGAAATCCATTTTTAACATTCATGTACTAGACAAACCAACAGTCACTCTCCAAACAATTGTTAACACTAATCAGGGAGGACACAGGGAAAAAGTATTATTAAAATCATAGTAGCTGGTATCAGAGCAGTTAAACTGTACTGAAGTCTTGTCCAAAAAAAAAAAAAAAAAGGAGAGAAGGAGAGAGAGTGAGAGACAACAGAGATTCTTACAGCTAATCATATGCTTTTTTCAGTATTAAGGATGTCTAAGAAATTATTTATGTATTTTACAATTTCAGGGGCCACCTGGAAAAGATGGCTTGCCTGGGCATCCAGGACAGCGGGGTGAAACTGTAAGTAAATGAACTCTACCATGCTAGTGTTGCAAACCTCTTAAGGACATTATAGTGTGACTAAAACTAAAGAAACAGAGATAATAGAGAAAAGGGGAAGAGGCTGGGACTAGAAGATATAACTGTAGTTGTCTTATGGTTTAGTAGTTTAGGCATAAGAAAGCTTTATTTTGTTTCCATACTACAAAAGTGAGATTATTGTTTGCTCTGCTCAGTTAGTAACATCACAATGTGCTTAACTAATTAGAAGTGGAAAAATAGAAGTGGAAAAAAAAGTGGAAATAGAAGAAAATAGAAGTGAAAAAAAATAATACTCAGATCTCAATTTTAGTAAAGATTTGCCAGGCAACCACTATATCATCTTCGATCGCTATATCGTCTATTCTGATTGAATGTCATGTAACATGGCTTAATAGAGTATTACTAATTAATGCTAAACAGATGGGAAACTCAAAGTCAACAGATTTGGAAAGTGCTATCAGGACTTATTCAAACTGTGTTCAAGAGTTCAATTTTGAAGCTATATTCTATGCAGTTCCCCTAAAAATCCTCATAAGTACATCTTGGAAGCAAAATTTTAAAAGTAACATATAACATTTTTAATGGAATTATTAAAAAATATGTATTTCTGTAGTGCCAAAACCTGACTTATCTCCCACTGAAATAAAATAACATTATTACTTGGGTTTTCCAGAGCTAGAGAAAAAATTAAATGAGATGAGAGAGAAATGTTCTCATCATGATGAATGTGTTTGGAATTCCATCCTCACTGGAAACCTGGAAGTGAGTGCTGAGTCACTTCCACTGCTGGAAGTGGGAGCACAGACCTTGGAGTAACACATCATTCTGAAAAAAACGTATTTTCCTCTGACATTTTAATGTTGTTGTTTTGCAGTGATGGTGGTGGGTTTTTGTTTGTTTCATGGGAGAGAAACACTATTGACTGCTTATTTGTTCTTTTTCAGTGACTTCAAACTCGCAATTTGACACATGTATTCTTGTAGGAAGGTCATTTGGTGGGGTCAAAATTAACATTAGTTTGCATTTGGAATTGCATACAATTGTCCAAGTTGTCTTTTGCTTGTCAAAATGAATTTAAATGGATGCAGATTTTTGAGAACACTTTGGTTTTGTATTGAACACTTTATTTGAAAATAGTAAAGAAACAAATATATTTATTTACGTATTCTACAGAAAAGAGAAGGCTTAGGGCAGATCTTACCAATGTATACCTGAAAGGAGGGTGGAAAGAAAATGGAGCCAGGTTCTCTTCAGTTTTGCCCAATGACAGGAAAAGAAGCAATGGGCACAAATTAAACACAAGAAGTTACATCTGTACATCAGGAAGCACTTTTTGACTATGATGATGACCAAGCACCGGCAAAAGTTCCAGAGAGGTTGTAGGGTCTCCCTTCCTGGAGATCTTCAAAAGCCATCTGGACATGGTCCTGGGCAATGGTCTCTAGGTGACCCCTTCTTGAGCAGGTGTCATGGACCAATGATATTCAGAGGCTCCAAGGGCCTCAACCGTTCTATGATTCCATGGGTTTTCATTTCACTCATTACTAGAAACGGAAGATGCAAAATACAATAAAACTACAGACTATGTCATTGTACGATGGTACTTTAATTTTATATCTTTTGGGTTTAGTGGGGTTAAAATGCTATAACATTTGAGTAACTCAGATGCAAACACACCTTGTTAGCAGCAATTAGTTTAAAAGTATTTTCCCCATGGATTCTCATAGATATCTTTTTGTACAAAACCAGATTTTAAAAAACAAACTAAATAGAAAGTAAATTCGTTGACTTTTTTTTTCCAATAAGATTTCCATTTCTGATTTTTTTTAAATTGTATAAATCAGAAAACATTTGTTGATCTGACTGGTTAAATCAGGGTCTTAGAATTCTGTTTCTCATTCATGTGTCTCATTAAAGTTCAATTGTGCATTATTGCAATCAGGCTAAGAAACATGCTCAGCCTTAAAAAATTAGTGAGCAAAATTCCTAGATTGCAGTTTGTTCGTGAACTAAGACCTGTATGTTGACAGCAACTGAGGTAAATATTAATGAAAATAAGGATACTACTTCTTCCCGGAGTAAGCCATATGCGTCTCTGAAGAACTGCCATTGTTGTCTAAGATGGGAATGGTAATGTTATAATTAATTTGGAATATAGATGTAGGAATAACCTAGATACTGAAAAACAATATAAAGCTAGTTCCTCTTTAGAAATTATTATCCGTTTCAGTTATTGATCACAGATGGGTGGGAGGCATCAGCTGCAGAGCTCTTTAGATTGCCAGGTGTTAAAATGCAATTTAGCGTTTTGTGTCTATGAAAGGACAAAATAGAAATGCACTAGCTGTTTCATCAATTAGAATTAATAAAGTACCTTCTCACTACAAGAAACTCAGTTTTGTTATATTGTCTTTCACATAAAATTAAAAAATATTTTAAAAAGGAGGGTAATTAGGTACAAGCACATGCATGAGACTCTGGTGTAAATTTTTTACTACATATTTTAGATGAACCCATGGGGTGTTCAGGTCATCTTGAATATTTGCTGCTGAAATCTCTTTTGCTTATTACTTGTTTTACAAATCTGCACCTGTAGGAATTGATAAATTTTTGACATAAAAGAAAAAGCATAGAAGACTATCATTAGCATCAGGAATCTTTGAGTATACTGCAAAGTATCAATGCATTCTGCAAACCTGGGAAATAGCAAGTCTTCTCAAGTTGTTTTCAAGAAATAGGCCACATTCAATGCTCCTTTATCTTTCTTTACAATAGGCTTCAGACAAAGTTTTGACAAAGTAAAGGAAGGGACACATGAATGATTCAACCTGTAGCAGTTTTAATTTCAGCAATTAGAGCAAAGGAATTTTGTATTTGGATCTGATGGAATTGGGCACCTGTCAGTGAGACTGTACCCTAAGGAATGCTGAGCAGGGCCAAACATTTCTAAAAAAATATGACCCAAGTGACACCTTTTTTTTTACAGAGGTGAGCAGGGTAGGAGGCAGATACAGGCTGTTAGGCAGGGGTTAGATGTTATACAGCAGTATTGCCCACACAATCCAACATCTTTGTCTTTCTTTAAAAAGCATTTATGTACCTAGCTTTATGATTCATAATATAAATATGTAAAAATATATTTTCAGCTGTCTTATAGCTGCATCACTTATGTATTGAGACTCCCCTAATGAAGTTTACTGAGAGAGATCTGTAAAACTGGCTGGTATTTTTACTGCTGTAAGATGTCATGGAGATTGGAACTGATAGAGCTAGGAAAGATTAATCAGTACTTTACTTCTAAGTATACACAGGGAAGAAAAAAACAAACAAACAAAAAATCTAATTTTTATTTCTTGAAGCGAAGACCTTCTGACATGGAATTTCTGTTTTTCCTTTCAGCTCAGATCTGAATTTTGTTTTCTATATCTTGTTCTAGGTAACATAGTATTTTATAATTATTTCACAGGGTTTTCAAGGAAAAACTGGTCCTCCTGGTCCCGGTGGGGTTGTTGGCCCTCAGGTACATCATTTAATTTCATACTTAACTTCAAAAGTCATTTTGGAATGGTTATATTATGGCTAGTGCATAAGGCAGTTATTTTTGTTGTATTAAAAGATATTAAAAGATAATAATGGTTATCTTAACTTTGGTAACAAAATATACATAACAATTTCAGAAACTTCTAATACTTAGTATTATACATAGTGATCATCAGTGATTCCACAAAATATGCAAATGTTGCATTTTTTTTTTTTTTGAGCATTCTTCATGTAATCATGAATTTGAAGTTTTGCAGAAGTCAAGAATGCTGAGTGAGATCTCTAATGTGAAATAGTTTAGAAAGAACAAGACATTATGTGGTAGTATTGTCAGAGGCCAAATTTCAGTCATTATTAGACTGTTGAGAGTTTCAGTATTAAAATTTAATTTATCTAATCTTATTTATTTGCAGTAAAATCAGACATTTGGATTGCATGGGCTTTTTTTTTAGGTAATTCCCTCAGTGAAAAATTTCTGCTAGTGAATCTGAAGAGATATCTTTCAACTCTCTTACTTTCCAATTCATATTATTCAGAAAAGCAACAGTACAGAGTGTTTTAAGACAAACATAGTACATGGATTTCCCTTACATGTCCTTTTTGTAACCTCCCATATGTAGAAATGCACTGTGTTTTAAGCTTCATTGCCTAAGGAGCAAGGTCAGGTTTTCAGTCTGTGGAAGCTGTACAAACGTGTCTGCAGGCAAAATGCAATGCAAGATTTATTTTATAGAACAAAGATATTTTGTAAGTCAGCTTTGCCTGGAGGGAAAGGTGAGGAATGTATGCTAACCAGTGGCGATAATCTGTAACATACACTCAGAGCAGCTGGATAATAAGAATCTGTACTCCCTAAAGACATTAAGTATCTTGAGATGACTGGGGTTTTACATTTGTACTTAGGGTCCTACTGGTGAGACTGGCCCTATCGGTGAAAGAGGTCATCCAGGTCCTCCTGGCCCACCAGGTGAACAAGGCCTCCCAGGTGCTGCAGGAAAAGAAGGTGCTAAGGTATGATGTTGCTTTGGGAAACAAATTGGAAGGGGCAGATAAATTGCCAACAAACTCATGTTAAATTATCATCTGTATCACACAGAATAAAACCAGGATGTGCTATGTGCATGTGGAAATGATGAACATTAACATTTTAAACATTTTTTGTTTAATCAAAATGTAATGTTTTCAAGGGTGACCCAGGCCCTCAAGGTATTCCTGGGAAAGATGGACCAGCAGGTCTTCGTGGTTTCCCTGGAGAGAGAGGCCTTCCAGGAGCTCAGGTATAATATAAGCACTACAAAAAATAGTTTGTAAATAAATGAAAACAATGTATTAACCCTCTTATTTCATGGAACCTTCTACTGTGTTTAAAAATTAATGCAGTAGTCAAAAAGACATCAAGAATCCAACGTTGTTAAATATCATTGGCTTTATAACAGAAATGAATTTATTCAGCCGTTTGTCGCTGAATTTTTATATTTTTCCTATTCTATATGTTGCAAAAATAACTCTTGAATTTTCCAGCGAAAGTAACAAGCATTTTTCTAATTTTTAGGGTCCAGCTGGTCTAAAAGGAGGGGAAGGTCCACAAGGCCCACCTGGCCCAGTTGTAAGTAAACATAATAATTGCATGGAAATGTAAACAATATTACACAAAGTAACCTTTTTTCTTCTACACATGTTGTGATGTTTTCATCGTAGATTCATACAATCATAGAATCATTTATGTTGGAAAAGATCTCTGAGGTCATCTAGTCCAACATTTAACCTAGTACTGTCAAATCCACCATTAAACTCTGTCACTAAACTCCACATCTACACCAACAGTCTGTAAAACAGTAGACAGATGTATGTAATTCAAAGTGATCTGTAACTGTTTTCTGCTAATTGCTCGTACTAATAAACCTATACCTTGAGGAATGTGAAGACTTAATATCTGAAGTCTTCTGCTAATAGCAGATATGAAATGCATTTGTTGGTCAATATGCTCCACTTACACAAGTTGTTGAGCTGTACGAGATTTTCTATAGTGGAAAGATATTGGATACAGATATTGGACTCATGCTATACTCCATTTGTATAAATGAAGTTTACTCATAGAGGTGACCCAAATAAAGTTAATCATACTGCAGGTGTTCTGCATCACCTAAGCTAGCTTTTAAAAATATTAAATCACCATTTCTGTGCCCTTATTATTATATCTAATCTTTTAAACCAAACACCAGCCAGAATGGTTAGTTTCATTTTAACTCATTTTGAAGCTTTTTTAAAATTTTTATTTAGACTAGGAAACCAGAATATTTTATAATACTCATCTCCATTAATTTCTTTGTAGTTAGGAAATGTCACATAATTCATCTCTTTCCACAACTATTCTACATTTTTAATTTATTTATTATCCTAAAAAAACAAGTCTGAAGACAATTCTCTCAGAATCTGCTGAAATTTTTCACCCAAAGTTTGGAGACCTCAAAACAATTAAAGAAGAGAGCATATTTCAATTCTATTTTGAGGTTCTTTGAAATTGGTGCAGTAAATGGTAAGAAAGCAGACATTATAGCTGCAAACCATTATTTGTGCCACAACATCTTTGTTGAAAAAATATTTTTCAGATGAGATGAAAGTTTATATTCTGTAGAAAATAGGAAAAGTTGTAGTGTAAGCTTAAGAACTTTGAGAAGGTATAATAAACATGGCAAAATGATCTTATTTTGAAAAAAATAAAGTAATATGTAATTGTAAATCAAATCAAAACCATGGAAAATTATGTATGTTTGGCTAATGACACTATGTAAAATCTTTTGAATTTAACTACTTGTCATACAGTTATCTTTGATCTGTACACCCCTAAGCTTAACATAGGTATAAAAACCTATTTGCCAACTTTTTGTGTTATAGTTGGTATTCATTTCATGATTATGATAGAAAATCAGGGATACATACTTACTTCTCAAAAATCGTAAATAATTCGTAGGTAGCATGAGTAGTTTTGTTTTGTTTTGTTTTTCTAGATGGTCCTGTGCTCAACAGTTGTTTATATTTAGATTTTTTTTTCATGTTTGGACTACTACTATATGTATATCTGCTGCGTCTTTCATTGCAGTCTGTAGTAGGCATTCACTGAAAGTACTTGAAATAGGATACTTAAAGTTGCCTGTTCTGTTATTTTCATACAAGGACGTTCTACAGAGATGCACTGGGTGTAAATGGTACACTCATCCCCAAACACAAACTGTGTAGTTTTTGACAACTCATTTCTCTCTTCCATTCAGTGCAACTGAAGTGGGGAAAAATAAATATTCTTTTAAAACAGTCAGCACAGCTATTCTATTAGGCAAAAAAGTAATGGAGGAGCAGAAATTCTATGTATTTCAGTAACAAAGCTCTCAGATAATCTTACAATTCGTACTGGGATTAGAATGCATTCAACAGGGAGGAAAAAAACACACAGTATAAAAAATCTTGCTTTGGGATTATTTCTATATTATTGGAATCTAGATGTGCTACACTAGATTTATTTATTGGAAAACATCTACTGTAGCACACGTTTAAGGTTCAATTCTTAATTTTAACTCCTAAAATGTTAATTCTTAAAATGAATTATTGAATTATTTATGCCTTTAAGCTTCTGTTCTTTAAATCAGTATATGCTTGTGATGTTCTTAACACAATGCAGTACATGTACATTCTCAAAATGCATCAAAAGAAGATGACTACGAATGCAATGGAAGCTAAAAGAGAGAGTCAAAAGGGAAGACTGCTCAACTATATCTGAAGAACCTGAACTGTTAGAAGATGAAACAAAATCAAGAAAGCATAGACCAAAATAGTGTCTTCAAACTAAAGGCCATGTTATCATTTTTTGTTAAGGGATGCCCTAAGGCTGGCCTAACCTCTCAAGCAGATGGTTAGCTCAGGTGCAATGAACTAGAACTCTTAAGAGCATGTAGTAACCAGACAGCTCAAGCATACCTGACATTTCAGCACACTTCACTTACCTAGACAGGATGTCCACACAGTAACTGTGTCAGAACTGTAATAGTTTCTCATATATATATGTGTCGTGAAAGTCTGTGAGGAAAAAACATATACACTGTTTCATGATGGTTGTCCATATTCTGATATACCTGTGTTTGAATATAAATTCAAACATTCCCTGTTTTTCTACTTCTTATAGAGTATGTCTGTTAGTGTTTTAGTTTAGAACATCAGTGTCTTTTTGAGGTGAACGTCTTTATCATTCCTACTTACTATGTTTTAGTTCATATCATGGAGCTCTCTTGGAGCTCATGAACTGTATTCCTTTCATGTGAAACTAATTTGGAAGAGAAATTCCAGGAGCCTTTCTAATAAATTCCAGGAGCCCTTGTAATACACACAAGCTAATAGTTCACTGTCAGAGTAGAGTCAGTGTGAAGTTTACTCCAGAAATACACAGAGCATGGGTATCAGGAGCACAGTACCAACTGACTCATTTTACAAATTCAAGCCTTTGGGGCCACACTTTCTGCTAAAGTAAGCATAGGCACAAAAGAATCACATAGGAAGCTCAGAATTATTTGCAAGTGTTTTCTTTCTTTTTCTTTCTTTCTTTCTTTCTTTCTTTCTTTCTTTCTTTCTTTCTTTCTTT